>JAEIGD010000027.1:1045000-1575397 GCA_018903425.1 Zaprionus nigranus
GTCTCTAATTCAGACAGACAAATCTGTCAGGTCCACTTCAGGTACCTAATGTACCCTCTGAATAACTCAGTATGCCCCCAGCCTATAGGGTAATAGTGTTTTCGAATTTTGTGGCACTCAACGATGTAGATAACATAGAGAAAGAGAGGTATCTCTGACTCTGGGCTCGTTTCTCTCGTGGTTCTCCTTCGTATTCATATTTAACAGAGTATGTTAATGATAATGTTTACAGAGAATGATTGCGTATAGGTATATACAGAGTATGTTAATGTTATTTACATATATGGTTTACAATGTTAATGTGTCACTGCTAAATATATATTTTATATATCTTCTTGATCAGTATATGTATGACTCCCAAGATCTCACTGGCTGAAAGAAGAAAGGTTATCAAATTTATGGTGGATAATTAAATGCAATTGCCTCGACTCATGTGTTTACTTGTTTTCAATGGACTTGGGCTTATACATATATATACTATATATTTATTATATATACACTTTAAGTATTCTCCTTCAATTCCCGGAGTCACTTACAATAAAGTCAAGTCTCGCTTTAAATTGATTTCCAATATAATTTAACCTTCAAGATGGAGCCACAAAGAGTCTCGTCGCAAAGCTCTAATATTGCCGATAATGAGGGTTGCAATCGCAATCGTAATCGCAAATGCGCAACCCTATTACGCTGCCCCTTCAGCTATGGCAAACACCAGTTCTACTCTCCCCCCCACCTCCTGAATCCACAAGGCGGCTATATTGGTAGGTTATGGAAACCTTTTAAAGCCGCATCAGCAAATATTTAAGCTCGTTCTAGGCTAAAAATTGGAGGCGCCTCTCCACTCTCCGCCCCTCTGTTGACTTACTCTGTCAAATCGACCTTCTAGGCAAAAAGGGAGGCGTTTAAAAATAGCGAAAAATGAATGAATATTAAATTACGATAAATAAAAAGCGAGTCGGCAAAGTTAAAAGCGCGCGCCCCGAAATGAAAAACATGAGTATATATTCCCGACTTTAGCATAGAGCTGTTGTTGTTGGTCGTTTTTATTGCATTTCCGTAAAGTAAGCCATGTAAATCACTTAAGAGTTCTGCCAGCTTGCGACTCGCAGGCTCACAGCTCGACGGGACTGGTGGGACTGGCAGCTCGCGCCACGTAGATGCTCTAAAAAGCACATAAAGCAAAAATGCTGTGAAAATCATTTGTTACACTACGCGTATGGATAACTGTAAAGTGCCCTTCTCAGTGTGTCTCTGTCCCTCTCTCTCTCTCTCTCTCCCTCCCACTCTGTATACTGTAACAATAATGTGCACTTATTTTTTATGGCAATCATTTAAGACAAAAATGTAGCAAAAAAGCACAGCGAAGAAAAAGTAAAACAAAGCAGTCAAGTCATTCAAAAAACGCAAGAACTTCATACATACAAACATGCCTACACACACAGACACACAAACATGTATACACACACACAGGGGCTTATGTATACATAGTCTTTATAGAAGTCTAACAAAAAGATGCGAAATGGCGCCGGAAATGTTTGCGCAACTGGAAGTTGAAGCAGCCCAATTTCCACTTCAACTTCAACTCGAATTCCTGCACTCGTTTTCCCAATGCCCAACTCCCTTCGACAGCCCGCTCTCTCCCTCTTCTCCGGCCAGTCCTGTTGCCCCTGTGCCGGTTCAGCTCCCAGTTGGCTTGCATCAGAACTCAAACGAAACGCAACGCAGTCCAATCTGTCGCTGTCTCAACCCGTACAGATATGGCACATACCATACCATACCATGCCATGCCATACATACTATACATACATCTGTATGTACTATATACATATACATATGTGGGGCTGACGCACTTTTGAGCCCCGTCCCATTCCGCTGATGAGCGTCAATCAAGGAAATTGCTACTTTTTCAACAATTTTTCACTCGCTTTGTGCTTAAGCCGCGAGCGACTATCGTACGAAAGTCAAAACCCTGCACAATCGCATCGTAATCGGAGTCGGAGTCGGAGTCGCAGTCGCAGTCGAGCAATCACTTGGCAAAAGGGCGTTGAATCGAGCGAAAGAATTGAGTTTCGGATCATCAGGATCATTTTTCAGTGCATTTAAAAAAGCTATTGGCGGAAATATGGCAAGACACGACAACTGAGGCAATCTCAAATTGAGCACAACGAAAATATTCTCATAGCGAATCGGACGATGGAGAAATAAAAAAGGGTTTGAGGCTTCAAGTTTAAAGAAATTCCCCTTTTTTAACACAAAAATAAAGCCATTGTACATTAGTTATATAGAAATAAATTAAAGTTTAACACATAGGTTATGGCTGAGTGTAAGTAAAACGACATTGTGACAGAAATTGTTCATTTTAATAGTATTAAATATTTGACAGAAATGAAAAAGCAGACACAAATTATAATTATTAATATTCTTGTAACTCGGCTTCCATCTTAGCCATTTCCAGATTGAGAGGATTGGATGAGCTCGATTCAATATGGTGCAACAGTCCTTTATTGCATGATATATAATATTTTTAATTTGAAGCTTATCCTTGTGATTGGTGTGTGAGTAGGAGGCTCGTCTAAATTCGTTTTCTTCACATTAGCATAATTATTTGAATAGTTATTTCTTCATGGCTTACAGTTTTATTCCTTAATTTATTGTTAAGTAATCCAAAATTGCGTTGTCCTGAATCTTGACTCTACCCATACCAATGTCCTTTTCAAGTGCATGCGAATTGTTATTGTGCCAAGGTCATAAACATTTATTTACATTTATCTCGATTCTGTGTGGTTCTGTTCTGTTGTGTGTCGGATTTCTGTAACCGTGCGCTAATAAAGTGCGGTTTGGGGCGTGCTTAAATTAAATTAAACTTTAATGCGCTTCGGTATTACGAGTGGATTTTATGATTTGAATAATTGTTGAAAATGTTTTTATTAAATTTTCCACAGCAGTTGAGCGAAAAGTTTCCTACTTTGTATATTCGCATTGTGCTGAAAGCGTAATTGTTGAGCTCTATGCTATATAGACGTTGATACCTGGTGCCTGTGCGAGTGCCTGTGCCTGTGCCTGCTGCCTGCTCCCTTCCTGTCTTGCGGCTTGCGACCTGCGACTCGAGACTCGGGCCTAGAGACCGGCTACAGTTGCTGTGTAAAAAACTTTGGCCAACCCATCAGGTTTTTCAGGCACATTCTTCCATAATTTTCTTAACGCAAAGTTTTTGCGAACAATTACGTACGTGTGGGTTGGCAAAGTCGTCTCGCTCTAGGAGGAGCAGGAGGTGCAGGGGAGGAAGGCAGAGTAGGACTACTAGAGTAACTAGGTGAATGTTTTGCATGACAACTTTTCGTTACTTACTGTAGAGCAGTGGCAGGACGTGGGTAGGGGACAAGGTTGAATGGGGTATGGTAGGGGGTCGGGGGCGCAAAGACCAGCTCGGTATGGGTAAGGACGACAGTCAAGCAACTAACTACATAACTGCAGACAGAACATGTCGCGGTTAAGGTGAGCGAGTGACAGCCTGACAGGTGCTGGGTGTGCGGGGAGGCCAGGATAGGGCAGGGGAACAAAAGGGGCAGGAGTGCAGTGCAGGCAAAATGGGGCTCTTCTCTCATCATCATCGTCATCGTCGTAGTCATCATCAGTGTCAGCATCGTGCTCATTCCAAGTACTTAGGAAACTTTGCACTATATAAGCTTAACTTTTTTTAACCACAACAGAAGGGAGAAGTGAGAAGTGAGCGGGAGTGGGCAGGTGGAAACGATGTGGTGGGTCGCAGCAGGCGTCTCCGACTTCAGATGGCAATAATATGACAATAATGACACTGTTAACAGCGACAACATGACACACTAGTCCGGGGAGCACCACAAATGTAGGTGAGAAAAAAACTCAATTCAATTTGTGCAGCTTTAGCAGAATTTCAAATCAGTTTTGGCAACGAGAACTCCTCGACATACATCGAGTACCCTTGTCGATATCTATCGCAGCACCTATCAATATGTTATGTGCAAGCAGATTTCAAATCGATTTTTCTACACTCTGGCTGCGGTGTGTGTGTGTGCAGGGAACAGGGAAGAATTTCAAAACTGTTGCATACTTTTCTGCATCATTTGCATAATTCGTCAAAACGCTGCGAAACGGACAGTTCTCTCTCCCTTACTCGCTCTCCTTTCACTTTAGCTCTGTCTCTACACTATCCCACTGCACAAATTTAAAACTGGAAATAGGATTGAAAGCTTAGGCTGCCCAGAGGCCAGAGGACAGTGGACAGTGGACAGCGGACAGTGGACAGTGGACAGCGGACAGTGGGCAGCGGACAGCGTCAGCCTGAAAAGAGGAAATGAAAGAAAATTTTTGTTCATTTCCTCTGAATGTCACTACACCTACACTTTGACGTGCTGCTTAGACCGTCTGTTCGTCCGTTCGTCTGTCCGTTAGGCAAATCTCAGCCTCAGCTGCAGCTTGCCAAAGGGACATAGTAGAAAACAGGCACAAACTCAATAGCCAAGCTTGTTGGATTGTTGTTTCTGCAACTACTTGTGCGCCGACTAGTTGGAGAGCACTCTTATCTGCTCGGTTATTAATCAATCTGCCAGTTACTTATCTGCATAAACAAATCAAATCAGCACACACCACAGAGCACACAGCACTCAGCATGCTGAAAATTAGCTAAATACACAAATACATACGCATGTACTCGAGTCGAGTCGACCTTTTCTCCGGGGAGTTCACACTACTGCGACCTTGTGCGGTTGGAGGCTTTTCAAGCTGTGCAATCTCCCTCTTTCTCCGTCGTTTCATTAGTGCGTTTAAAAAACATTTCTTGAAACTGGCAACAGTTTTTGATCGGGTTTGTTTCGATTTATGAATGGATTGCTGCTTTATCTGAGTATGTTGCAGTCTCTTTGCACCTGTTGCTAATGGAAAGCTTATACTAAGAGGCCCCTCAAGGTATGCGCTGCCTGTTGCATTCCCTTCAGCAACACAATGTGTGATGTGAAGGGGTCTGTGAGTGTCTGGGCGTGTGTATGGCACTGCGTCATCAGTATAACAGCCTTAAAAGCTTTACTCCACTTGCTTCAAGAGGGTGCTGTTGCGTGACAATCGCTAACTCAATTTTTCACTGCTCTTTGCGATTTGGCAGTGTCAACTCCTTCCAATGCCTGAGCTCCTCCTCTTGTTAGGCTGTGAAAATCCACATTATCTGATTTTTATTTCGCTCACTTCTCTTTGTTGTGCGACATTTTGTAATGCGTTGCAAATCGAAAGAAAATGAAAGCGACGTTGCGCAAACAGAAATCCTTTGTTAATTAGTACGCGAAGAGTGCCGACTCAAGCAAGCACAACAAGCAGGCGGGATGAGGGGCGTGGCTCTGGGTGTGGGCGTGACATTAGCATGTACTTATTTTTGGCAATTGTAAAAATTGCCACGACGCCACGACTTAGCAAAAGGCAAAGAACAAACAGACAGACAACATTTTGGATCGAGCTGTGGTTAAAGCAGTACACAGGATATGGAGTGGGTAGGCAATGGATGGGGGAGGGCGGCACAGGAAGTAGCAGTGGAAGTGGGCCAACGGAAGTGGCAGACAAACAAATGTTGACTTGGCTTAGAATGTAATTAAAAATGGAAAATGCGCCTCTGATTATTTGGTACAGCACTCATTCTACTTTCTCTCTCTCTCTCTCTCTCTCCCTCCCTTTCTCTCTGTCTCCCTCCTTCAACACTCTCCAAACAGCCAACGCCCGTGGTCGCACATATTTACAGCCATTTAGAGCGACGTCTGATGCTCTACCATTGCACATCGAGAAGGTGCGATTTTGAAATTTTTACATGCGCTGCCTGCACGTGACACGACACACACAGAGAGACACGGGTACACAGCTGGATACAGATACTGTGCAACAGAGATAAAGGGATAGAAGGATATTTGGTACAGCCACGCAACGAGCAAGAAAAAACAAAACACACACACGGCAAGAATAAAAAATAAAATAAAAAGAGAACGAGAATGAGAATGAGAATGAGAAAGGGGATTTACATTCATGTACCGCTCAAGTTGGAAAGGACGTGAGCACGAATAGCCAAAAGGAATAGCAACTGTGTAGAGCGTGAGCAGGGGAGGAAGGGAAGAAGATGACAAACATATGGAGGCATGCGTGTGTGTGTGTGGATGCTGCTGTGTGTGTGTGTGTTTAGCAATGCAAACACAAAAGCGAATCATTAAAGAAAAACTTGTACAAAATTATGTTTATTCCTTGTTTGTCTTTTCATACATATTTTACGCTCACACTTTCGCAAGGAGTGCTTGCGCTAAGCTAACAAGTTTGTCATATCAAGAAATACAAATCAAATAATAAATAATTACAAAATGATCGATGTGTGATTCCAATTTCATGTATAATAGCATGCACCTGTTTCCTACTGGGCAGCTGTGTGAGAGCAGCTGTTAACTTGCGCTCTCTTCGCTCATCACTCACTCTCTCGCGCTCTCTTTGAAAGCAGCAATGATCATTGTTGTTGCCCGTTTGCCTGCTGCGATAGTCATCTCCTTTACACTCGCATACATCACATAAAGCTAACGCACTCACTCAGCTGCACTGGCACGCTCAAGATCAAGACAGTTGGCAACAACAGATTGGCAACACTAACAATGCTGCTTAGCACGTTTCTATCTCTTTCGCGCTCGCACGTTCGATGTGGCACATGAACACGCGACGCTGAGCTATTCGATGCCAAGACAAATGCCTTAAATTAGCGAAACGACAATGAGCGAGGGGAGAGAGAGAGCGCACGTTTGCAGGATAGAACAAATAAAGGATTTACGACTCAACTTGCTCAGATAAATTGAAGAATTAAATGATTTAAAGCTGCAGCTGCATCGATTATTATCATGATTATATTTGCTATAAGTTGTTTATAGCAATAGAAAATGCTTAGTGATAAATAGTCTCTACAACTGAGTTTATTTTACTCATTAAACTTTTAATGTATTACTATTGAATTCTACTTACTATATATTATAATAATTGTGTTGACTTTGACCGTAAATCAACCGAATTTTGAAAAATAATTGTTGCACTATAAAAATACAAACGATCTTCGGGTATATATATGAGCTTCATTTGACTTTTATGAGAGAATTCAAGAAATTACAAAATTTTCGAAATTCGAAATTCCAAAAGGTGGCTTCTAAAAACCTTCGAGCGTAAAAAGGGCTTCAAAATAAAGGACCTACAGCCTCATGAAGTGTACCGATATGAAAAATGATGACTCCTCCATGAAGATAATCACATTAAGATAATAAATAATAAAGCTAAATTTGAGCTGATACTCCTCACAGCTAGCGCTCAATAAAACCCTTATAGGTAAAATTAGGTTTATTGTTATCCTTCATAATTAAAATTACAATAATAATAATAATATTGTAAATATAAGCTTAAAATCATTAAGATTCCTTGACTGAATATTTTATATTTTTATTGATACTATTACTTTGTAAAGCAGGTCATGTAGTTGTATTTGTAGAGTATAATTTTCATTTCGATAATTACTTTATAGAGTCGGTGAAGTAGTAGTATTTGTAGAGTATCATTTGCTTCGGCCAGTCGTTGGCACACAGCGCTATCTTGTTTATGTAGCTACCCCTTTTTTTGTGTTTTTGTAGCATTTTTTGTGCCTTTCAACTCTTGTCATTTTCGTGTGTTCCGTGTGTTTCCTTTCTGGCTTTCGTCATGTCTCCATATTTCTCATTCGTGTGTTTATCTTTCTGTTTGTTGCCAGCGAGAGCAACCAAAGTGCTTAGCAGAGCGGGGGGGATAGAAGGGGGTAGATTTCCACGCACGCAAGTCAACTAATTAAATATTTTAGCCGAAACGAAAATGAAAATATTTTCTGGTCTATACACGCAAAGTTAAATATTATTTTAATGTGTGTTCTCTCTGTTTCTCTCCGCATTTATCGCGGTGAAGAGCGCTCTTCTATAGTATTTCATTTTGACGCGCACTTTCGTCACAGTTCCTGTTCCCATTCCTCATCACATTTGTTCCTGTCATCCTTTGTTGTCGTTGTTGTTGTGTGTTGTTTACTTTGCAGCAAGTCAGAGAAACATCTTTCACTCACTGTAGCAAGTTGCCAACCATATCAAAGGGTTTTCCTTTGAGTCTCCGTTGGCAACATAAACAGAACTTGGCATACTTCTGGTTAACTCTGCTTCTACTTAACATCTGCAGGTAGCAGCCCAGGCGGAGAGAAAGAAGAGAGAGAGAGTGCTACAGACATGTGGCAACTGTGTGTCGCAAATAATTGAAGCTTAAAATACGTAAAGCGAGTTTGCTCTAGCCAGAAATGATTCATGAGAAACGATTGAGAAGTCGTATACAACCATAAGAAAATTGTTGTTATAGCGGAACATAAAATAAATAGAAATCTGTGTGGATTCGTGATTGTTTCCCTGATGCACTTCCCACTCGAGAGACACCCTGTCATTGTGCAAGTACATTTACATATTTATTTATGCAAATATTTTTCCACTTGTCGCACTTGCTTTGGCAAGGCGAAGCGAAGTGCGAAGTGCAACAATGCCTACACAAAAAATTAACGCTAAAAGTGTCAAATGAAATGAAGTGCCCAAGTGACAAATATAAACGACAGCGAGAAGGGGCGGTGTCAGGAGAGGGGAGGGGAGGGGCCTAAGGAGACACACCTGGTAATACACCTGTCACGTGTAGGCCAAATAAAATTGAAATATTCAAGACGTTCCCCGACAGCGCAGCGCGTATCTACCCCATCTCTGCCCTCCCTGTTCCCCATTCCTTCTTCAGCCTTTGCGCGGGTTGCGAAGGCTGTAGGCGTAGTGTGTGTGGGGGGGACTGGCAGTGGGCGTGGTGGTGGGGAAGGGGGTGTATTGACACTGGCATGACTTGGCGCGACTTTAAACTCAGCAACAAGCAGGCAAGGCAAGCGAGGGAGGGGGCAGGGGAGAGGAAAGAAGGTTGCCAGCGCATATTTAAAAATGTCTAAGTGGAACGTCTGTTGCTGTTGTTCGCGCACACACGCAGACACACTCCCACACACACACACAGACACTACACACATACGAACACACAGACACACACACAGGTTGCGACTTACTCGTGCGCTAACTGATTAAAGTTAATATGCACTCATATTGGATTATGAGTGCTGTGAAATGTGCCCGGCTTGATACGACTCTGGTGTGGGCGCAGTGGGGCGGTGCGAAAATGTTAGGCACTCAAGTTGAAAGCTAAAGAAATAGCCCAGCGCAAATGTGTCGCAAGTGTTAATGTTGCCCCCATTGTTGTTGTTGTTGCTGCCGTTGTTGCTGTTATTGCTGCGGCATCGTAATAGGCCTGGCTAGATGACAGTCAAGTCAATGCTGCCCCCAGCTAAGTCGCGTTGCCACTCAGCGCGCAGGATACGTAAACAACTTGAATGTGACGTACATCAAACGCACACACTCCCACACACACACACACACACTCCAGCTTGTAACTCACGCACACATAAAGAACTGATGTACTTAGAAGCAGGTTTAAAATGCGCCCAGACCAGACAAGACCAGAGAAGGCCAGACCAGGCCAGACTAGACCACAGCAGAGCAGAGCAACTCAGCCAGTGTTGCCTCATTGAGTAATTGGGAGAAATTAACTGCCTTGGTGCTGTAAGAGCATGTTTGCTGCAGCATTACATACACAACGAACACATGTACAAACATGTCTATTTACACAGTGTGTGTGTGGGAAGAGACGCTGATTTGGGCTGGTGTAGGCAGCGCACTTTCAAGTTGGTAATTTCGCTAAATTCACACTTTATATGCTTCGCTTCATTACCGGTTGATAACCGATACATAACCGATTCACTGTTAGATAAGCGTCTTTAAAATGATTCATAGTGAACAGGAGACCGAGCTTGAATGAATGAATCATTTAAGCACCCACAAATCAGTATTTATGTATATAAAATTACCCCACTATTTCATAATCGATTCATTGCAAATTCAAATAGAGAACATGTGTAATTCATATACCTATTCATTCATATTCATTCATATTCCTTTCATATACATTGATAACCATTATAATCTATACATCAAATTCAAACTTGTATATAAATATTATGCAGCACCTGCTCATCATATTCATTCATATTCCTTTCATATACATTGATAACCATTATAATCTATACATCAAATTCAAACTTGTATATAAATATTATGCAGCACCTGCTCATAACCGATAAGTAACCGATTCAGTCTTTTAATTACCAATTTAAAACTACTGCATATACAATATGGTACACTAGCATATTATGGCAACACAAATTCAAAGAAGTAGATAAGAAGATAATATTTATTTGGCACAACAAAAAATGACGCCCACAGTACTTATTTTTCAATTTACGTAGGCGGAAGTGGGCGTGGCCAACTTCTAAGGTAAACTTTATGTCCGTGCAATGATAACACATATTGTCACCAAACTTAGTAGCGTTCCTTACTATACTCTCTGAGATATAAGTGTTCATACAGACGGACAAAGTGATACCGACATGCCTGCTGTTCTCTACAGCAGTGTACTCACTGTACATAATTCGCTAAGCAAAGGGAAAGGGTATGCCACGTTGGGTTTGCTTTCTTTTCTTTGTTTTAATTGCAAAAACTTTTTCACTCTTCCCTTTGGGGCTGCCAACTTAGTCTGAATTGAGGCTAAGCACCGATACTCGGCATCGTCGAGAGTGCAATAAGGTGTAATCATTGGCGCGTACTCTGCGGCTGTCGTGCGTTTGTTTTAATTACAGCAACTTTTTGGCTACAGTCAGAAAGGCAATAAGTCAGCGAGGGGGCAAACGGAAGGGGGAGCAGGGCAAGGGAAGAGGACGCGGGTCTTCGTCGAGGTCCTTTTGGGTAAATGTCGTTTGTTTGGCTTGCACTTGAGTGCAATTTGAGCGAAACTATTGCCACACGGCACCTGCTGTCGCCTGTGCTTGCAGTCTTTGCCCCCCGTCCCCTCCCCCCTCTGGCAGCAGTCCTTGCTGCTGCTTCAATTGCTCTCGGCAGTTGGCAAGTTGGCAGCTGACAGTCGCCTGCCATTAGCCATTAGCTTGCATTTAGTTATTTGCATATTACGCATACGCGACGTGGCGCCGCGCGACGCTTGGTGATTAGAGGCTCTGCTAAACATTAGTCAGACTTACGAAGACGAAGGAAAAAAAGCTGGCAAGGCAAACTGGCAGCCCCTAACGCCTTGCCTTGCTCCCTCTGGCAGGCAACCTTGACCTAGGCGCATAATAAACATGGACCCTTTGGCCTTTGGCAGGTAAATTTTGTGCCTCTGCTCACTCTCTGCTTAACTCACCTTGCACGCTAAGGCTGAGGCTTATTACGGCCCTGAGGCTGTTCCACACGCTTTTAGCCGTGCCGCATACACTTAATGAGCGGCATAAATCAGCGACGCGCTGCCAGTGTTGACCCCGACCCCGACCCCGACTCCTGACCCCGAAGAGCAGACGTTGAAACAGAAGCAGAGCCAGTAGCAGCAGCAGCCTGCACAGAGACGGCGATGAGTGCACCAGGCACGCATATACACACACACACGCACATACACACATGTGTGCGGCTAGCGGCATTTACCACTCGCAGCTCTGCCCTCTTCCCCTCCTCTTGCTAACAATTGTGAGCTGTTAACAAAATACTATTTGATCGCGTGACGAAGCGGATGATGGCATACGGGGACAGGGTACAGGGTACAGGGTACAGGGGAGAGAGACTAGAGGGAGTTGCAGTTGCCGGCAAAATGTTGCACGTTGCACGTCACAACGTCGACTAATCTCCATATTGAATTGCTTTAAATATTTCAATGCGAGCGCAACGCGGCGTATACGTGACGTGGTGCTGCAAATGAAAAATGAAAACTATTTGCATAGTTTAACGGCACTTGTTGGTTCCCTCTCTGTTGCTGTTGCTGTTGTTTGCTTTCTGCCTTTTGCGTGCGAGGGCATAAACTAATACGCGCCGTAACACCCAAGCCCCTCTTACCCCTCCCCCGTCTATGCGAGGCAGACAAGCGCGTAATGAGCCCCACAGTGGCTCTTGGAACTCTCTGACAGAAGGGTGGAGGAAGAGGATGGGGGGCTAACAGGTGACTCTTGCTTCGATAAATTTATGGCATTCATTTCGTGATCAATCGGTTGTCAAGGGCTGCCAGCCAAATGGGAATTTGCGGTTGCAATTGCAATGCAATAACAACAACAACAAGAAGACTAATAACCAGTAAGAAAAGCAACAGTCGCGCAGCACGCGACAGTGGGATACCCTTCGACCTAGTATGTTCCCGTGTAGTTTAATTTCTTAAATTCATACACATATGCATATGCACATGCTTTGAAATTAATCCCGACAGATGGCGCTCGTGCTACGCGCTCGCCCGCCTCCCTTGTTAGCTGACAGAAGCACTTGGTTTTATGCTCATACTTTCTTAAATAACTTTTGTGTGTCCGATCGGACTGAAATTTGGAGGCTACGTAGATATTTCATTAAGCTTAGTATATGCTATGTCAGAAAGTTCTATCTTTTAAACAGCGCTTAAAAAATTGAGTTCAAAAATTAAATTATTGATTTGTGGGGGCGGTGGGCGTGGCACCTAACCTTTGAAATAAACTTGATCTGCTTGATCCACACAGGAGTCTTCCTGCCAAATTTGGTAACTCTAGCTTTTATAATAGCTGAGATCTGTGCGTTCATACAGACGGACAGACGGACAGACGGACAGACAGACAGACATGGCTCAATCGACTCGGCTTGTGATCCTGAGCAAGAATATATATATTTTATGGGGTCTCCGACGCCTCCTTCTGCCTGTTACATACATTTGCACAAGTTAGTATACCCTTTTTTGACCATTTTCAATGGTCGAAGGGTATAAAAATTGCAACATTTGTGCTGCATACATGTTGTGGTGTCAGTTGTGGGTAAATTGTTCGGGGCGTGACTACGCGACAGTAGCCTCTCTTCTTCTCTCTCTCTCTCTCTTTTTGTCTCTCTCTCTCCCTCACTTTAACTGCCTTATCTTTTTTACTCTGTTTTCTATATAAATGCTTCTATTGTTGTGGCGCTGACATTTTAACCTGTGAAGTCAGGCACACACACGCATACACACACACACACACACACACCGACAGACGCGCGTGTATTATGGCAGCTGTAAAAACTGCGGCTAATTGCTTTTTTTTACAGTTGACAGATTTGCATAAAACGCAAAACGTGTGTGCGTCTGTCTGTGTAATTTATATTTGTTTATATGCATATGAATACATTAAACGGACAGCCAGGAACACACAAATTATATTCACGCACACACACACACATACACATCAAGCAGTGGGGGTGGGAGGGGGGTAGACACACACACGCGCAGACACACTTTGCCTTTTAATAAACCTGAAAAACACTCGAACAACACACTCCCCATCTTCATCTGTGTGCGTGTGTGTGTGTGTGTAACACCTTCCCCACTGCATCTTACGCTTTCACAAACTCCACTCTACTCCCTCCACTCCCTCTACACACACCGCATTTATCTCTTTTCTCTTTTCACTCACTTTGTGCTTGTGTTTGGCTGCAACTTTTGTTTTTTGCCTGCGCCCGCAGGAGGCATAATAAATTTGTCAAACTCATGCAGTTTGCAACTGCAACAACAACAGCAACAATAACAGCAATAACTGCATCACAACAGCAACACCAACAACAACTGCCACAACAGTCGTGCCAGCAACAAAACCAGACAGCTTCCTCTTAAATCACAATTATTACTACTAAATTCTTCATTGCTCGCGGTTATGCAACTTGAATTTGTTGCTGATTCCCAACAAGCTCTTGAATATTTTATAAAGATTTCACAAAACGAGAAAACACATTGCAAATTTTTCTGTCAATTTGTAAAATTTGTTGCAGTCGTTTAATCTGTGCGCAAATAAAAGAAGAAAGAAAGAAAAACCTGCTAATAAACTTCTATTTCTATGCTTGGCGAATTTTGTGTTGCATACTTTGCAGGGCTTGGAAATCAGTAACTCTAAAAATGATTTCTTAAATAACTTCTATGTTCATTATCCGATCGCAAACAAATTTTCAGAAATCATTTGGGCGTTGATAGTAATTGTATTTATCCTGCATCAATATTACGCTTTGATTTTGGTTTCTACCGCTTTAGGAAGGCGCATGGTCAAAATCTAAAATAAACTTGATATGTGTGAAATAATTCAACATTTTTTTTTTTTTTTTTTTTTATTTTAATTTATTTATTTATTTTATTAAGGATCAGAATACAAATATTTCTATAACTTAATGAGCATCTATGGTTCTTACTCCTCCAAAACTAGTTATAAGTAGTTTCTGAACATTTTTTCAATGCATTCTTTTACGAGTATATTTTTTTTGTTATTCCTAGTTCAATATTTTCATAGAGATACACAGAAGGACAGACGTACACTGCTATATTGACTCGTCTCTTGATGCTGATTAAGAATATGTATAGTTTGTCTGCCACGCCTCCTTCTGGCTGTTACAAACTTTGTCGGTTTTCACAAAGTTCCTTCAATCTTATGAGTAGCGGGTATAAAAAAGAAAGCAAAAGGTTTATACAGCTGTTCTTTCTCTAAATATTTAATTCATGTATGCCATGATACATTTACAATTTAGTTACACTTTCGCCAGCAATGTGTGTGATTTAAAATATGTCGCTTGTTGTGCTATATGTCACATATCGTAAGTCCAGTTCGAGCATCTGTAATTATGCGCCCATTGGCAAGTGAGTTGTTATTGATGGCGCTCTCCAGGCACCTCCCGAGGCATGTGGGGCATGCAACTTGCTGCAAGTTGCGTACTCGACCTACTAATCAAACTAATCAAATGCTTCTCATGCAGAGCATTCAACAGTTTCTGTTCCACGGTAGGCCATAAGCCTGTAGGCGTCTAACTGATTAAATATGCTGTCAGAGACGGCCTCAGGGCAGTCACAGACACAGACACAGAGACGGAGACGGACAAGCGTTGCAGCTGCCAGAGTAGTCCACATCGCCGTGTTGCAATCGCTGCTGTTGGTGGCTGCCGCAACCGCAGGCGAAATATGAACTTCAAGTACGGCCAGGTTAATTGGAGGCCGACATCAAGACCGACTCCGTGTCCGTTGCCAATGCTGATTCCGATGCCGATGCCGACCGTCAAGCGAACGTCGGATCGACCTCAATGTGTGGGCACTTTGCGGCTGCCATTTTGTCGTGCAGACATCAGCAATGTTTGCCTAGCCAGTCAAATATGTATGCCGACTGCAAGTGCGATTCGTGCTTAGCGCCAGCTCAGGTGCACTGTGCAAAAGCAGTGTGTACTTTCTGGCGTAACTGCCCAGGTAGATCATCCTAGTTATTGATCATTATAGTCAACACAAATTTAACTCGCCTAAGCATGTGCTTGATTTACACTGCATTTTAATAAGCTGAAGACTCTTGCACAAATAGTTCTGAAGTAAATAAAGAAGCATAAATCAAAAAATTGTAACATTTGTGATTTCTACAAATTGGTGATCAATCTAAAGTTTTAAATAACATTGATAACATCTTGAAAAATCAGAAAGATCGGCAGATAGTTTGAATGGCATCTATGCGATATATCGGTCCGATCCGACTTATGTTTTTACAGCGTGCAGCATTAAATGTGCCAAATTTCATCAAGATAGCTATGAAACTAAGAGACTTGATTGCGTTGCAACAGACAGCCTGACGGATAGACGAACGGAGGAACAGACAGAGGAACAGAAGGACAGAGGAACATACATGACTAGATTGACTCCTCAGTTGATGCTGATTCAGAATATATATACTTTTTTGGGGTCAGAGTTGTTTCCTGCGGTACTCTACAAAGTCCTGGCCAAAGTATATAAATACTCTGCTTCATTCACTTTCACAACCTCTTCTCTCAGTGCACGAGTGCGCACAGTGCCATGTCCGGGGTGCGGGTAGTATGGCAAATGCCTAAGCATGCTAAGCATAACGGTACACATTGCACCCGTAAGTGCATAAAACATGTGCAGACAAGCATAATAAGTTAGTTGGGTCCAGTTGAGTAGAGAGTCGGAGATGATGATGGTGGTGACGGATACGAAGTGTCGAGTGTCGAGGGTCTCCAGATGAATGTCTGACAAATCATGTGGGCGACAAAAGATCCGTATAAATCTTGTTGCCATTTCAAGAGCTCAGCTGTGCTCTGAGTATATGCAACAAGATATCATCAATAATTGAGGCAGAGAGTTCACCAAGTTGCGGAATTGTATTGAACAATGCAGGCGGACAATGTATATGGCATAAATTTGACTAATTGAATATCCCAGCGGGTCAAATACACTGCAACACAACAATGGGCACTGCATAAATTAAAGCAGCCTTCCCTATCCTTCACTCTTAGCGATGAAGGCTGCCTGTAATGAGTTTATATAAGTTTTCCTTTTCAATCCGCTCTCAATTCCCATCGAGAGCATGCCCAAGTGCCGTGCATATATGCATGTGTGTGTGTGTGTGTGTGTGTAGTATCCGGCAGTTGCCTAAGTACCAGAATATACTCTGGCAATGCATTTCGCCTGCTTAAAATAATAATTAAGCGGTAATCTGAGCCGATGCTGATGTCTATTTGCTGCATTTCTCCAGCTTCAGTGCAGCTTCTCCGGCTCTTTCAGAGTTGCCAACTGGTCTGAGTATAATTAAATGGAATTTCATAATGAATAGGCACTAGTGGGTAGTGGGTAGCGGGTACTGGGTAACGGATAATGGGTACTCTCGGTACCGTATTCGGGTCTGGAATTGCAATTGCTTTGTCGAGTATCGCAGACAACAGCTTAACCGAGAGCGTAATTCATTAAATTAATGAAATGCCATGGCACACACATTATACACACCTGCTACAGACCTGAACAACCCCTCCCCCTTCCCCTGTCTACGTCTCTGTCTCCATCTCCCCTCTTCACCCTAGCACCAAGTTCTGTACTTTCTTGCAACAGCGAACTAAATGCGATCTATTCAATTGCTGCAATATTTGCGCTTCGTCTTAAATCCTTCTGACCCGGTTAAGTAGACGTTGCTAGAGTAAATTATGCACAAGGTTCTGCCTGAAGTACATATACAGTGTGTCAACTAATTCTTTGCAAAAGGAAAAATGCAATGAATTTTTACGTTTAAAGTAGCTTTTTATTAACATAATTAGGGTTTTCTTAATTTTTTTTTTTTACTATATTATAAGGTAATGAATTATGAACTAATTACCATCGACAAAAATATAAAATTCATATTTAAACATAGCGAAATCAAACAAAAACAAAAAAAGCGGAAAAAAACAGCTGTCAAGTAATTCTTTGCAAAATGCAAAGACGCATCGAAAAGAGAAATGAAACTCAGTAACGGGACTGCAAATTCCACCAAAATTTGTACGTTCTTTTTTTATTATGCTTTGGCTATCCTTCTTTTGCTATTTTGCATTACTCAAGTGCACATTGCAACATAATTGAACACATTTAAAGATGCCTGGAAAACGAGTTGACGAAAATTTAATACAATTAGTTTATTTTAATTATTATAAGGGTAAAACAGCAAAGGAGTTGTCGGAAATGTTTGATATTAAGCTTAGGACTATTTATAATATCATATGCCGGGCAGAAAAAGAAAATCGGCTGCACCATAATAACTCTATGGGCAGACCACCGAAGCTCACCAAGCGCGAGCAATCAAAATTATTGAGAACCGTTAACGATGCTCCACTAACAACCCTACGGGAGATGACTCTAATGGTTAAAAATGATAGCCATAAAGGCGTCAGCCATGAGACAGTAAGAAAAGTTCTCAAAGCGAACCAATACTCATCCCATGTAGCAAGAAAGAAGCCCTTACTTTCTAAGGTCAATATAGAAAAACGGCTAAGCTTTGCTGTTGCCAACTTTGATCAAGCTTCGGAGTACTGGGATGATGTAATTTTCTGCGACGAGACAAAGATAATGCTGTACTATCATGATGGACCAAGCAAAGTTTGGAGAAAGAGAAATACAGCTCTTCAGCCCAAAAATATCATACCAACAGTCAAGTTTGGCAAACTTTCTGTTATGGTGTGGGGTTGTATATCGTCCAAAGGCGTTGGAAGGCTGCGTATTTTTAATGATGTAATGACAAAGGAGTACTACTTGGACATCCTTAAAAATGAATTAGCAACGAGTGCTAAGGAATTTGGGTTTGTTGAACCTCAAATACCAAATAAATTAAGGTACAAGCTGTACCAGGACAATGACCCCAAGCACAAATCATTGCTTTGCAGGACCTGGCTGCTGTACAATTGTACCAAAGTCATCGACACACCTGCCCAGAGTCCTGACTTAAACCCCATAGAAAATTTGTGGGCGTTGCTGAAGAGGAAAGTAGCCAAAAGACAGCCAACAAACAAAAATTCGCTTATAAAGGCTATTGAAGAGGAATGGTTGAAAATTCCTCAATATTATGATGTAAATGGTCTTATTCAATCGATGTCCAGACGTCTTAGGGCTGTAATTGAAGCCAATGGTCAACATACCAAATATTAATAGTTTTAGAGTAATATTTGTAAGTGTTAGATGTTAGTTTTTAAAATGTTTGCATTTTGCAAAGAATTACTTGACAGCTGTTTTTTTCCGCTTTTTTAGTTTTTGTTTGATTTCGCTATGTTTAAATATGAATTTTATATTTTTGTCGATGGTAATTAGTTCATAATTCATTACCTTATAATATAGTAAAAAAAAAAAATTAAGAAAACCCTAATTATGTTAATAAAAAGCTACTTTAAACGTAAAAATTCATTGCATTTTTCCTTTTGCAAAGAATTAGTTGACACACTGTATATATGTAAGGTGGCATCACACTGATGTTTTGCCATTCCCCTGGCAGTGGTTGAGAGAAGGATGGCAACGCGAAGAAGAAGAGAAGACAGCTGATCGTGGCAGTCGAAAAGAGAAGTTGCAACTACACAGTCGATCGGGAAAAAGCGAAAAAAGCAGCGTCAGCAGTTAAGCGCGATTTATAATTTCGATATTAAATAAGTTTCTAGTATAAACATTTGGATTGAACCATTAATTAACTTCTTATATGAACTGTTAATAAACATCTTACATATATATGTATATATATGTCGGAGTATAAAGATTATGCATAAACTCGAATTATTTCATCATATTATGTTTTGCGTCTTTGCATTTTGGTTGTCCGTCGTTTTTCTGCAAGTACCGTTGGAGCGGGGCGACAACGACGCGTCGCCTGTCTAGTTGCACGACGATGCGTCGCGACGTTGCCGCCGAGTGTGGTTCGAGTTTTCGTATAGGCTGTTAGAAAACGAGCAGGACAGTATGCTTGAGTGATCGCCTGTGAATAGTTCGAAACGCGCTGCGCTCTAATGGGAGACGAAGAGAATTCGACATATATATAGATAAAACCTGATGGGGGGGACTTGATATATGCACACAATAATATGTATATTATCTATTCGTATTTATTTGTATTTATACAAGTTCAGCTTCTGGAATAGAATATTGAAATAGTGATTGAAGTCTTGAGTTAAATTGTGTTGACAGTAATTTTTATTTATATGTATATAGAATCAAACTTAGAAACATGCAAATTCAGTCAGATGATTCGAAGATTCTCTCTATTAGTTTAAGAAGTTTACTTACTTGTGAAGAATTGAGTTTCATTCTTTCCAAAAGATTATTTATTGCACAAAACTTACCATGATTTCTAAATCATAACTGAGCCCATTGTACCCAGTAACGGATTACAGGGTACATTGAAAAATCTATTATTTTGCTGTTATTGTTTGAAATGTGTTCGTCTCTTATAAAAGATGCTGCTAATCCTCCTATAAGTCGATGAATGCGAGTATGGATAAGTGTTTTGGCAAATTGCTTTCGAATGATAATGCGTAAGAGGGCAGCGGAGAAGAGAACGAGCAAAACAGAGGGAAAGCTGGACAGTGGGATGAGTGGGGCGAGTGGTAAGTGAATTGTTTATCTTGTCGAGTGCTCTCTAATTGCGGTTGAGCAGTTGCCAAGCTACGATGTTTGCATTTATTTCTGTCTCGGCACATAGCACAAATTTATAGCCAACTGTTAATTAGTAATGAGGCACAATGAATAAATTTGCTAATCATAATTGTAACGAGGAATTACCTAATGATATTATGGAAGTATGTGCGAAGTAAGGCAGTCTATTTCCATTCTACTACTGTGTGAGACAGAGATAGAAAGAGGACGTAAGATTAAAGATAAGAATTGAATGAAATGTGGCTGAATATAAAATGAGAGATAATGAAATGTAATGAAAAACTGAGAAAGGAGATATGAAAATTGTCTACAGAAATGAAAAAGTAGAGAAAGCCTTTTACCATGTGAAAGAGCATGAAGATATATAGTACATATGTTTTTATATATGTAAAAGAGGGATGTCGCTGATCGTGACAAAAGCATAAATACAACACCTGACCAAAACGATTTCTTAAATGTCTTTAAAATATTTTGTGTTGCATACTTTGCCGCGACTTGGAATTCAGTATCTATTTGAAATTATTTCTTAAATAACTTCTATGTTAATTGTCCGATCGAAACCAAATGTTCAGAAATCATTTAGGCATTGATAGTTATTGTGTTTGTCAAAAATGAACTGCCTGCACTAAAAAACGCTTCGGATTCGAATTCCACCGATTTATGGAGGCGGAAAGGCCAAAATTTAAAAAAAACTTGATATGTGTGGAAAATTAAGAGTTTTTTTTAAATTTGTTTGGTAGTCCTAGTCCTCCTATAATCGCTGAGATCTAGGTTTTTATTTTGACGGACAAACAGACAGAGGAACATGTCGACTCTGCTGTTGATGCTAATTGTTAAAATTTATTTGTGAGGTCTGCCACACTTCCTTCCGTCTGATTAAGGTGTAGTAGGCTGGTAGAGGGTCACACACTGATATATCGATACTTCTATAACACGATGACTATGTTAACCTATGTAAACTAACATTAAGACTGAGAGAGGCATTCTGTGTTAGCGTCTCGAATAAAAAAAGAAGTACTGCAACGTCGTATGTTAATTAATTGAGCTTCCACAAAGGTTAGCACAAAGTAATGCCCTTCTACCCTCTGGGTGGTGGGTGTAAAAAGCGTAGAGAGAAGGACTAATTAACAGGAGAGAAGCAAAGAAAGAATGACAAAAAAAACTGAATGTACTTGTAGAACAGAGAGAGAAAGAGAGAGAGAGAGAAAGAGAGAATTTAACTGGGAACGGGGGAGCAGTGCGTACAGTGGGGACGTGGAGCAATGTACACTGGGCATGTGCCATGTTGCGATGCCGTTTGCTGCAGTTTCATTCAATCAAACAGTCAATCAAGCAAATTGGATTCGTTATGCTTTCAACTCAATATGCGCATTGCTGTGGCAGTTGGTAAGAGCCAGATAGAGAGAGTATGGCAAGTGTAACGGGGGAGGGATGTGGGGGAAGGCAATGGAGCCCAATGAAATATGATGTTCATGTGAGAGTATAACCAAATTATGAGCGAACACGCGTTGCTGCACTTGCTCCACTCAACAGCGCAACCTGCTTCCCTCTCTCAGTTGGTCCCTTTCAGGCTGCCTGCCTGTCTGCCTGTCTGTCTGCCTGCCTGTCTGTCTGTCTGCTTGTCTCTCTGTCTGCTCGTCTGAGTGCTGCTGTAAAAGACGCCATTTGTTTTGCAACACCATTTTGTTTGAGTTTTTGCGGGCTGCTTGCGCCAGCAAACTATCAAAATAAAATTGTTGGCAATAAAAATGTATACAAATGCGCAACGACAGGTGAGCAGGAAGTAGAGAGAGGGAGAGAAAGACAGGGAGAGATGCCACTGGAAAAGGGGAGGGGATACTGAGGGGTTTGGCTGCTGCAGCCAACGCGGCGGATGCTTGCTTGTCAGCGGCATCTGGCGGCAGCGAAGCTGCCAGCAGTAGTAGAGGGAAATGGGATGATGGGAAGAGAATGGGGTGCACAGGAAGTGCTGTATCTGCAAATTTGCCACTCACAGCGGCGTTTCATCGTCTCGCTGCCTAACATTATTTATTGGCTTTGCTTTAGGTGTGTGAATTGAAATTTATTTAAATATGTGTTTGTGTGGTACCTTTTGCTCTTCAACTTGCTACACACTCACACACACACGCACACATACACATGGTAGACACACCTCCTACCTTCCTCGCCACGCTCCTTTGCGTTGCTTGGCTTTGCTGGCAGCTCTTTGCCTTCTGCCTGTAGCGTGGTGTAGCTTTTGTTTCTGTTTCATTTTTTGCCGCTTTCATAGTCTCTTCCTGCCTCTCTCTCTCTCTCTCTCCTCTCTCTCACTCTTACTCTATCTATCTCTCTCATTCTCTTTTTTGGCTCCCTTCTCTGTCTGCCACTTTTTGCACCTTTTGCAAACATTTTTATGGCCTGCCATTTGCAGCTGCTGCGAGGCAACTACCCCCCATTTCACCTGCACTCCTCTTCTCACTCTTTCTTCTTCCTCTTCCCCTACCTCTCCCTGCATCGGTATTTTGTTTATGCGCCAGAGCATTTTATTGTTGTTGTTAAACACTGGTAATAGATTTCCTTGGGCCCGTCTTCGACAGCCGTGTATGCTGGCAGTGCCAGTGCCAAGTGGCGAACTAGGCCAAAAGTATCTCAAGTTAAGCACCTTGAAGTACCTCCACGTCTGCAACTAACTGAGAGTCCAGTGGGTGCCAAGCAGGTCTGCAGTAACCACACTTCCCAGTCACCACTGCCCATCCGACAAGTCTCTTACTAAAGTAGGAGATGAGCTTGAGCACAAAATAAATACAACCACTGTTATACTTGATAACTAAGTAGCACAGCATTATAGGCATCGGAATCCCCAGCTCCCATTACAATATAAGGTCACAGGCATTAACGTACTTACCTATTTCTAATTATGCTCTTCGGGAGCATACTTACCTTGTATGTAACAGGCAGAAGGAGGCCTGGCATATCTCACAAAGTACAATATATATATTCTTGCTCTGGACGTATAGCCGAGTCGATTGAGCCATGTCTGTATGTCTATCCATCCAAATAAGCCACATAATAATAATTATAAAGCCTCCTCACAGGATATCCTACTGTTGGGCGTACCCAACTGTAGCGTTTATCTGGTTATACCCTTCGACCATTGAAAATGGTCAAAAAGGGTATACTAACTTTGTGCAAAAATGCAAATGCATGTAACAGGCAGAAGGAAGCGTGGCAGACCCCACAAAGTATATATATTCTTGCTCAGGATCACTAGCCGAGTCGATTGAGCCATGTCTGTCTGTCTGTCCGGATGTCCTGATGTCCGTCTGACCAGATGAACACACAGATCTCAGCTATTATAAATGCTAGAGACACCAAATTTGGAATGAAGGTTTCTATGTACTCGGCGCAGATCAAGTTTATTTCAAATGTTAAGTGCCACGCCCACCGCCCCCGCAAATCAATAAATTAATTTTTGAACTCAATTTGTAAGCGCTGTATAAAAGATACAACTTTCTGACTTTAACGTATACTAAGCTGAATGAAATATCTACGTAGTCTCCCAATTACAATCCGATCGGACAATAAACACAGAAGTTATTTAAGAAAGTATGAACATAAAACCAAGTGCTTCTGTCAGCTAACAAGGGAGGCGGGCGAGCGCAAAGCGCGAGCGCCATCTGTCGAGATTAATTTCAAAGCATGTTCATATGTATATGTGTACATACATAGGAACATACCTACATAGGTCGAAGGGTATCCCACTGTCGCGTGCTGCGCGACTGTTGCTTTTCTTACTGGTTATTTTTAATATTGTTACTTAGAAATAATACAAATAAACATTAAATAATAAACAAAAATAATGTTGTAATGAAATAAATAAATAAAGTTTACAAAAAAAAAAAAAAATAAATAAATAATAATTAAGAAGTGTGGGTTTCATCAGCAGTACCTAATGATACGTTCGATCATCCAGAGCATTGTCTGGTAGACCAAAGAAACTGCATCACTCTCCTTCCAACTAATCGTCAATACTAGAATTGTAACTCTGTGCTTATCTCAGACTTGCAACTTCCCCTTCCCACTGCGATTGGTTCAATGAATCAGCATGAATTTCATTCGAAAGGAAAAACAGTGGCAAAAGTTATTAACTTATGCAAAAATGGAAGTTAGTTTTTCAGTTTCCCCAAAACTTTGCACAGATTTCTCGGCATTTCTTGAGGTTTCCCTTTCCCTTTGGCTTCGACTTTATTTTCTTCATTTTTCATTAAAATACTGTGTAGATAATGAGCAAAAGATAGAGATTATAGTAAGTTCTGCTCTGTATGATGCTTCCGCTGGCCCTTTTACATTTTATGACTTAACTGTCACTTTTAGTTTTTCTATTTTCCTTCTCTCTGCTTTTGGCCCAGCTTGGCAGCTGCTTCATCCGCTCCGCCTCGCTGCGTGCTCAATGGTAAAGTTTGATAATCGCTCATTTGATTACAAAAGTAGTGCGCTTAAAGTTTGTAATTGAGGTATTTTTCTTTTGAGTTATTTATCTTCATTATCGCTTAATACTTGACCAAGTTAGGCGACTACACTGCGCAAAATTATCAGCTCCAAAGTAGACAAAACGAAAGTGTTCAATGTTTTCCCCTTACTTGAGCATTGTGTGTGCTGGCTAAGCAACTGCAGATTGGAAAAAATATGCAGTAAGGTGTTTCTACTCGCCACATTCGCGCAGTGTAGGCAGCAAGTGGTGGCACATCGTTTAAGCTTTGCTTTTTTTTTGTCGTTCAGTTACAACAAGTTTGCGCACAGTTTTCGCTTTTCGGGCCACACAAATCATGCCCCAGTCGAGTCGAGTCAGTCGAGGCAGCCATCAACGTCACAAGCGACAATCAAACGCGACAGCAGCGTGTGGAGCAAGGGGAAGAGGGGGAATCCTGCTGGGTAGTGCATCGGAGACTGGCGACTCACACATTGTAAGTTGTAATCAAGGCATGTCGCGGGCCGAGTAGACAAAAGAAAGTCAAACTGCAGAAAGTTGAAAAGTTATTAAAGTTAAGCGAAACACGATTGGAATATCAACTAAGGTTTCTCTCTATCTGTTTCACTGTTGCTCTCCCTCTCTCTCTCTCTTTTTCTCTCTCTCTCTCTACTGCATATTTCCTCTTGCTCTCTGTACAGTCCAGTGCAAATGAGAGTCAGGTGTGGTCTGAGTTGGGTTAATGAAATTTTTGACATTGGTTTGAGCTGAAAAGAAAGCCAGATAAAGACGATAGTAGATTGATATATATACTATAGTATCTATAGTCCAAGCGGGTCTGCACTCTGTAAATATGTTTAGCTGTTGCTGATTGAAGATTATCAATTATTCAGGTGACCCAAAGCGAACCAGTTTCATTTCATTCCCTCGAAAGAATGCCCCAAGAAATATTGCATTATCACATGCAGAAAAGACTTATAGCACACTCTTCTCACTCTTTATCTAGCATATGTTCCCCTCTATTGATAGTCAGCTTATGAAACTATTTAATGCTCTTAACTTTGCTATCTCTCTATCTCTCTCTATCTGTGCAAGCAGAGGGAAAAAGTTAGCAATTAAACTAGAATTGAAATTCAATTTGCCAAAGAACTTAAAAGATAAATTGAATCTCATATTCAGTGCGCGGCCGTCGCAATTTGTAAACACAAAATATAAGTGAGGAGGCAGGGGAGTGGGCCAATTTGCAGCATAAACTACACCCGAATGGCTTTCGTATTCAATTCAATACACTCGCACTCAAACTCGCAGTGCACACACCGAGTACCCCCAACATATTTGAGAATGGCGTGCCTAATGAAGTGTGCAAGTTTTTCGAAAGTTTCTACGCTTTTGCAATTGATACGCATTAGATGTCTTGGCCAGGCCAGAAAAACAGAGAGAGGGGGAGCGGGGGAAGAGGAGGAGGCGGGCGCTGAAGAGGCATTCCTGTGACAGAGCAACAAAAATGGCCACTTTGAAGTGGCCAACTTGACTGCCTCGTCGGACTGTACATGAAATATTGAAAACTCAAGTCCGGCCCAGGCGGACCCATCGCACACACACACACATACACACACAACATACTGGAAATCTTTAATCCCAAAATAATTGGCTGGACATTTTATGGCCACGTGTGGGCCAAGTCGACAGTCATTCGAGGCCGAAAAAGACTTAAAAGTCAGCTCAGTTCAGTTTAGTTTCATTTAGTTTATTTTGCCCCCTCGCCCCTTCCCCCTGGCCTTGTCCCTGCCCTGTTAGGTTGGCTTCACTTCGGTTCAATTTGGTTTTATTGCATTGCGTATATGCCATATTAATGTCGGTGTAATAAAATCAACAACAAACTACGCAAACTTTAAACTGAGCCCCCAAATTCAAAAATGGCACAGCCGAAACTTTTCAAGATTTTATTCGGTTTTTACTCCTGCTACTGTTTCCGCCTTTGCTTTTGTTTCTATATCTATATAGAGGAAAAGGGGAGAGGGAAAAGGGAGTGGGTAAGAGAGGAAGACGAGGGGGCTCTGGCAAACTGAAAACTTAGTGAGGAGGACGACATCAGCATCGACTGCGTCGTCTGCTTTGCTTTTTTGCCAAGCAAAAAGTTTTTGCCTAAAATGCAAATCTTTTTCCAATGTCTGCACTCGATAGTTGTATGTGTGTGTGTGTGTATGCCACGTGTGTGTGTTGTCTAGGTGTGTGCATCTAATTTTTGTTGAATTTAATTACCGAATGCCACAAATTTGCAAGGATTTTCTTTGCTTGCCAAGAAAAGAGCACAATATTTTGACCTTTTCATAAAATGGCCAAGCTACGATTATTGTGGTTTCTTCTAAGTGTGTGTGTATATAAATGTGTATGTGAGTGAGTGTAATTTATGGCATTGACACTTATTGAGGCTTGGGCGAAAGGCAAAAATACGTGAGCAGTTTAAGGCCCGCAAAGCAATGACTTGAGCCTTACCCACATTAAAACTAAATTAATACGCAAATGAAATACATAAGAAACATACACATGTGCATATACATATATATACATATATACACATATATATATATACACATATTCACACGTATGTATGTGTAAATATGTGTTACGAAATTCACTTGAGCTCAAAAAATACTTACAAAAAGTTTTCAACGCAAAACACACAACTTAATTTACTAAATTGGAGTTGAGAGTGTGCAGTAAATTTTAACTATAACTAGATAATATTCAAAGTATCTTCTTCTTTGGCAGATTTGCATGATTCTATCGTATGCACATTTCCAA
Source organism: Zaprionus nigranus (assembly GCA_018903425.1). Taxonomy (NCBI): domain Eukaryota; kingdom Metazoa; phylum Arthropoda; class Insecta; order Diptera; family Drosophilidae; genus Zaprionus; species Zaprionus nigranus. The sequence continues at coordinate 1,072,350 of JAEIGD010000027.1, forward strand.
TTAATTATGACATTGTGATATGTTGAATTTAGCATAAGTAAGAATTATTTAAATTCATTGGATTTCATCTTTACATTTATATAAATTCGAATAATTGCAGCTCAAATTCAAACTGAAATGTTCTTCAATTGCAATGCTATTTTCCTCTTAATGTATATAAATTATTTTAAAGCAAATATTATAGAAATTTCTCAATCAAACCGAGCAAAGGAAAATTTCTTAGCTTGACCGTCAGCTGTGGCTGTTGAAACTTCTGTGCCTCGACGTATCTGTGCGACCTTATCGAGATGGCATTGAACAGTATATATGAGTGTGTGTGTGTGTTTGTGTGTCTCTATATGACCAGGCTGACCAGAGTTTGTTATCTGTTTGCTTGTTTTCCCACTGTGTTCCCCTGCTCGGCAATCCGTTTATGGCGCTTTCGCAGTTCTGCGTCACCTGATTGGGTTTGGGCTCAAACTTCATTGCAACTGCAACTGACACTCACAGACACTGAGCACTGACTCTCTTATGTCACACACATACACTCACACACACACAGGCAGACACACACACGCTCAAGGGCTTACAAACTTGTTAAGAGGCCCAACATTTTTTTTATTTTTGGCCCAAAAAGATCCTAACAAATGTGGCAAAAATTGTGGCAGTCGTGCAATATTTTTGCTGCTCCCCTTGTTGTTGTCGTTGTTGTATCTGCTGCTGTTACTATTGGTGTAGCTTTAGTTGTTGCTCCTGGTGCTGCTGCTTGCGTCCTGACCGAGAAACTTTGTTGCAATTTGAACTGACAACAAAGTTGCGCTGACTCCCGCGACGCTATTCTATTTGTTTCACAGTCAGCCACAGCGTGGCGAGTGCCAAAAACAACAACAGCAACAACAACAGCAACAACTGCAGCAACAGCAACAGCAGCAACAACAGCAACAACTACGGCAGCAACAACATTGAATATTGTCGGGGGTTTTAACTACATGACATGTTGTGCCCATTGCCAGCGTCGTCGTTGTCGTCGTTGTTGTTGTTACCGTTTCGTTGTTGTTGATGTTGTTGTTGATGTTGTTGTTGTGCTCACAATTTTTGCCGAAGTCCCGTGCTTATCCAAGCGAAAAACAAAACTAGCTGCTGTATGGCTTGCCCATCGATGCCGCCGAATAGATACCCTGTAGAAAAAAAGTGAAAGATTAAATTAACAAAATGCTTCAGTTTCTCAGTCATGCAGAGGGAATATTAAGATAGAATTTAGATACAGAGAGCGATAAAAAAAATATATATATATAAACATACAGAGGGGAACCGAGTACAGTGGCTGAGGATACGAATACCCTTTAAGTTTGGTAGCTTCAGCGAGTCTTTGTGTACATATCGAATGATATTAATAAACCTGCCATAATCTCTTCTTTCATCTTCACTTTATATAAAACACACATCATCGTATACATCAAATACTTAACATCAACCAAGCAACCCGCTTTAGAGTTCTCATTGCATATAGGGTAACGAAAAGTTAAAAGTTTTCGACTTTGACAGCGCAACAAATCGCAAAGTTGCTTGGCTGCAGTCGCTAAGTCGACCCGAAAAAAGTATGCTACACCTAATGTGCGATGCTTACGCACACTCAAACACTCTCGCACACACTCACACATACACACACACAGAGAGAGAGTCGCTCACTCGCCTTGCGTTGAATTGACGCTCATGATTATTTACGTAAAGTGGATTAGAAATTTTTTATGTCTTCGATAAGCCGCAAATTAATTTTGCACAGCAAGACATCAATGACAGGATGAGGGAGACGGTGGGCGTGGCACTCGCACACGGGCCTCGCAGGTATCTCAGGAATACAGGGATACAAAGCAGCCAGCAGCGGATACATTTAACATTTGGAGGTCGCAGTGAAGCCACCAAAGCGAACTTCAATGTATCTACATGATTGAAGTGCGTTGAACCAAGAGGGGAGGGGAGGGAATAGGGAGACTAGAGGCAGATAGGTCGAAGAAAAACCAAAGTGGGGGCGAAGTATATTCACAGTTTTATGGCTTACAAGAGCTCCTCAGGCTGGAGACATATATATATTCATTTGTTACTGATTGCTCCTATTAAAACTATAGGATATAGTTATATAGTTGTCTGATTTGCATGAAATGCGAAAGAGTCTGTAAATAATTGTAGAACTTAAGGTGGTAATGCTTGGATGATAAACATATTTTACTCATTGCTAACGATTGTTCCATCGCAGCTGTATGTTCTATAGGATTCAGATTTTGATAAAATTTGATATGCATATTATTTAATAAGAACCATTAAGAAAGCTACCGACTGTGATATACCCTTATCATATTTTCTTTAATATACATCTTCTATGTTTAGCTTGTTTTGATTTGCATACTTTGCAGGGAGGTGCTTGGAAATCAGTAGATCTTTTATTTCTTAAATAACTTCTAAATTAATTAGCCGATCGCAACCAAACTTTCATAAATCATTCAGGCGTTGATAGTTTTTGCATTTACCAAAAAATGAAATGTCCGGATTGCTGAGAATATAGTTTGTGGAATCTGTCACAGTTCCTTCTGCCCTCCTTTACATACATTTTCGGCTATAATACTCTTCTACTTTATGGGAAGCGGGTTTTAAAATCAGAATAACAAAAGGAAGTCATACAATCCAAAAGGTTTTCATTAAATCACTAATAAAAAAACATATCTGAAAGAAACGAAATTCCTCATGTAGTCCGTCTGTTTTCGGTTCAGACTATTTGGCAGCACCAACTTCAGCAATTCTCCTGCTTAATTTATTGGCGCACATGCTGAGCCAGCCAAGCAACAACAACAGCAACAGCAACAGCAACAACAACAGCAACAGCAATAATAATAATTTGAGCAACAACAAGGATGGAAAGAAATGCCTTGCAACACCTAAACGTTCCATTAAATTTACGTTTTACAGTTTTAAAACACAAATTACCTGCTACATAAAACCAGGTGGGCTGTGCAAGGTATGCGGGGGGGGACGTTGCTGCGTAGCGGTGTGGCAGCAACAACTTTATTGCAGCAAACTTGCAAAAGTTTTGTATTTGAAAATGATTTGTACGCCAAGGGGGAAAGGTACAGCGGGAGGAAGGGAGGAAGGCAAACAGCATGCAAAGGGGGTGAGCCATGTTCGTGGTCGGAGTTTGAGGTTGGGGGGTACGGATTGCGGGCTGGGGTTGGGGCGGTTTCGATGTGTGCGACATGGCGTAAAACTTTGTTGCCAAATAGAGCAACAACAGCAGCAGCAACAACAACAACAGCAACAAGAACCACACGCTTAACAACAGCAGCAACAAATTAAACAAATCGAAACTTTTTGGTGTGACGAAGCCATGCGAAGCAGAGCCACTAAGCGGAAGGGATGGAGGAAAGGGGGAAGAGGGAAAGGAGGGACAAGGGAAATACCGAGAAATGCAACTATAAAACACACATAAAATCAAAAAAGGTAATTGCCCAAAAACAACGTTGTTAACATATAAAGTTAATTGCATGGGAAAACTTCTTGCGATCTTATTGAATGCACTCGATAGTTTTGTGCACCCGCATTACGAGTGTGAAAGTTAGACGTTGATAAATGTTGCACTCATATTGGTCAAATGGATTGAGAACACACCCACACACACACACACACACATATATACACAGAATCGCATATGGAAAAGGGGTGTGGCATGGCATGTGAGTACTAAAAGATAGATGTAGATAGTCCCTTTTACATTTTGGTTATTGGTAAATTCGATTTTAGACTCTACTATCGAATGAATTAAAACTGAAGTGATTGCTTGTAATGCATGATATAAGAGTACGTGGTTTAATATATAATAATAGTATAATATATTCTTATATAGTTGTCAGTTATGTTATTATGTTGTCTAATACAAAAATAGAACAAGAGTGAGACAGCGCTCGTTTAAGAAAGTCCAGTGAAAAGATTGAATTTGTGCGAATATATTTGAATTTCAAATAAAACCATAAAGTATAATCTTGACAATAGTATAATATATTTTATATACATATATATAAGTGTGACCACATCAATAACCTTATCGGCAGATCTACCGATAGAATAAGTTGCGAAGAGTTGCGAAGATCGAGAGCTAATGTCACTTGTGTTGAAGAGAGAAAGATGAAAGTGCAAGCTTATGTTCTTTGACTGCAGAATATATTACTATATAATATCAACCGGATATCTCTGCACTATCAAAACATACTGTAAAACATTGCAGCCAACTGTGTTAGTTTCTATTTGCATTGCCAAAATTGTTCTTTAAGCTTTAAGTGCGTTTCTATTGACAAACTTAGCTTGTCGTTAACTCTCTTAAGTGCATACATTTTTAACCTATTGATATGCTCCACTAACCCACTCAAGCTCATCGCATCGCTGCCCAATTGTAACGATATGAAGACCTCATTCCGTTGATTATTTTTTGGGCAATCTGCTTCGATTTGTTAAGCCAAGAAAGCAACAAGAAGGAGAGAAAGGCGGTTAAAGAAGCTGCCACCTTTTTGGGTGGGTCATGCACATCTGTTGCCAAAGTATCACTCTCTCTCTCTCTCTCTCTCTTTCTTTTTCTTTCTGGCGAGACAGACAGAGAGACAGAGATGGAACGACTACCCAAGACCATTCTCCGACCGAGTCAATTGCCAGCAACAACAAATATAAGCCCAAGTCAAAACAGTAAACTACTTTAAATAAATACAGACTAGCTTGCAAGAAGGAAAGGGCGTCTAAGGCAAGGAGAGCCAGTCTGTGTATGTGCGTGTGTGTGTGTATGTTATATATACTGAAATGTATTTAGGTCGCCAGGCAAAGAATACTTTGTGCGACCCGCATTAATCACATGAACCCAAGCACGATACCCTTTGACCAAACCTAACCCTTTTTTGAGGAAGGGAGATGGGGAGATAAGGAGAACGACGACTAGGAGGAAGAGACGTTGCTGGAGCTCAGATGTCGCATCATTACATCCAATAACAAATCGCAACAAAATCGCAACGAATCGAATTTAAAAGCGAATTACAATCAAATGTATTTAAGCACTAAGCCGACCAAAAATTTAACCTCTCCACTAACTTTCGCAAAACAGCCACAATCACACACACCCAACCGTACACACACACACACACACACAGTCGTGCTGGGTGTGTGCCATATCACACACACATACGCGCAAAAGCCGAAAAAACAGAGCGAGAGTCGCCCAATTGACTTTGGCTATGCGAGTGCAAAATAAAAAAGACAACAACCAGAGACACATAGAGAGTGTGTGTGTGTGTGTGTGGGTGTGGGTGTGGGTGTGTCAATTGTTAGCTGACTCGATTGAAGTCCATGTGTGTGTGTGTGAGTGTGTGTCGCCCGTTTTATGCGCTCATGTGGGTGGCGTTTTTATATAGTGCTGGCAGCGTCAATCCGTTGTCGTTGACGCCGCCGGAAGCCGTAAAGGCCCACCAACCCTACGACCTACACTGCCCCCTTTCCCTACCCTCCATTCCTCCCATACACATACACACACACACACACTCACATACATAAAAGAGTGAGCCCTGTATAGGCCGTTACGGTGAATTGCCGCAAAAAAAACGCAGCCACAAAGCCGACATTGCATCGCCGACGAACGAGCGCGAAGGGGGAGAGAGTTGGGGGAAAAAGGGGAAGTGGGGCAAACCGAGAAAAGTCCCGCTCAGCTCAAGCCCACATGGCATCATTGAAATTACCACTCTGATGGACTTAAATAAGTTTTCAGGTATTTGCCGGGATCGTTAAGAGTGACCAGATTGTCGCAATTGATGCCAGAATGGGACGTGCATAAAGAAGGAGAGAAAGAGAGAGAGAGAGATGGCATCAACTCGAACTGCAATCGATATTGTTATCGACGAGCTTAATGAGTTGAAATTGATTTTGAACTTGAACTTTGATAGCGAAAACTAATAAGGAAAGACTGTGTTATATAAACTGTTATATATGCTCTGTTATATATACTGTACTATACTATACGATATCTACTACTTTACTATATCTCTTACTTGATAATGATGGCTATGAAATAGATAACTATAGAAACTGCATTAAATGAGAGTAATAAAATTAAAATAAATTATGTATTGTTTAGTAGGAAGAATTGCAGGAAGTAACATGAGGGAATACTTGCTATGTGGTAAATATTTTTATTTATTTATTTTTATTTATTTATTTAATTAGTTTATAGTCGGACTAAGGTCTGTCGACTGTTTAAAAGTAAAAAAGAAAACAATTAATAGTTATAATTAATAAATATAAATTAAATGTAAAATGTAAAATCTTGACTTGAAAAGAAAGAAAAAGAAATTAATTGAATAACATTTTTAGGTCAGATTGGTTACATTATTTTTATATTGAGCTATCTACATATATGATATTTTGAATAGTTCTTTAATAGTATAATGTCGACTTATAAGAGTTTAAGTCTCTGAGAGCTGCTGACTTTCTAAGGCCTATTCCAGCGATAATCCATAAACCTTTCTGTAGGATAAGATAATTATAAAAATGATTCTTAACTTTAAATAGTTAAGGTTAGTTAAGGATAGTAAGGTTAAGGTTAGGTTAGTTAATATGGAATTAATTAACGCTATATCTTCTTGTTTCGTCGATTGATCTTTTGTAGTGTTATTTATATTTAATAGGTGCCTTACAACCTTACCTTAGGTAACTTACAAACAAATTGCCTTCATTTGGATTTAGAATGCAGTCTTTCATCTAATAATCTGTGATATATCGTGCATTATATATAAGTACTATATATAGTATTGCATATGATAAGAACATAAGTAAACTTCCGACTAAAGCTGCAGCTGTTTTTGGTTTGTGGCTTTAGCTGGGTGTATGTTGATCGGCACAACGAAGCCGGAAGCTTGGACTATGGACACCCAACCACAAACCCACACACACATACACTCGCACACACACTCACACACACACTCGCACACATACAAAGAGAGTTGGGCATGGACAGGCGCATGAAAACCAATAAATATTGCTCATCCACTCGAATGCTTTTTAACTGAAAACCGTTGAACCCTCTCCAAGCGAGGTGTGAGTGTGAGAGTGTATGTGTGCGCAAGTGTGTGTGTGTGTGTGTGTGTCTGGCATAAACATATACCATAAACGAGCAAACTGGAGCAGAGTAGAAAGCCGAAAACTTGAGAGCAGAAAAACAGATCGATGCGATGAGCAAAGGCAACTGCGAAATCAGCTTAGACCCGCCGCCAAATGCAGAAATAGTGGAAATTCACTTTTAAAGTGTCGCTGTTTTCACAGTGTGGCATTGTTTTCCACCAAAGTCGCAGTTGGCAGTTGGCAGCTTAAAGCTTTAGCTACAGCTTCGGCTACAGCATTGGCATTGGCTTTGGCTTTGGCTTTAGTTTGCTAGCCTTGAGTGAGTTAGCACTCGTTTTTCACATTAGTGCAGTCGGTGCGGGATTGCGTCGTCCTAAACAATGCTCCAATAATTAATCATGGTGCCAGCAAAATAAAATTTACGAGTGCCGCTAGCTAAGTGAACAGAGGAGGCTATACAGGCAGATACCCTGTAGAAAGCGCAGTCAGCAGTGAGCAGAGCACGGCAGTATTAAATATAAAGCTGTATATAGTTTATCTACTATAGGTAACTGACATTAGTACGTGCTGTGCCTACCCCACTTGCCTTCTTTCGCACACAGGGTATCAGGCTAAAGAATGAAGTACAGAAAAACGGAATGTCAACAAAAAATGATTTTAAAATGCCCCTCGGTGATAATTTAGCTGATGTACCGAAATAAATTATAGCTGGGGGAATGGCCAAAGCGTGGCAAGTCGTGATTTAAGCGGGCATGGGACGGGGGGAGGAAAGGAACTTAAATTGTTGCTGAATTTGAATGTCAGTTTGGAGGACGCTGCTTTGTTTGTTTGTTTGTTTATTTGCCTATTTGTTGACTTGTTTTTGTTATTGTTTTTCTCTGTCTGCCCCACTTTCTCTCCCCGTCGACTTTGTTTGTTTATTTGCCGTGCGATAGCACAATGTCAATTGCATAACAAATGAGGCAATCCAAAGGGTTTCCCAGACTGCAGCTGCGGCGCCTCGTGCTACTGCTGCGATTTATGGCCTTATTGAAAATTCCTGCGATTTCCCAGCGATTTTCCTGGCGAGCAAAAGGAAGTTAGGTGATGCAACGACGACGTCATTGCTGCGCCACAGCAGCAACAGCACCAGCAATAATAAATTTGATCAAAGTCATTAATCTCTTGCCAGCCAAAGAGAGAGAGAGGGAAAGAGAGAGCGGGATGGAAACAGAGGTAGGGTTGGGAGAAGAGAAGGTGCTGCTGCTTAGCTGCCACTTCTGTTGCCGCTTGATTTCTTAGTTGGCAATAAAACAACGTAATAAGATGTCCCGGTGCTTGCCCCTGCCCCTACCCCTCCCTGGGGTAATTCCTCACTCGCCTGGGGAATCTTTTCTTGCCATTGCAATTTAAAATATGCATGTGCGTGAATCTCAGAATGTGTGCGAGTGTGTGTGCGTGAGTTTGCATCCACAGAGGGAACTTTTTAATACGCCTTGTTAGCCGAGGATTTTAAGGCATGTTTCACAGCTATGCAGCGACTTAGTGCCACGAGAGACGGACAGGAGGAAAGGGGTGGGGGGGAGGAAGGTGCAGCAAACGTGGGTTGCAGCAAATCGTCGTGCAGGACGTCAACATGTTTTGCCGCTTCTACAAAGTGCAGGCGATCCATCAACGCCTGAAGTTGCAAAGGCGAAAGTTCTTCATGGGCTTCACCAAGCTGAGTTTGCATCACTTTTTCATGTTCCACCCGACGGTCATTTCGATGAACACTCTCAAGTGAAGACTCTTCTCTTCTCTGACGTAACCACTCTCTCCCCCTCCCCTCTCTTCAAGCAATTTGCTAAATTTTCTCTTCTTTGTTGCTTCTTGGTGGCGCAAGATTGATTAACTGATAAATGAAGCAAATGCTATCGAAAAGAGAAAGAAGAAGAGAGTGAGAGAGAGATTGATTGAGCTGAAGTCGATTGTGCGGGCTGCGCTTATCGATATTGCTTGATTGCGATAGAAGATAAATTAACTACCATAGAAAACAGCAGATTCCCTAACCGTCCCTCGAACTAATATCGACATCATTTATCGATAGATTGCATTCTTTTTCATTCCATTTCTATGAAATTAGACTTTAAATTTAAAATAACATTAATTACATCAATGAAACATCAACACTTCTAACTACTATCGATATCATCTATCGATAGATTGCATTCTTCTTCATTCCTTATCCATTTGTATGAGATATGTTTGCCAATCACACAAAGTTCTCTTTTTTAATTATAAAATACCATCGATAACCTCAATGAAACATTAACTCCGCTAACTACTTTCGATATCATCTATCGATAGATTGCATTCTTCTTCATTCCTTATCCATTTGTATGAGATATGTTTGCCAATCATACAAAGTTATCTTTTTAATTATTAAATACCATCGATAACCTCAATGAAACATTAACTCCGCTAACTACTATCGATATCAAATATCGATAGATTACATTCTTCTTTATAATACATAATTCTCTTCAGCTTAAAGATTTTAATTGTGAAATACAATAGATTACCTCAATGAAACATCAACACCTCTAACTGTTATCGATATCATCTATCGATAGACTGCATTCTTCTATATAACGTGAAGTTCTCTTCAGTTTAAAGATTTTATTTGTGGAATACAATCGAATACCTCAATGAAACATCGATATAACGCCTCTTAAGCGCTTTTTCGCTTGCACCACTTTAATTTGTATGCAGCGCATTGTCAGCTAATTCATCACACCCATTCGTCTCATGCCTGACGCACTGTTATTCACTCGACTCATTCACGCCATTCACATCATTCACAGCATTCGCGCACTTCAGTGTGAAACGTTAATAGACAAATGCCCATGCTGGCACTCGTATAAAGTCAATAATGAATACTAATTACTCTAGTTGTCATTCAGAGCGCACACTCACACCCACACACACACACCCACACACACACACATTCGTATACGCAATATTGTCAGTTTGTTCATATTTAATTTGAATTTCGAACCATAAAACCGCAAAAGTGTAATGCAATTAGACTGATATATAACTCAACTAACGCACAAGTTTGCCCCACAACCCTTCTCATCCCTGTCTATCCTCCCCCTCCCCTTGGGTCACACCTAGCTAAATGCCATTTTAATTATTTACCATATTGATTTCAATGAATTAAAAACCCCCACACCGCCCCTCCCCTTTCCTACGTCATCAGAAAAAGGCTGGCACTCAAAAATTTGTCACATTACAAACTGTGGCAACCCTACTCGCAGTCCTCTTCCCCCTGCCCCACCCCCACCCCCTCACTAATTAACACTTCATTAGCTTGATTAGGCGTGGCAGCTCGGATCCCAAAAATTGAATGCCATTAGACCGTGGACCGAGCATTTTCCCCAGTCCCCCCCTGCCCACAAATATCGAGGGGAAGCTGAGCTGGGCATTGTATATATGTAACTGTCAGTTGGGGGATACATAACTGTCTTTCAGTTTGCCATTGTTCTGTGCATCTGACACTGAAGTGAAACCTCACTCAAATGTATCCACATAAAAAAGTAAAGTTCCCTTTAGTTTGTTAAAAAATACTTGTATGTTACGCATTGTTTTATCTGTTTAGGTCTTTATTAACTACATATCTGCTAAGAGTCCAAACTAATGCATTATGATTGGGGGAGCCATTGCAGTTGACAGTTGACGATTGTTCAGCTCTGAATGAGCTCCATGCAAGGATAATTGACGAACTGAAGTATCTAAAAAAGGCCTGAGGCGAACCAACGAAATGAAATGTAAGCAAAGCTTTACAGAAGAAGGGGGAGAAGAGGATGATGGAGGAACTAACAGGTGGCTGAAATTCGTTTGAAGTTTGTGTTGAGTGAAATATTTGTACAAAATTTAATTTCAGACAAAGAAATGTTGCCTCAATTATGACAGGCTAACACGAGGGAGGATGAGGAGGAGATGCCCAACAAAAGAGACGTTGAAAGCGGGAAATACTTAATCAAAAATGCATTGCATTCAATTTGAGTTAATACTCTACCTAAGCTGCACTCACCGGGCAAATTAAACGATGTCTTTCACTGCGAGTGTATTTCAATTGCCGCAGCCGGACAATGCGGCACTCGCTGTGTGGCAGGTGAAAGTGCAACCAACGCTGGACAGGAGTGTGGCCCGAGTGGATTGAGCCACTTGCATTGCCAGAAGCCCAACCGGTGCAGCCAGTTGACATGCTGCTGCAGCTTACACTCACAGCTGACCTGTCTTCTTATCTGTCTTTCTCGCTCTCTTTCTCTCTCTCTCTCTCGCTCTCTTTCTCACTCTTTCTCTCTCTCTCTCTGTTCTCTTGCTGTCGCCATTGTGGCGCATAAGGAGCATAATAAATTGTATGGCGCTTTAATTGGCCGTAGAAACTCATAATGCTGCACCGCAATTGGCCGCAGAATGAAGCAGTTCACCCGTTCACCCCTTCCCCTGTTCATTCTCTGATTCTCTTCACAAAAGCCTGACTACACTGACTACAAAAGGGCACCGCGCACCCTGGAAAAGCTGCTTAAGAAGGCGCTTATGCTTGAAGCACTGCATCGCAGGCCCACTGGCTGGATGGTTGAGGGCTGACTGTCTCCCCGCCTGGCTTTATGGGATCAAGGTCTAATCCCTCCGTTCTTCTTGCCGAAAGAAATTCAATGCTTGCAATTGCAGCTACAACAGCAATAAGTGCACTTTAAATCAGTTCAATCATTGACTTACTAAGCTAATAATCATAATTAACTGCTAAATACTCAATTAGTAGATGGAAAAACAATTCTTTCCATTAGGAAGTTATGCTGTTCAAGTCAGTAAATGAAAGATTCTGATAATAATATAATATATATGGGTGTATATATCGAGTATACAACGCATATATACACTGCCATTATAAATAGTCCTACCCTGCCTTCATAACGCAGGCAGGAGCAGAAACAAAGGCGCCATAGTTGGCAACGCTTATTGGTTTCGACGGCCGCCCGAAACAGTATGCAACACAATTTTGCACTCAGCCGCTCATAAGGCATAAAGAACGCAATCTGCGTATGTAGAAACTGTACATAAATATCGCATGACTTGGTTGTAAGTTGAAGCAGTGTGTGCACTCAGCACACACACACAGACACACACACACACACACACACAGGCAGTGGCGAACGCACACTGGAAAAGCAAGGCAAGCGCACACTTTTTGGCCGAGATGAAAAGCGTATGTAAAATATTTTCACGCGCCCCAGTGAATAATTTAGCGAACGCAGACGTTGACTGCGACGGCGACAGCGACGGAGACTGCGCTGCCAAGCCCATCAGCAACAGCAAGTGCGCAGCCGAAAATGAGTTACTTTACATAACTAAGTAATTGGCGGGAGTCAGTGACAGCGGCTCAAACGTGAAATTATTATAAACAAACCATTCGCCAGTCGTAAAAACAAAAGAAACAGAGACGGACAGAGAGTGAAAGAGAGAGAAAGAGAACGTGAGCGAGAGCGAGCAGATGGGAAAGAGGAACAACGAAACGAAACGAAAAGAAAGAAGACATAAAAAGGCGGCTGAAAATTTCTTCATTATGCAAAAGCGCGTCCACAAAAAGTGTCAGAAGTGCCAAAGGGAGCAGCCAAAGTATAAAATATATAACATATTTAAATGCAATAAAGCAGCGAAAGCAGCAGACATGTGTGTGTGTGTGTTCCCCTGCATACATACATACATATATCCCTGGCTGGCATTCGACTCATAAATGTATATAGAATTGCTACATTATGCGTTTTTATGCGCACTTGTGTCAGAATTTATAAAAGCCGCAACAGTTGCCCCAGCATCGTCAACACTCTGCAAACATCCCCACATCCCAACCCCAGCCGTGTCAGGCATTAATTTTATTTCAATATTTTGTAGCCCAGTGTGTAATACGTGAATGCACTCAAAATGCAATTCCTCTTGGCATCTCGTGTTAAGCAACTGTCAAGTTAATGTTAACAGCCAATTAGTCTGAGCGGAAGAGAAAGATAGAGAGAGAGAGAGAGAGGCAAGGGATTTAGAAGAGATACAGCAAATCGTATAATCTATATATAGTAAGGTACTTTGTTTGCATAGTCAGCATTCTATATAAATTTTGTTTCTTTATTGAATGAGCACTAGATATTTTGCTAATCTAAAGTCAAATATTGCATTGATCTCATCGAATCCGAATGAATTGGTTTAGCAATATAGTACATACTATATATAAGCCATACATACCTTTGTCTACTTTATTCAGCATTCATTTTAAAGTCTGTCAGTATAGTTAGTGCTGTTTTCACACTTCGTTTTGATAATCAAACAAAAAGGTATAATTTTCAAAAGTTTCAATTCACTCAAAGTCAGTAAAATTATCAAATATCTACGTTATTGAAAATAACTTGAATGTAAGTGAAGAAAGCCTGATGTAACGTCAATCACAGTCTCAAAAATAAAAACACTGTCGAATCTATTTCAGATCACATAGCACAATGTTAGGCCCAATCACTCCAAAATCTCTTTTAAGTACCAATGAGCTGAGGCAATCAACGACACTCGGCAACTGCATTCTAGTTACTTTTAGCATCGATACCACGGGAAGACGTCTAAGCGATGAGGTATGAATGCCAATTAGTTTATTAGTATATTATCGAATTGTAACATCCACAGATCTTTCAACTGGCTGCCTATACGCCAACCAACAACTTTCAGCAGTATATTTTGCCCACTGTGAAGTTAAATTCCGCTGCCCGTCAACGTCATAAGGTTCACGTTGTTGTGACCAAGGGAACTCGTACTCTAAAGTCGTTACATACCAACAAGGTGAGTGATCACGCAATATGCGTACAATGCAAATCAAACATTTATATTTGAAAAGCAAGATGCTGTTTACTTCAGGCAGATCCATTTCCCAACTCAAGTCCAAGTCAACTTCAATCTCACTCTTTCTATTTACAAACAGATCCTGAAAACAGAACCAGAGTCTGTTGTTCTCAAAAACTTTCTAGAATGGCTATCAAAACTGGAGTCTAAGAACGGCAAGCCCGACGGCATTATACTGCTGTACCACGAAGAACACAGCTCTATGCCTCACATGTTGCTGCATGCGCTGCAGAAGTATAGCCTGCTCCTGGAGTTCAACCAAATGATCAAGTGCTTTTGAACAGCAACAACCTGGCCCAGACATATATGGGTGATCAGGATTATAAGTACCTGGGTCTGAGTAAGCTCTCCTTGTTGCTGTCCAAAAGCAAAGAGCCTCCTAAATACAAGAAGGGCTGTGCACGAGTGCGTGCCAGGATGGTATTCAATGTGGCGCTACAGCTGTTGAATCGGGATCGTAAGTCCGATTCGCAGTCCTTCGAGAATATCCACAATCTATATTTTATTCTGAAACCATTCACTGAAAGCATCGATGAACACCTTAAGCAGCTATATGTCGAGACTGAAAATTTAAAGCGCGAAAACACTTTTCGTCCTCTATTCCTTCACTACTTTGAGAACACCATGCATCGTGCGCGAGCCGTCAAGTTTCGCATTTGCCTTGCGGAAAATGGGTTTGATCTGCATATATTGCGGACCTTGTGGCGCGACAAGCGCCAGGAGGGCCTCACATCTGCACTTCGCAGCCTTGATGGCTTGACCATCAAGCAGAAGACCGAGCTGGTTGAGTTGCTTGACAGCTACTTTGATCCGAGAAAAGACATCTGCAAGCCACCAGTCCGTTTCATCCGTCAACGGCGTCGCACACAGGTCACAGAGGAGACAACCGAAACAGGTGACTGTGCATCCTCTGATGAATACAAATCGGAGGACGACACACCGGATCTAGCTAATCTGGCTTCCTCATATAATAGTTCAAACTCTTTAGCCTCAAAACATCTAAAAGAGCAAAGTGATAAACAACAAAAAAAATCTTTAAAATCGTTCATGAAAAATTCAACTTCAGAAGGCCCAAAAACCTCTCAACTACATTCTAAAAGATAAAAATTAATACAATTCTTCATTCATTTTCGACCAAGAAAAATGTGCCAAGCCAAATTATTCGCTCCCTAAATTGAAAAAAGGTGAAACAGATGTAAACATAAATACCATTTTTATATTGAGCCGTAATTAAGATTATAATTAATATAATTTTACAAAATAACTTGCTTGTAACCAATAAGAAATTAAAAAAAAATTTTATAAGTGTTCGAAATTGTCCTACAAAATTAATATTTTAGCTGGAAGTTTGTGGGAAATGAAAATATAAATTCATTAAATTAAATAGATTCTAGTAATATTCGCAATCAAGCAATCAAGCGATATACATTATATAATACAAAATTCCCTACAAAAATTCGCTCACCATTTACGGCGTTGCATCATAAATTAGATTTTCTATTGTTGTCTATTTTTAATTCATTATAATTCATTTTTACGTTTAAGTTTTGTTTTACACCTTCTCCATAAACTATAGTAACTGTTAATTTTATATAAATTCTTGTTCAGCTATGCGATGTACCGAAAATTGTAAATGTAAATTTGAACAAGGGTTCTTGTTCGAGTACACAAAGATATCCAGCACTAGCATTTCGCCAGGGTACATAAATTATGATAGTATCTTTTGAAAGCCAAGGGACGCTTAACAGGCATGCACAATTTACTTCAATTAAGAGATTTAAATTATTTCATTAATTTGTGGAAACAAATGCCAAACGAACTGAACGAACTTTTGAAATGAAAATCACAAATGCTGGAGCAGCGCAAAGTTCTCGAGGGTTCGGGGCGGGCAGAGATGTAACCACCGGCAACGAAACACGGTCAGAACAGGGACGGAACAGAGGAGGGTGCAGGGCCAGGAAATTGGCTCCTATGCTTCTTGTGGGTCAAAAATAAAGTGCGTTTGCCTCGATTTCGGCGGAATGGGGGCCATGCTGACTGTGCGACCGCATCCCCTTCTACTATACAATACTCTGCTCCCTCTTATTACCCCATTCCCGGATGCCCGCCGTGCCCGCCGTGCCACACCTCATGCCTTTACCACGGAACTGCCGCGGCTTGCGTTGATTGTTATTTTATTGCCAGCGCATGGAGCCAGCGTCACGGGCCAAAGCAGAAATTGTTTGCTTCTGTTCGCGGTTGAAATCTCATTTCGTCCTGCAAGCCTCGACACCACAATATACCAGCCCATTCCCCACTCGAACAGCCCCCCATTTCCCACTCCCCCCACTTGGCCAGGCAAACTACTACGTCTGTCTTTGGCTCGAAAATTGGCGAACAATTTTGCAATTAAAATGCGAGCACAAAAGTCGCTCGAAATACAATTTGTAACCGTTTGTTGCTAATTATATAAGTATTTTCCAACAACGATTGCCAAACTAAATGACTTTCAAAGGCATCAACTATTGCCAGTTGCCATACTATACTACTATAAAGAGAAAACTATATTTATTTTCATGGGCAAACTAACGAAAAACAAAACAAAATGAAATGTATCGAACGCCATTTGAATCTATGAAAAATATTGTAAAGCATGAAAAGTTTAAAGGGAATATCTGCACTGACGGTACATCACGGCCGGGGCGGGGCCCAATTGTAATTGCTTTGCTTTAAAATATGGTAAGTAGGTTAGATCATGCATTTCACAAATTGATGAAACTCAATACTAACCACATCGACTCCTTTTCTCGACTTTAAAATCGTCAACAGATTTTGAGAAATATATATTCTTGTTCATTATTAATATCGGTCAATTAAGCCATGTCCGTTTATACGAATGTCAAGATCTCAATTATTATAGAAACTAAGAACACCAAACGTGACATGAAACTTTCTACTACCATTGGGATCGTTAGTATACAAAATCCATGTCATCAAGATTTATGTAATAATTTCTATGTTTATTTACCGATCGAAATTTGAAATTTGGACGATATATAGATATTATAGTTTATTATAGTTTGCGGGGCGGTGTACGTGGCAAACAATATTAAATAAATAATGAAATAAATAATAATAAATAGTGCAATAAACATGATCTGCAGTCAAATCATAAAACCCTTTATACCAAATTTGGAGTCTCTAGCTTTTTTAATAGCTGAGATCTTGACGTTCAAACAGACAGACGGACAGACATGGCTCTATCCCTGAGCAAGAATATACTCGTATATATTCTTTATATATATATTTACGCCTTTACCCTTTTTAGAGCCTTTTTTAACGGTCGAAGGGTATGAAAATAAGAAAATATATATATATTCTTGTTCGACATCAATGACCATGTCTGTCTGTATGAACGTCCAGATCTTTGAAACAATAAAAGATTGACAGATCAAAGTTTGAAGACATTGTCGTCCAACGAAAGTTTTCCCAATGACGATGAAAAGGAAATTACTCACTTGATTGTCACTTTGGATCTACTCACATGCCATGGCGAGTATTCAAAGATAAGTTCAGCTAACAAGCTGCAAATTAAGTTTGCCATCTAATGTGCAATATTGCGTAATTGCAATTTGTGCGAAATTCCCACTTTAGACGAGAGCACTGATAATTGCAACTTAGACACATCCTTTGACAGCTCTGAGCTTTGTGCACGCAAACAAATGAACAATTGTCTCATAAATGAGTGTCTGGGTGTGTGCGAGTGTGTGTGTGAGTGTGCGCGTGAGCATGGGCTAATGAGCGTGCCAACAGCATTGGAAGAGTGAGTGCAGTGGGTGAGTGAGTTGAAAAATAATAAAAATGCTCGGGCGACAATTTCTAATAACTTGTTGACAATTCAAATTATGCAGATAAGTTCGAGGCGGCCTCCAGCGGCGAGTGCCAATGTGAGGCTCCAATATGCATATGTCCAGCCTACACATGTATGTATATACTACATATACAGATACACATATATATACATACACATGTATAGGTATGGTATGCACACACACTTGCCCATACACTCGCTCACAAAGTGCGTTTATTTATGTTAATTTAAATCAACATGCAAAAATTAGCGCTTGACATGGCAGACAGACACACTGACAGACAGAAAAGGAGATTGGGGGAACTGAAAGAGAAAGAGAGAGAGAGAGAGAGAGAACGAGAGAGAGGGGAGAGAGAGAGGTAGAGGGGTTTGTGCATTGCGGCAGGCAGAAACCATTTAATTTACTTAATTACTTGGCCCTTGATTAACATATTTAAATGAAATGCCGCAATGCTGGCAAATTATTTCACTTAGTCAGAGGCGCAGCAAGAGAGGAGTGCGAAAGCGGGTGCAGGGGCGCATTGTTAGGCCCCAGTTCTAACCTGATGACATGCTACGTGGGCGGGCATTAGAGACAAGGTGAGAGGGGGAAGAGGGAGAGCGGAGCAAGGCTGGCTGCGTGTCAACATAATGCACGCCTAATTGCCGCCGGACACACAACGTGAACAACTCGACCAATGAGCCGACCCGACTGACTCAGCACTTTTCGAGTGGATCACTCATCCCCCCCCCCCCCCCCACGCTCTGCTCCTATCGATGTGAATTTGAATTTTGGATTCTCGGTTTTGAATTTGAATTTTGGTGGTTTTCGGTTTACGGTTTACGGGGACTCTCTCAGCTCTCGGCTCTCGGTTGTCTGTTCGGACCATGGCAAGTTTATTGTTTGCCACGTCTGCGGCTGCTTGTTATGCCGTTTTGTGTCGAGTGTTTTGGCCACAAATAATTTCGATTGCAATTGCATTGCGAATCGCATTAATTAGCTCATCATTTTGCTGAGTGCCCCGTCGAGCTATTTGCAGCTGATTAGCTAATCGAATGCCAACTTGAGTTGTGAGTGTTTTGTTCGGGTTGCACAATCGTTGCGGCAGGTGGAGCAGGTGGAGCAGGTGAAGCAGGAGCAGCAGGAGCATCTTTGTGGTCACTCACAGCTTAAGTGGCCTACGGTGCGAGCACTCGACTAATTAGGCATCACAATCGAGGCTTCTATCGCAGGCTTAAGGGCAGTTTTTCTTAGCCAGGTGAGTTAATTAGCAATTAATCGGATTAAGTTACACGAGCAGGCAAATCTATTGACAACAAGAGACAATCACAAGCGCAGTCAACTTGTAGGTACCGTACAAGCAATCAGGGAAGTAGGTACAGCCAGGATCGTCCCTTCAAATATATAAAATCTAATGTTTTGCCTGTACAACTTCATTACCCAACACTGCATATCATAAACCTTATTTATTTATATTTTACATTACCTTACTGTATTCGCATTGATGTGATTAATACGTTTCAAACTTCCCTAGCACACAATATTGAAAATAGCATTTATATTTGTATAAATATAATCCTATATGCCGAGTTTGGTGCCTCTTACACTTATATTACCTGAGAGCTGAATATTCAAGGCAATAAATATTTTAAAGTGCCTATTTTGCTTTGCCTGTGATTATTTAAAAGTATAGATGGTGCAGAGTGTGAATACTTTTAATTTTATCAATTTTTAAGGATATTCTAATATGACAATGTAATGTCTATATATATATACGACTATTTAAAATATCTAAAACCCATATTTAGTGGAATGTTCTCCTACCATAGTTCCATAAAAGCAAATTGACAGGCCACCCATCTTTATCGTCAAGGCAGCCACGGTAGAGATTGAGATAAGTACAACTAAGAGAGGAGAGTAAATCCGTTGATAGAAGAAGGCGCGTCTAATTATACCGAGTCGCGACTTCTGTCGGCAAAACAAAACGACAAGGAGCTATACGAATCAAATGCAAATGCAGGCAAATTAATGTGGGCAACTTAACCAGCAAAGCCCAAATACGATGATGAAGGTAAATGGCGACGGCAAACAAATCGACAATTGGTATCGTAAAGGACACTGTATGATAAGTATGCCCTATTATAATTTGCCATTCGAGTTGACAGAAGTCGCTGTGGAGTCGAGCAGCCACAAAAAGCCCCACACCCACTTCCCCAGTACTGAGCCGGAACAGGTTCGACCAGCCGGCTAAGCAGATTAAATGCCTTATGCGCGCCTGCCTGCGCCTGGTTGCCTGGGAGACCAGGATCAGCCGCGATGAGGATAAAAATAGCTGGTCCACCGAAGACCAAGGACTCTATCTCCCCCTAGGTTGGGAGGCTGTCTGTCCTACAGTGATAAACGTACTTTCTATCTATACATAGAGATGTTTGCACGTGTACAGGTGTGTGTGAGTGTGTGTGTGTCTGTGCATGACGCATGCCACGTCTGAGTTGTCGATAGCCGGAAGCGTGGCCGAAGGACAGAACCAGAGCCGAGTCGGAGCTACCTAACAAGCGCCATAAATAAATTTAAATTGCGCCAAAAATCGCACGCTGTTATTATTATTTATTATGTAAGCTATTTTTTCTGCTACCATCTGTGTGCGTGCCAGACGTGTGTGTTGTGGTGTGTGTGTGTGTGTGTGTACTCGTGTTCGCACCAGGCCTGCAACTTTATTAGAACTTTGTCGCAAAATCACCGTTCAACAAATTTAAGCAATTTAATGTGCCCGTCCGCCAATTTCACTCTCTCTCTCTCTCTCCGTCTCCGTCTCTCGTTCCCATTTCCCTTCTCGCCATCCTGACCACCAGCTTCGTACCTCTGCTTCTCTCCTTGCCACAACATCAAAAATAGCTAAGCAAAGTGGGCTTGTTTCGCAGAGCTCAAGTAATTATTGTTATATAGAAACGCACGTTGAACAAGCATGGCATATGTGACACACACGACAAGATACCCTGTAAATCGAGTGGCACTTTATATATTAGATATCAAAACTGAAAATTGCAAAAACGGAGTAGATAATTGTCACGGAACTAGACGAAAGCACGAAAACTTTAGTTCAAATCAAAACTAAAATTAGAATCAGTAATATAAATTGAATGAAGATTTGAACTGCACTTATCAATTCAACCTTTACAAACGGCATTAATAGTTAAGCTAGAACTGTAAACCAAAGTCAGAAGCTGAACTCTTTAGAGACGGATATGTTTTCAGAATGAAAAGTAAATTCGTAGTCAGAATGAAAAGTAAACTTGTAATTCTGAAGTCTGAAGAAATATGAACAACAAAGAAGAAATAAAGCACAATAAAGACACGTAAAAAAGACTTGAAATCTTGTTTGGAATCAGAACCAGTAACTTATAAGACAAGCCTGATGAAATAAGATCCAATTCGAATGCAATTGAAACTCCCAAAAAACCCGCATACCCGATGAGGTTAGTTCAAAAAGTCGTAACTAAAACTAATTAACTTTGTCGCCAGGGCAACCCAGAATGTGCCCCGGTACAGCTGCATGCGGTTCGCACATGTGGTTCTCCAGCTCTCACTCTCTCTCTCTCTCTCTCTCTCTCTCTCTCTGTGGTGGGTTCACACGCCTCTTGGGGTTCCAGTTCGCCGAATTCAATGCAAATTTCTAGCTTCGACGCGTTACGCAATAATAGAAATAACAAATACATATGTACATGCAGAGTACATACTAATATAGTGTACCATATACGAGTTATATATTTCTTGTACACTCAGTTATTGAATTTATTTTGTATATCGTACAATATTATGTAGTTTGGTTTTGCGACAATAAAAATAATTTGTATCTTGTAAGTATGCATTATATCGTATAGTTGTGATCTTTATACCTATGTATGTATATTTGTATATCTATACATACTCGTATGTATATGTAAGTTATACGTCTGTTATAAATCCATTGACTCCACATACTTTAGCCATATATGCGGCTTAAAGTAAGATAATGAAACGAAAACACAATTGAAATACAAATCGAAATTAAATGCATTAGTTTAGTTATATGTATATGCATGTGTATATATATGTATAGGTATATCGGTATATTAGTTATACAATAGACAAAAAAACGTACATCATCGATGTGTCTAGATATTTATTTTGTGCAAGTTTCTTATATCCGTTTCGAGTGACTTATCTATGATTAAAGGAACCCCTTTTATAGATAGATATTGGCAAATAATCTTTAGTATTATCTTAGTATTTTGTTACGACTATGAAATATGCGTAATCTCCGCTACAATTGATCATATTCAATATGCTTGTATATATTTGCAGATTCTGCAGACAGATCGTACATTAATTTTAAGCTTTATAGTAGTTTTCTATTTTGGTTTCTTGTGGGAGGACAAAAGCTGACTAGTTTTGGAAGTTTCGGATTTCCATAGCTTTGTTAAATACTAAACACATATCGTTGTTGTTGGCATTGGTGTTATTGGTGTTCTAGTTCCTTGTTGTACATAACTCTCGAATTTGATATGTGGCGAATGCTCAGTGGACTATAGAAGAAGCTTTACGATAATATTTCGTTATTTCATTCTTCTTCCTTCTTCCCACTTCAAATCTATTTGCAGTTATTGGTGTTTGTGCTTTTGGTTCTGTCTACGCTTTTGATATACAATCTTCATACACACACGCACAGACACGAACAGGAATACGAAATACTAAGTAGAAATTTAAATTGAAAATGGCAAATTTTGATTAGATTTCCTTAACTTAGTGGGTATCCTACATATATGTACATACATATATTTGTATGTATATCCAATTTGGGGCGAGTTCAAAAGCTGTGGTCATGTTATTTTTCTTCTCACTTTTCATAACTAAGTTTCAGTGTATAAAAAATACAAATTGATTTTGTTCGCACTTGCGGAATTTGGCAACAAAAGGCAGAGGGAACTGCATCAAAATGCAGAAGGTGTGTGCACGCTTTTTCTGTCTCTCACTCACTCACTCTCTCTCTCTCTCTCTCTCGCTGACATACACGCAATCTTGCGTTCTCGCTCTCATTCAGATGCACACAGACGCACACACACACGTACAAACGATTCACCATTTCATAGAGATATTCGTTCTCTCTCTCTGTTGCCCTTCCTCACTCTCTATCTCTCTATCTTTCTTTTTCTACCTCTATCTGTTCTTTCTCTTTTTACACATACTACGATATTATACATAAATAGTTATACAAATAGCTAGTTACACAGAGTTATCTATGGCCGGCCGCATTGGCTCATGCTCATTTACAGTTAATTATTTATCTATACCACATTCGTACACTTGTATTACATATATGTATGCATATGTAATACTCATAAATGTATCTTAACTTAAAGACGAAATACGTTTTCTTTACTATAGCTTGTTTTCTGTTCTGGTTTTATTTGTATACCCTTGCAGATGGTCAGGAGTTTGCTTCGCACGTTAGCAGACATATCAGACCCTCCTCTGAGCATCGACAGAGGAGTACAACTAACCTTGTCCGTCTGTCTGTCTGTTTAATAATTAATTTAAATAATATGATTTTAAAAATAACTGAATCAGTGCCAATCAAAATTAGACATTTTATTCTGCACCATTATATTATATATATTAATAGAATAGCAACGATCGGAAGATATAAGAACCTGCAAGGGTATAGAACCTTCGGCATGCCGAAAGTAACTTTCGCTCTTATTATTTTTATTTTGTTCGTGCTGTTGTTTGTTGTTGTTGCTACTGTTATTGTTGCTGTTGTTGCTATTTTTGTTGTTGTTGCTCTTTTGTTTTTCTGCTCTTTATGTGGAGTTGCCCTTAAGTCTTGACTTTGGTACAGGTTCACTCGACTTAAAGTCGAAGATTGCTCACGCCCAAAAGGATGCTATGGATTTATCGTCAGATATTCTTTCGTTTTTCATAGGCACAATGACTGCCGTTCGCAGTACACACATAAATACTAAAACATATACAAATACAAACACTAATACAATTACAAATAGTTTTAGAATACCTACAGAAAGTGCTAACATGAATACGAATGCCAGAACAAGATTCGAAATCATATGAATTTCGGACTGTACCGAAAAAATTCATAAGCCTGCAGCGCGAGCTTCAAGTTCAAGTTATAAACTGAATTACTGTAACTGCTGTAAACCGCAAATAGTTATCGTAATAATTCTTTAATGAAAAAAATAATTATATAGGCAGTTTCGGAAATGGAATACGAAATGAAGACAATTTGAAATTCAATGAAAATATATACAAAAATCTTAACGGTTAGACAATTTTAACTTTAAACAGACAAAAAAACTTGTCCCTACTATGAAACACTCTTTCCAGTATTCTGCAGGCTTATTAACTTAATATACAACAACAGAAATGTGGGGCAGACAATCAGTAGACCAGACATCCTAACTATAGTTCTATTTTTATAATGTATGCATACATTATAAATTGTTGTTGTTGTTATTCTTGTGCGTCGATTGCTAAAAGGTTTTTCGTTTTTTTTTTTCTCTTTTTGGTATTCGATATTCCTAATTTTTGGTATATTTGGTAAACTGTCTGAGATCGGTTAATTTTCTTGTGCCCATATTTATGTTTACCAGACCTCACACTTTTTGGTCGGGTTCATACGTTTGTCGGGCTTGCACTGAAAGACCTCTGCGAATTCCTTCATGTTCGACAGTGTGCCGATAACACGGAACTGCGACGGCGAATGCGGATCCTTCTCCATCTGCAACAGGTTTGTCTCGTCTGTGGTGCTTGAGCACCAGACCTGTATAAGCATATATATAATATATATAAATATAAAAAGTTTATATTTTCTATTACATCATCAACTCACCTGTGCGAAGGAGACAAAGAAAAGTTGGGGATGCGTTAGATTCAAGCCAGGCAGCTTAAGAACATCCGCTTCCTTCTCAGGTTTGGTGCGCAAGTAGGCGTGGTAGGCCGCCTTTAAGCCGCCATTGTCAGCAATATTCTCGCCTATATATTAAGAAAAAATTATTAGAAAAGTGACTTCTTGAAATCAGCCTACAGAACGTAAGTTCCGAGTACCCATGAAAACATTCCAGGTCTAATTGACCAAAAAAAAGCACATACCCAGTGTCTGCTTGCCATTGAGGTTGCGTCCGTTCAGCTTGTACTCACTGTACTGGCGGGCAATGCACTCAGACTTCTCGTTGAAGCGCTCAATGCTCTTCGCGTCCCACCAACGATTGATGTTGCCGAACTTGTCGTACTCGCGACCCTGATCATCGAAAGCATGCGTCAATTCGTGCCCCATGACGACGCCCATGGCGCCGAAGTTAAGACTCTTCGGGTTGTTGATGTCGAAGAACGGAGTCTGCAATATGCCGGCGGGGAAGACAATTTGGTTCTTGGTGGGCGTGTAGTAGGCGTTAACAGTTTGCGGTGTCATGCCCCAATTGGTCTTGTTCACCGGGTGGTCGAGACGCTTTAGGTTGCTCTTCAGATTGTAGATGGCAACCTGAATGTTATTTTCGAAATACGCATTCGCTGTGATATTCAGATCGGCATACTTCTTGTCCAACTCCTCGGGATTGAGTATGTAGTCGGGAAAACCGATCATATCGGAAATCTCGTTAGCCTTCTCGATGGCACGCTCACGTGTCTGCTTGTCTACCCAGCTGAGATTCTGTAAATTAAGCTTAAAGGCTTCGCGTATCTCGCCGATCATTTGCTCCGCCGCCGGCTTGGAGACACCATGGAACGCCTGGCGCACGAATATAGCGCCGACTGCAAAGCCAACCACATTGTTGGTGTCGGATACGCAATACCGCCAGATCTCCTCGCCGCCATCGGAGCCCATCAGCGCCTTACGCACGCCCTTGTACGCATCCCTGAAGGGTTTGGACAAGCAGCTGGTCAACGTTCGCACGGCCTGCCAGGTCAAATAGTTGTTCAGTGTACTACAAAAGAGAGAAGGTTAGATTCACACAGAGTAACCAAGAGTTGTATCACACACATTTTGCCAGCCTCCGTTTGCTGCATACTCAGCAGAATGTTGGAGAGATTCTTGAGAAAGTCCGGCGCATAGACCACCACAATCTCATCCTCTGTAACTCGTCGATTGACCATTTGCATCGCATTGTCAAAGTGATCGGTCCAATTGAGGAACGGCGCCAGTTTGGTCAGTTGCCTCAGCGTCATCGAGTGGTACATGGCCTCCTCGTTGCGACGATCTTCCATTGGAATGGTTATGTTGGCAAGCTTCTTTTCGAAATTGATGACCGACTCCATTTGGATGCGGGCATCGGTCTCATTGGCCCCGAGAAGTACACAGATTTTGGTCATATATTCGATATACTCGCTAAGCACCTTACGGTGTATATCGGTCTTGTTATTATAATAATCTGCCGTAGGCAACGTGAGACCCCCTTGATCGATCTGTATTACGTGTCGCGTAGAGTTCTTGTCGTCTTCGCCAATGGCCCAGCCAAATAAACAATTGAAATTGTATCTGAAAATGGAAATATCGATTAGATTCACAGTAGAAACAAATAAAGTGCGTTCTGAGTATTGCCAGTGGATCCGATTGCTAACTTATTGTGCAGTAATTTGAGCGTTGTGCCCAGCTTCCATTTGGTTACATTGTAGCCACTTTGTGTAACATTCCAGCCACCAATCTGCCGCAAGAGGTCGTTCATCGGCTTGGCCCCCAATTTCTCCATATGCTCGTCCACATCCAGGCACGACTCATAGTAAACTTTGGCCTTGCGTTCCGCATCGGACTTGAAGCTCTTGGCGGGCTTCTCCAGCACGTTGCGTATAATCAACTGATTCATTTGCTCCAGTTTGCCAAAGGTGCCCCATGTCGATTTGCCCTCAGGTATGGGATTGTTTTTGATCCATTGATTGCTAAAAGGAATATCAAGGTTATTGTTCGATTAACAACTTTACTTTACTCTTCAAATCTGATGCGCACAGAATTTTAGACAGACTACGAGTATTATTCTAAATAAGCTAAAGTCTAAAAATAGTCTTTTCGTCTATTTGTCCTTCCGTAAGACTACCGAAAAATATGTATGTTATAAATGTCTAAACATTGCACGCAGATAAAGTTTGTTATCGATTTTTGACACTTTCTCCCCCGTAAATTGCTAAAACCCGAATTCCAACCGTAATTTCGATGAAGGACAGTTTATTTTTGGTGTACTCAATAACTATCATCACCCAAATGATTTCTGTAAATTCGATTGTGATCGGATAATTAATATGGATGTTATATAAGAAATCATTTTAAGAGGTACTATTCCCTACAAAGTATGCAACAGAAAATACGATGAATAGGGAAGATATAAATTTAAGATATCTATTTGGTGTAAGATAGCTGGGTATATCGCAGTCGAACACACTCGACTTCAGCTCTCTTACTACTTAGTTTAATGCTTCCTCTGAAAGTTCTTCAAACTGTTTATATTCCTAAATCTTCAGTTTACTCTCCCAACCTTAAATTTAGCTCACCATGCATATCCATAGAAATCATCACACGGATCCACGCTGATATCTATAGAGCGAAGTATCTCACTCGAAGCAAATATGCAATGCTCATTGAGGCAGGGTAACTGACTGTCTGAAAAACAAATTCGCAAATTCTTAGAAATATTCCATACATTAATCGAATTTTATACGGACCCTTCTTGTGTGGAAGAACGTGTACCACATGTTTGGTATTATCGTTGGAACTCTTGGAGAACAGCAGCGTGAGCAACGTCAAAATGATGAGTCCCATAACAAATGTGGTGATTAGCAGCCATTTTTCAGTTTTGTTCCGTGATCTCCAGTTCCATGTGGCCTGGAAAATATGTTAAATATAAATTGGTTCGTTGACAAGCATAACAAACTGAATGATTCAAAGGGGCTTTCAACTTGCAAGTGAGTTCATTTGTATTTCATAAATGTAGAACTTTGTTTAAACTTCTTTTTATTTTTTTCTTACTTCATTTCTTAAGAATTCACTGTTTCCTGCTTTTAGATAACAAAATATACTACCAATCATCATGTTATTTATTTTCTTAAAAGTCCTGAGTTCCGCCGTACAACTCGAAACAAGACAATATATATTTTAATTTAAACATTACCTCGTTTAAATAATGTCTCCCCCTCAGAGACTGCACTGGCGACAGTACTTTGACCCATATTATTAGTGAGATTAAAGGCGGGCAAGTTTATATCTCGAAATCAAAACGATGCGGAATTGGCTTGAGAAATTGAGTAAAAGCTCTCAAGCCCCGCCATCCACAACAGATACGTCCAGAATACTCTGGCAGCTGCGTAACCTTCGGACTAATCAAATTGCTGACTTTGGTTTTTGGGTCATTGTCATGAGGGAGCATCCATCCCCCTAACGGCTTTCACTCCAGGCCATTGTTCGTGGAATGCAAATATATCCACTGTACACTACTCTAGTCTAATATATGTATATACGATACATATGTATGCTTGTATATGTTGCACTTACCCGCGCTGTGTGATAGCGTATTTGCATGCCTGTGTGTCCCGTCGCCTCGTTCAGCTGGATGCCGCCAATTGAACTTGAATCATCTTCCGTGAACTCGGTCTGTTTGTAGCGTGTCATCTGTAAGTCAAGTAAATCCGAATGATGTTAGTGAAGGAGCGCACTGATCCAGATTTATATCTGGCTGTGGTCGGATTCAAGCTTATTTAAGGTGTTTGCTCTAAGCTTTTCGCGACATTGTTATGCCCCGTAAGAAAATTACAAGCCAGGCAAACTATAGTAAATGGAGAATACAAACCGTGCTCTCGTAACACAGAAACAGCATTGCCCACATGAATAGAAACAGTTTGGAACTTGGTTATTTCAATTATGCTTTCATTTTATATCAACTGATTATTTAAGCGAATGATTTCGTCTTTTTGTTAGTAGATTTTCATAAAAAAAAAATAAAAAAGGTCATTTAATTTTTGCAGACAACTTGCATCAGAACTTTTTGCCTATTAGATTCACATATTACCTCTTTTCGAATGGCTCTAAGCGCATGGCAAGCACTGTACGCAAGTGCCTATTTGTTTACTCATTGAAGATCTGATAAAAGAGTGAAATACTTAAACTTGTACACCAACAACAGCAACGTCAACAGACAGACAGACAGACCAAAAGAGAATTGTCTGCACATGCGGGTGAACATAGTTTTTTTTTGTTTTTAATTTGGGGCTTTCGGGGGGTTGGGTCGGCGACTGTCAGTCGTCAAAAGCTTTCAGGGCCTCGCTCTCTTTCGCGCGCTTTTCACGTTTTCTCTTTCTCTTCCTCTCTCTCTCCCTCTCCTTCTCTCTCTCAGCTTTTGTTATTTCTCACATTTTTTGCAATTTCGGTTGTCGGACACGCTTTTCACACTGACCTTCTACGGCACAGATCGAGCAGCTTTGTGAAGCTTGCCGGTCAGATCGCTACATGAGTAAATATGAAACATATATCCAAATGTATCTTTGTATATGTATCGGTATCTGAGTCTACGTAACGTCAACCCATTGTTGTTCCACTCAGAGGGTTGTACTTAGCATGTCAAAAGAAACAGCTGATCTACCAACCAGATCAAACCCCAAACAAATGATATATGCAAATTAGAGTGTTGATCTTTGCATATTATCTATGGATATGGTATAACAAAGAAGAAAAGCTACCTTAGGCATGCCGAAAGTTGTATACCATTGAAGGTTCTTACACCCTCCAATTGATCCAATACTAGTTATATATGTACGAGTATAATGGTGCAGAATTAAAAAAACACTCAATATACATATGTAAAGTTATTTCTAAAATCAAAACTGGTATTCATACAAACACTATAATTTCGACCGATTGTTCCTATAGCAGCTATACGTTATAGTAGTCTGATTTTTATGAATTTTTGTAGGCATATTATATATATGATGTATAATAGTTAATTTACTATGTACAATAGTTAATTTGGTTGCAATATCTAGACAAGTAAGAAGTATGAACTGAGTATGTGACGAGTTTAATCAAGATAGCTTTCAAACTGAGAGACTAGTTTGCGTTGCAACAGACAGACAGACGGATGGACGGAAAGACGGACGGGCAGACGGACGGACAGATGAACAGACGGACGGCCTGACAGTCAGGCCTAGATCGACTTCCCTAGTGATGCTGATGCAGAATATATATATACACTTTATGGGGTCAGAGATGTTCAAAATTCATATACCCTCTATAAGGGTATAAGCATGTAGTGCCATTACTATTTAAAATATTAGAATCCAGATACAGTTTTTTTATTTCTCTTCAAAACTTTTTGAATAACAAACTTAGCTTTGTATTATTTAAATATCAATCAAAACTTAAGGAACGCAGCCTGATGAATATACCAGCTCCACTTTTAGAATATCCACATATTTACAATATCACTAACCACACGATTACGATCGATCAACATTATACAACCGTTATACAGCTCTTATTATTGTTCCATATGGACTCTAGTATATGTTTTTCTTTTACGACTTCGAGTATTGTTTACAATTTTATCGCTATTTGCACGTTAAAATCTGTATGCAAACTCTGCTCGACTCGATAAGCCCCACACTCAACCTTTTGGCATATCATAGATTGCAAGCACACCCACAAACACACACACACACACATTCAGAGACACAACAATCCACACCTACCGTGCGGCAATCGGTGAGCCACATTTTCAGTAATTAGTCGTTGATAGCGGCAAAGCTAACAATGAAAATGAGCCCGATGCAAAAACGTAAATTCGCCTAGCTGGTATTCCTTCTATTGTTGTTGGTATTGTAGGCCTTATTGTTCTTGTATTGGTCGGCTGGATATTGGTCTGGTCGGTCTGGTCTTGTTTGCTGGAAACCCGAAAAAGATAACGCGTATTCCGACAATATCCGACGTTCATCCCATGACCGCTCGATTCGCACTGAGCAATGCCGAGCAACGATACCGCAGCTACTTACGTCCGATACCGATGCTGCTGATGCCGATACCGAAGGCGATGGCGATGGCGATAGCGATAGCAGCAGCCGACACGAGTGACCACAAACGAAGCTATGTACTATAGCGTAGAAGTGAGGGTGTGTATTCGGTCGACTCCTGATATCGTTGCTCGCATTGAAATAGTTTTGCAGTATAGGCAAATTAATTCAGTCAATTGTGAATGTTCGATAGAGTGCGTGAGTGTGTGTGTGTGTGTACTCACACACTCTGTCCTCTCTCTTTCACTCATCCCCCTATCGTTGGCGTGTGACGCAAAAGCATTTATCGCCAGCAACTTTGCATTATTATTTATTGTTATTACCAAACAATTGACGAATATTTAAGCGCCCAATTGCCGGGCCCGGCCCTTTAAAACAATATTGTGTTGTAAGGTCTTTGTGCGGGTTGCGATATCTTATGGATAACAGCAAAGTTGTCTAAGAATAAAGAGAAGATTAACCACATAACAGAAATACGTTGCGCTTTTATTGCGGAGTTCGAAATGATCTCATTATATAAAATTATAGAAAATACATACAAACTATTAATAAATTCATTTTAATTTCTCTCAATAAAATTACTAAATAATAAATTTGTTATAATATAATCTGGATTATATAATACAGATTATACCATATCTATAGACATATAGGCTTATAATATTATCTAAGTTATTTTTCATAAATATATAAAACAGGTAGCTATGTTCATTTTAGTACTTTTATATGTATATTCAGCGTTTATGGTTGCTTTATTCTTATGCGTCGCGGCTTAACCAAAAGCTTCTCCGCCTTGTTGCCAATTTTCAATGGCCATTGCTTGCCGCGTTCCGCTTAGCCGGCGACTACTGTATTTGTTCTGTATTGATTTACACTGTGCCTGTGCTGGCGCGTTTATTGCCATCGGCCACATACAAAACCATAACGCGGCGCAAATGAAAACTGTTGCGCAGTTTATTCTCTCTCTGTATGTGTGTGTGTCTGTGTTTTGTGACTTGTGTCTTGTGCCTGCTGCCAATTCTGGAGGCTTAGCCAGATATGTAGTATATGTATATGGGGTGTCAGCGTAAAGGCTGCGGCCTCGGCGCAAGGAGAGAAATTGTTTGCCCAAAGCTAGTCGACAAGCCCACGTAAGCACACAAAAACCAACACTATCGATGGTAAACAGCTATGAAATCCCATTTGCCTTGTATGAGTTTTAGCATAGTAGTCGAGAATGAACCGATATAACTTAACAACGTCTTGAGGATATCACATTTGTTTTCCTAACTGACTAAACAAAGCTACGTGTAACAACATAGAAAACTCATCAATCGACGCACGCGTTTTGGCTGTAACTCAATATTTTTCGGCCTTGTCTTGATAAAATTTGATGAATCGATTGATAAACTCATCAGCTAGTATATGTATATGTAAAGTGTAATTTACAATTAGAACAGTGCAAGCTGTTAATCACAATTAGGCACAGTTCACGCAAGGCATCCTAGTGAATCTTAGAATGTGTTGCCTTAATTGTTAAGTATTGATTCATCTACTATTTTTCAACATCCTCAAAAGACCATTTAGTCGTATAATAATGATAGCCGCACTGACTCTTATAAATGAATAATCAAACGATTGCATTTGACAAATTTTAAATTGAAATTAAACACATAAAATGATTTGTATTATGACAATAATTCTAAATCTGAAAATTCTCAATTGTGTAAAATTGTTTATCATAATGATGATATCTAAACGATTTTCTGCAATGAATTACGAAAACGAGCCAAATGAAATTTCCAAATATTTACAAAATTTTAACATGATAAACAAAATTTTCAAAAGATCGAAAGAGATACAAATGTTCATGCGCCAACGCAAAGTAAGCAGCTCTTTCGGCAATTCGTAAATATTTACCAGATATGCAAAACGGGGGAAAACAGAACCGAAAATAATATAAAAACATTTGATAATAAGTATAATGAAATTTTCACTTATTAAAATGCCAATATACCATATAAATATTAATATTTGACAATTTATAACGTGACAAGAACTACATATGTATAGTACGAATATATGAATATCTTTTCGAACACTAACTATAGTATCATAAAGTTGAGAGACGTTATACGAGTTGAGTAGCAGAAAACAATTTGAACTGCCCTTCTATATAGTATGTATGAATGTTTTCTGCTCTTATAGGTATCTTATACGAACAAACACTACCAGGGGTGCTAGCTATTCCTCACAAAATAACGATGAACCAAGATATAACAATATATTTTATGGGGTTGCCTCCTTGTTGTTCTTTGTCGGTCGAGGGTATAAAAATGGAAAACTTGGAAAGACAAGAGGAAAAAGATAAATAACAAGCTAAATTTGTAAATTTATGTTATTTCTCATGCTCTATCGATGTTTTAAGAGTTATTTATTTTGTCTTAATAGTTCTTTATGTGTTGAAAATGTTCCCAATCGAAATATGGCCATATTAACCAATTATTTTGAAATAATTGTTTCTTTTTACGATTAAAAATCGAATCAAAAGCGGGATACAGAATTGTATACGAATCATCTTGTTGTTGGTCGATTTTCAATTTCATTAAATCATATCAAAAATACATTTTATTTTATCTATAAAAACAGGACAGTAAGATTTTGAGATTTTTTCAGGGTGGACGAAAATATAAAAAGACAGATCTGTCCGGAAAAAGAGGCTCACTGCTTTTCAAGAACTGTAGAGCAAACACAATTCACAATTGTAGTAATCTACAAATTAATCTTCTGTACACAATAATACAAATATTAATAAGGATCAAGAAGTATTACTTTTTCAATGCTATAGCTTATCTTTGATATCTTCAGCATACACAAATTTTTAAATCTGAACTGCGCAAAACTTGTGGCTAGATATACACAAGTCTTAACTTCTATCACTGGGGAGGGGAGATTGTTGGAGTGAGAGTGAGAAAGTGATGCTTTAATGGGAATTCATTCGGCAGCTGTTCATGCGCCAAATTGCATTTAAGACAAGTTCAACTTTGGTTGCCATCCTGGAAATGTAATCGAATGCCATCGCACATCCCCCTCCCCATTCCCCTCTCTTGCTCTTTGCTGCCGTCTCTCTCTCTCTCTCTCTCACTATATATCTCTCTCTGACGTGTGACATATGTTAGACATATGTCTTGGCTCGAATTGGTTGTGACTTCGTCTCAGAGTTCGTCGCAGGCGGCTCCATTTGCCAGTCGACTGCAGGCCGATTGCAATTTGTGTATACGCATAACAAGGGGGGCAGTAGTGGGTGCTGGGGGGAGGAGGGAGGAACTGTTGCTAGGAGGCGTAGCTGCTGCTAGACGCGCTGTACTGCGCTGATTGAATTACAAAACCAATTAAAAATTTCATTTGCGCAAATTAATGAGCGGGAGATTGTGAGGGAGAGAGAAGAGGGAGCCCTGCAGCGTTGTTGATAGCGCGCTAAGCAGTGGCAAACACAAACAAGACACTTACACACATACACGAGCACTGTTTCTCTCTCTCACACACACAGCTCCACACAGTTGAGCGAGGCGCGCTCTTTGCTTACCTTAGCGCTCATTTTCTTTGTGCGCCTGAATAGATGCAATAAATTTTTTCCTTCTCCGCCGTCTTTGTTGTTGTTATTGTTGTTATTGTTGTTGTTGTAGCTGCTGCAGTTGCGGCTGTTCTTGTGTCTTCCTAGTCTTCTACACTTCTTCTGTTGGTTGTTAGTTTTTGGAGGGGGAGAGGTCGATCCGAAAACTATTTTCTATTTTCGATTTTCCATGATTTCAATTCATCGTGTTCTCGATTTTCTATTGCTACTTTTGATGTGCGTCTGGTTTCCTTTTGTTCCCTTATGTTTTTATTATATCTCGTTGGTGCTGCAGCTGCGCTGCCACGTTAATTCAATTTTCGCCACATATTCGCCCAGTGCTCGCGCTGTTTGTTTTGTTTATAAAGTTTTTCCCGTATTTCGCGAGCCAGCTGGAAAATGTGCGCCCTGCTTAAGGCAGCCGTTGCAACTGTTTGCCGAATTCCACCACCGGAGCCAGCGGACTGATGGCTCCAAAAAGCCAAAGCCAGTAATCGCCGTGCCGAAGCCGAGCAATGTCACTATCAACACATACACACACACACACGCACACACTCGTTGCTTGTGAAAATCTAACTCTGGAAAACGGCGATAGACGGGAAAACAACAATAATACCAGTGTAGTAGCAGACTCACACACACCAGCACACACACAGTGTGGCCCGACTTACCCTCGCCGCTTTCGTCCGCTCCTTGTTCGTCGCTCTTGGGGAGGGTGGACCTGCCCTACTAGAGTGTTCGCCTAGGGGGGTATTCAGATAACCAGTTCGAAGCGGCTCTGCAGCGACGCATTGCGCAGTTGCAGTAGAACAGGCTGGCAACGCTTGTCAAGGTTGCCACGTGTGAAGGCCTCAATTCTAACGCCAGGTGGCGCCTTGCTTTTCTTTGGGAAATATAAATGTTAAAGGACTTTTTAAAAACATTTACGAATTCATTGTACATATTTTATATACAAATATTTCATATGTATTTCATATGTATATACTTTATACTATTATTTTATATACATTTCAAATATATTTTATATTCATTTTATATGTTTATATGTTACTATATATTCTCATGAGAAATAAGGAGACCGCAGCTATAAGTGTTGATGATTTCCTTTAGAAAATAAGCCGATAAACGAACATTTAAGTCGTGTTGCTAATTAGAGTCAATGAGTTAATGAATGAGATACCTATATTCCCTCGAAACTGTGAAAGAAACAAGAATAAATTTATGTATATAATTAAACAGCAGAAGAAAGATACAACCAGACGAACGCTACAGTCGGTCACGGCTAACTGTAAGATACCCTACGCCCAGTTTTGTAAAACTAGTACAAGTACTATATAGTACATTAATAATTCCAAAGTCAAAGTCTTTTGTCACCTATTGTTTTTCACTCTAACACACACACACAAATAAAGGTACACTCCTTGACTTGAATAACTTCTGTGTTTATAGTATATGAGTTCTACCCGTTATATAGGAGTACATTTGCAAAAAGTTAGTATACCCTTTTTTTGAGTATTTTCAATTGTCGAAGGTTACAGTATTCCTCCTTAATAGTTATAATAGATAATGCAAAGTGCATCAATACGTTTTGCATGCCATAGAATTAACATAAAGATATATATAACCTCAGTAAAGGCATTTTAAACGATACAAATTGTCAGTCAGTGTCTATATTGACTTGCTGCCAGAGCTTATTAACATATTGTTCGACCTATTTATGACGCAGCTACGAAAAATATTGATGTCATCTGACAAACCTTTAAATCTGTATACACTATACATAGATACATCCATACACACATCCATACGTACCTACCGTACATACCTTACATATTTATCGACGTTGTAGAAAGCAAACAAATTTGTTGCAAGCAAATAAAGCCGCAAATATTTGTTAATCTTGCTTGCGGCTTTTGCTCTACAACAACGCGAGTGCATTGTGCGCCTGTCTCCATCTCCATCTCGATCTCCGTTTTGTATCTTTTTTTTTGGGGTCTTCTTCCGCAACCGATCATAAACGAAAAGTGTTAAAAAGTCTGTTGTCTATTCACCAAATAAAAGTAAAAGTGATGCACCTTCTATATATTATATACAAGGTACCTCTCTCACTCTGTTTCCCTGTTCTTCTCCTACTCTTGCACTCTTTAATTCTATCTATCTCTATCTTTCTATGTATGCCTCTCTGTACTCCCTCTCTTTCTCTCCCGCTCTCACTGGCTTCCTCTCCCTTTCTCCCCCTCTCTATCTCCCTTCATCTGCCTCCTCGTCGCCTCGTCATGCACATCATTAATGGGCCGCACAAATTATCGTGTTCTTTACCGGAAAAAACTCGCGCGCCTCACGTAAATTCGTGCAAATTACAATAACAAAATTGGTTTACATAAATTTGCTTGTTCTGTATTGCAATAATACGAATAATACGAAACTACTAGATTTTTTTACGTATTTAACATGCAAAAAACTAAAGTCAAACTTTAAATACTCTGTAAAAGAAATAATATATTAAACAATCACGAAAACTACAAACGACAGATGGACAGACAGACAGACGGATAGAGAGACTTGACTAAATCGACGCGGCTGTTGATGCTGATCAAGAAAATGTATCTGTTCTGTTTTAAGACAAGAAAAAAATACAGATATGTTGAGCAACTTCAAGAGATCTATCTCTTTAAGCTTGATGCTATAACTCTAAGTGTCCTAAGTCTACTATATTCCCTTTTAAAATCTCAGCTGTGATCCATATTTGTCTCTCTATCTGTCTATATATAGCACATGTTATATATAAATATACAAACAGATATACATGTATGTTATATATATATATATCTTAATACTAAACTATGTCTCTATTTTGGTCTGTGTCTCATTCAAGAAACCAGTTTTATTTTAATTAAAAATGAATTATGATTATTAAAGTATCTCTAAAAAGTGGGCAGGCATCATAACACATACTATATAAAACATATAAATAATGCCTACAATATAAAATATAATATTAATGTTTAATACATTCCTCATATATCACGGGTACAAACGATCCCGCGCTTAATTGTACCCCGCGATAGGGTACCAAGCACAAGTAAACAATTAAACAACGACTCGAACGATGACTCGCAACAACAACAGCAACAGCCGCAGCAGAGGGCTAGGAAGGGCAGGGAAGACGAGGCGGGAAGGAGGGAGTATTCAAGCTCAGATACGGGCTGTGGGAACCAGTTTAAAACCGACGACTCGGCGCCGCCAGCGGATTAGTTGCAGTTAGTCGGCCAGACTCGAAACATGTCTCGAAGCAATTTACGGAGTATTGTGTGCGTCGCGTTCTGCCTGTTGGCCACATTAGCAGCGGGTGAGTGAGCAAGACACAAGGCGAAGGAGGAGAAAGAGCAGCAGCAGACACTCGAATGGGATTACCAGTGATCATGTGGAATATTCTATCTATAATACGCATATTTCCCCCCTCCCTCCATCCATACAGTGCACGCGCAGGCGGGGGGCGTCACCTGGGGAGGCGCAGGCAACAATGCTGGCGTCGGCACCGGCGCCTGGTCCAATGCACAGGCAGGCGGCGCTGGCATGCATCCACCCGGCAGTCTAAGTAATTCGGATCCGCAGTACAGTTACGGCTATGCGGGCATCGATTCGCGAGGACCCTACGGCGGAGCGGGCGGCAATGGAGGTTACTATGTGAGTGGCACCGATGAGCACGGCCGCCCATTCTCCTACAATGGCGGCAACATTGGCGGACAACCAGGCATGCCCGGTCAGCCTGGTTACCCCAATCCCAACAATCCCTATGGCTATAGATCGGGCGCCAATGTTGCCTCCATGGCATCGCTGGGTATCGTGCTGGCGGCCTGCACACTGGCGCTGCTGGGTACGAGCTCCTGACTCGATTAGCTGCCACCTTCAATCACTTTTTTTTTTAATAGTTTGTAAGTTTTATTTATAGGCATGAGATACCAAAATTATTGTGAACAACAATAAAGAGACAAATTTGTTGAGTATAAATCCCCAGTTCGTTTCCAAGTTCTTTTCGATTTGTGTGCTGCGCAATTAAAGCTCGTCACTTCGATTAAAGATTGAAGATCAATTAACGAAAGTATGTGAAATCCAGTTGGAGTCAAGACTCGCGATTGACAAGTACAAAACACGATTAGAGTGGGAGGGGCGGTTGTAAACAACAGTGTAACGTCGCTATGGCGAAATAGCAATTTCATTATCAATCTGAAGGCGATCTTCAAATCATTAAGCACAGATTTGTCTCTCTTATACCTGTAAAGAAGACTCTCTCATTACTGTTACATATATCTATAGTATTCGTAACTTCCTATAACGTAGCTTCACTGTATTGTATTCCCGATCCTGCTGATGTTTATTCACTTAGTCAGCTGTCTCTTGCTTTATATGGTATATTCCGTATTTAGAACCAGAATCAGCAGTCAGATACGCAAGCTATATATCAAAATGACTCCACGCCCATTCACATCACACTCGATTTATGAGCCCTGAAATGCGCAACGAAAACAAACCAATTCCAATCAGGAAATAGTATAATATAATATAGAATATATATGCAATATGACAATGATAAAACTGGAATAATGAATGATCACAATAATAGAATTTATTTCAAATCAAGCTTAGCTAATAATATTCTTTAATGTAATACTCCAAAGGCTCTTTTTAGTGAGTGTATATATTCAAAGAAAATGAATTTCTTAAAAGCAAATTTCAGTTTGATAGTTTTTCTTATTTCCGAACCAGTTTGAAGCTCCAAATTGGGTTTGCCTTACTTTCTTCTTTCTTCATCTTTAACTGCTTTCGGAAGTCTTTAGCCAACTGGTTTTAAAACTGTGTACTAGACAATTTGGCTTTGTTTGCGGTACCCATTTCAACTGGAATCTAAACTGTATATTAAGGCCAAGCTACATACCGAATTTCAGCTTGATAGCCCTCATACCTTATGAGTTATGCATAGCTGGTATGTTCTGGTAAGAGTCGCGTAATTTGCCACACAGCTGCACGACCTAATCGTCTGTCAGCGCGACTCATCGCCTACAACATGTGCGATTGTTAAAGTCGCATAATCCCGAACCGCCCATGTAATTGGTTCAAAACACGCTCACTTACACACACACGGCACTCTTCTTTATCATATTCTAATGCGACCAAAAGCGGAGCTTGTAAACTATAGCACAAACACCTGTTGACGCAGCACGAGCGCCACCGCAATCGCCTGACTCACCAGACTCACCCGACTCACCTGTTAATGAGCTCATCTATGCGCGAAATGAAAACGAAAATGTAAACAGAAACAAAAACAGAACGCCCGAAAAAGATACGCTGTATCTTTATATACCCCGCGGTATGCGATGTGTGTATTTATTTATTCAGATACTAATTGGTGGGCGCATCTACAGCTCATACAAGAGCGAGAACAGGCACCCGCACAGGCACAGTGTGTCGATGTGTGTAATAAGTGGACAAAAATTTGCATAGGTTGCAATATCGTTCTGATATCGTTGATGAATTATAATTAAATAAATAAATCGTGGCATAAATATACTGTACAATTGCAGAAACATATCTATTATTATTAGTTTGGGTATTCTTTTCTGTTTGGAAGAAAAACAATACTTGATAATTTCGACAAATAACAATGGACGTTAAATAAATAAATCAGGGTTGTCAGCTACACCTCACAAAATGAAGATAAATTAAGATAAAAAACGGACAACACGACAAAAAATTCAATAGCGATTTGGATTCAAATGATGTTATTGTACGTCGATTTTAAGAACAAATTTATAAAAATGGCATCGAAGATCATTTAAGCAATAAAACATTAAGATTTGCTGATTTTTTCAGGCTTGACAAAAAAAATAAAAGAACAGACCGGCCCTGTAAAAGCTGACCTATGTATACCTGCCCTGTCCATTAAGATTTTTTTATTATTAATTTTATTATAATTATCATTATTTTAACAACTAGTAAATATTTGATCCCATTTAATGTCAGTTGCGTCCCACTGTGCCTTCTCATCTCTCGTCGATTTGTGTGTGTACTGAGGTAATTGGCCTGCGGTTGTGAGAACATGAAAATGAATTGCTGACTTTCTTTAAATATGAATAAGCAATTTGCCTCTAAGCCTGAGAACATGCCCCAA
Organism: Zaprionus nigranus; assembly: GCA_018903425.1. Taxonomy (NCBI): domain Eukaryota; kingdom Metazoa; phylum Arthropoda; class Insecta; order Diptera; family Drosophilidae; genus Zaprionus; species Zaprionus nigranus. The sequence goes on from JAEIGD010000027.1 coordinate 1,112,995, forward strand.
CAACGCGACAACAACATCAGCAGCATTAGCAACAATAACAATAACAATAACAAAACAACGAACGCTGATGCGATTAACTTAATTGCGGTCGCAACTAATTTCAGTTAAAGTTTTGCTCCTCGCACAATGCGTCAGTGTGTACCTCCTCCTCAACTTATCAATGTCAAGGGAGGGCGGCGTAAAGCACTTTTAACTCTACGTGAATTGGATGCTTATCAGCCCCTTTCCCTCCGCCCTCCTACTTCCTCATGCCGTGGAAATTTATTGTGGGCGGGCGTGACGTTTGAATTGAATCTTTGAGTTGTCGAGTCGAGCTCAGGTTCTCAAGTGCCGATTAACGAGCGATTCGTGTGAACTTGACATGACAGCCGCTATAAGTGAGGTTATGTCATATCTAACTATGATAGATCATGAAGCAAATAACAATTTCTGCATCGACTTGAACTAAATGAAATCACATTACAGTTAGATTACACGAGCCTGGGAAGTACAACCGAGGGCAATAAACATGACCAAATAACCCAGAGACGCCGAGCACCGCCACAAGTTCAAGGGTCGATTTTGGACTCAACTTCAACAGATGATAAATGAAATTATGATATATATTAATTATAAATATATTTTATATATTTGTAGATTCTATTGATGCTGAAAGGTTGTTGTATTTTTAGATTCCATTGTTATATTTATAGATTCCATTGAGTTTTTGAGAATATTTCTTTAGATAATTCTTTATAATTTAGATATACCATATATGAAGACTGCCCCCCTTTCCTGTGCAGACTTCTTTGTGCCCACCAGATCAGAAAATCAGTTTGCCAAAAAATACATTTATTTGTCTAATAAACAATACTTTTGATTCTTTTATTGACCATTTTCGTGTTATGACTTTTGTAATTGCTAAATGTTATACGCATTTAATATTGCGGGTTTCATGTTGTTGTTGTTGCATTCAAAGACGACACAAAAACAAACAAAAAAAAAATTGTATTGATCAAGTGAATTAAACATTAATATAGATATATCAATATAAATATATAAATACGTATGTTATAATATATATATATATATATCTCATATAATATATGTTAATGTCTGTCAATGGGTTAAACGTTGCACAGTGGGCTGCATTAAAATTCAACTCGATTATTTAAGTACACAATAGTTAATCGATAATAAGAATGTCCGCCATACGATTAAATATACATATATAGAATACAGCATACATATGATATAATTAACTATAATACTTGCAGCGAACAAATTACAACTTGTCTGGGATGGGGAAACGCGATAAGGGGGGTGTGATGAGGGTGAGGGAAACAATCTTTTGATATTCGATTTGTTTTTGGCTGCGCGCTATAATTAATCGATAACATTCGTTTCGAAAAACCATAAAATTTTGCTCACTTACTCATCGCATTTTGTTTGTTCTCATTTTGTTCTTGTTTTTTATTGTTCTTGTTGTTGTATATTGGATTTTTTGTTAATTATTACTTTTCAGGCAATCTTTGTGCGTATGTGTGTGTACAATGTTTATATGTGTGTGTGTGTGTTTGTATTGACAAAAAACTGACTATTATACAAATATATGAGTTTTATTCAGTTAGTACCTGTTTTTGATGTTGTTCTTGTGCTTGTTCTTGTTGTTCTCTTGTCTATAGAAATATATGTGTATATGTATGTCTATATATGTATGTGTATACACTATATTATTGTATATGTATGTGTATGTGTATATATGTATAGTCAAATTGGCCAGCTTCGCTTTGGGAACTGGATCTGTGGCCCATTTATATGCACTCGTACATGTGCTTGTGTGTGTGTCTGTGTGTATGTGTTTGTCTGTCTGTTCATGTGTGTGTGTCTTGCGTTCTTATATAGGGTATACGATATCGTACAAATATATATATAATTCGCCCTGTTGCTCTCTGTATACCTTATTGCTGTAATTGAATTGAACTTCCCTCTCTCTCTCTCTCTCTCTTTCGCTTTGCCTTTCTCCCTTGCTTTCAAATTGTGCTGTCTTCAGATATCTATGTATATCCATATCCATACTTAATAACCATACCCATACCCTTCCCTATGTGGTCCGAGTTGTAAACTGTTTTGTTATCTGATATATGTATATAATTTGTTTTTGGTATACATGTTTCATATGTCTGCTATGCTCCCTATATATATGCGTGTATATATATATATATATATATATATATATATATACATATATATATGTATATGTTTGTATAAATGTTTGTATGCACTTGTCTACACCTATCGCCATCGCATCGCTCTAACCTGCCTAAGCCACACGTTAGTTTCCACTACTACGCCCTACATGGGGCTCTTTTGCCACGCCTACTCTGCAGCTCCTACTTGATGCTTATTGGTAATGTTTCGTATAAGTACATATAAGTATGCTATAAGTTTGCTAATAATTTAACTTGGCACACCCCGACAAAATACGATATATAAGACAATCAAATGCTGTATTTATTGCGTCAGCCTGAAAGTATGCAAAGAAATATTAACTGTAGGTAATTCCTAAATCGGCACTGTCCTACAACGAATTGAAATCATCAAGATCATTCTAATCTGTGCATTAATTAATCTCAAGTATTAATGATAAAATAGAACAAATAAATTAAAAAACCATAGATCGATTAAATTGGATTTTTATTATGGGCATTTGTTTTCAATAGCATAAAAAATTTAGAAAATAATAATAATCATAATTCATTATATAATATAAAGATAATACACATGTGCATATATGTATGTTTGTGTGTGTATGTGTGTGTTGTTGTTGTTGTTTTAAATTAAGTGCATAAATTATTTTGTATTTGGTATAAAACAAATGATTTTCAATTGCTTACAAACTAAAAACGCTAAGCATTACAATTAAATAATATTTAAAAATAATAATAATAATAATAATAATATGTATAGTTAAAGTACTTGTTGTTAGTGTATGTGACTTGTTGTTGCTGTTGCTGTTCATCGTTATTGTTGCTCCTCTTCATCATTCAGCATTTTCTTTCACTCATTTTTTCTACTTGCCGCTGCTTCGGGTTTTAGCTTAAGGATTTCGTCTTCGTAGCTATAATAATATATAGTTTCCTTCCGCTACATATTCATATTTATGTATATATATGTATATATATTTTTATATACGATAGTAATTAAAAATAATTGTAGTATATGTACTTAATTTGGTCTAAATCATACAAACTATATGTTATTTGTTGCAGAAATCAGATTTCTCAAAGTATTTTGCTCAACATAAAAATAATATAAAAAAAAACCAAAAAAAAATATGTGCCTTTCATGTGTTTTCTTTTTTTCGACTCTTCTCCCACCCATCGCCCTTCATCTTCATCTTCTACATCACTTACTTCTCTTCCTTTTTTGGCTTACAAAAACTAACAACAAAAAAACCAACAGCGCGTAGAATTGTGTCGAGTTTTTTCCTCTCTTCTTCTCCTTCTCTCTCTCTCTCTCTCTCTCGCTCTGTCTCTTTCTTGGCAGAGTAATGTGCGCAAACTGTTTGCCTGAGCATTAATTTTGTAGAGTAGTGTAAAATAAGTTTGGTCTGTGTGAGGGGGGGGGAGGACTTGGTTAAATCGAAGAAACAAAAGTAGTGGGGGAAACTGAAGATTGTTGACTAAACTCAATAATAAATACAATTAACTTAATAACAAGTTGTGTGTGTGTGTGTTTGCGTGTGTGTCGCTGTGTGTGTGTCGGTGTGTGAGTGTGTGTTGGCCGCATAATAAATAATAACTCATTTAGTACAATGTAAATCCGTTGAAAATCTGCGTCTTCTTGCGCTTAATTTCAGTTACATTTTCATATCCGTTTCCATTTCTCATGTCTCTCTCTCATTTCTCGCATTTAACTTCATACATTCATTTGCCATTCATTCTGCTCCTCCCATTTTGGTCGCGAGTGTATTAGTGTGTGTGGGTGTGTGTGTATTTGTGTGTTGTATATTTGTGTGTGTGTGGCTCTTACTTTGTGTGCTTATAATTTCATTTGTCTTCAACAATTGTTTGTTTCATCAACGATTGACCCGATCCTGATCCTGATCCTGATCCTGTTCTGGATCCTTATCGCCCTATTCAGCCTACAGCTAATAAAGCAAACGTATTCCTAAGTTATTCATTTTCTTATGTTTTGTTATTATTGTTGTTGCTGTTGTTGTTGTTGTTGTTAACTGAACTCGACGCTAGCTGCAGACGAGCGCATTCTTCTGCGGCATCTTGAGCAAGCGACGCGTCCGAAACTCATAGGCACGTCTACAGAACATCACCAGCTCCGGATTCGTGTGCTCCGGCACAGTGCGAACCTGATAACAATTTGACGTATTGCTGCGTCGCGGCACAATGCTCACATCCTCCACAGCCTCCTCGGAGGCACGCAGAAGTCGACGATATCTACAAAAAAATGGAGTCAATTTAAATTTGAGTTTGGTTTCATAAGGGGAAAGTTTCTATGTTTCTCTGCTTCTCACCTGCAGTACTCGCTAAAGGTGAGCACGTAGCACTTGTCCTCAATGCAAGCCACAGAATTGTGGTCCCGATGACGCGATGCGTACACCTCGTCGGGGCAATCGTTGCGTTGGCGCCCCTGATCCGTGTGCTCAGGTCGATAGTACCACAGCAGCGACATCATCATTTCGCCTGAGGGAGAGAGATAGAGAAATAGAGAGAGGAATGCATATTTTATTCAAGTACTGAAACAATATTGCAATTATATTTAGTGCAACACTGGATAATACATTTATGTTTATATATACAATATTGGAGCGTTATAGATGCATTAATTATTATCAGGAAAGTAGAATGTTATGACTGCAGTTCAAGTATTCATTATGCCATTGAAAGTTTTGGGCAATGCTATGTAATAACAATAAATCCTACATTAGTAACTCTATACTAACTATTTAAGTATTGTTATATTGAGAGATCTTGTTTATAACGTTTTTGTTTATGCACCCAAAGAATATTTATGCCATTTGAAGAGGACGTTCTCTACTGCGACCCATAAGATTTATTCTACACCTACTGAGCTTAGAGCTCCATCATCTGTCTAGTGTTCCTTATGAATTCTAAGATTTTACCTGGACGGACCTTATCTCTTTTACTTCAAGAAGTCGCCTTGCTAGTTTTGCATATCTCATATGGGCTGGCAACTCAGTCCCCTATTCGATTATATTCTTATTAATCTGACTCAGTCCTATATTCGATTATATACTTATTACTCTATCAGTTTAAAAGCATTTTTTTTTAGTCTTGGCGCATAAGGCGAAGCCGATCGAACATATGTATATATTGTATATCTGCATAGAGCATATCTAGGAAAATGCGGACTTAAAAAAACAAATATAGCTACTATATATGTATAGCTTTGTATAGGTAACATACTAAATACTTAAGTTCTACTTATATATTAAGTAAGAAATACTACGACCTTGTAGATCTATTGTAGCCCCTTCTGGTATAAAATGTTCCTATGCAGTACAGTTATTTTAAGGAAATCCATAATTTGTTGCCTGGACAGGTCAACCTTATTTCATACACCCCGAGAAGGTGCTTGCACCGCTTCTTAAAAGCCCAATGCTGGACAAACTATTAGTACGTGTTGTATTTATTGGGCTCCAACTTGGAGAACTGGCATAGAGTAACTCACTTATACCCCCTATTCCTTGATTTCTAAGATGTGATCTTAGCCTACAGTGGCCCTTTGAAGATTCTCACTGAATCCTTGAGCAGCTTCATTATCTGCCTAAACCTCTTAAGGTTGTAGCAGCCTTAGAGGGACTTCGATTGCCGCTAACCTCTTCTACGTTCCCAGTTTATTCTATGTCTCTATATCTATGTCTCTTCTGATTGTCCAGGTTCGTCTTGATAGTGTTTCTGCCATTGCCGTCCTATCATTGCGCACTCTGCTGCTGCTTTCGCTAGTACTAACAGATACTATAAGACAACTAAGTTCCATCAACGATTGCACGACATCAAGAATGGTATATAAAACGGAATATTGTATAAATCTGTTTCTTATAATCGTAGCTTGAAGAACTCTATCTGAATATACTATATATCTTGATCCATTATCCATAGTTAACATTGGAGAGCATCTTCGTTATCTCTTACCATCCTCGGGATTCTCCCAGAGATGCGCCACCTTGGCCACATAGGGCAGCTCGTTGTCCTCGTTGGCCTTGAGCAGGACGCAGTCACGCGTGCGTATGATATCCCCGCCCACGTGATGCATGGCAGGGTAGCAGGTGCGCAGCACCAGCGGATCATCGCTCTGCAAAGAAGGCAAAGAAAGGAAGATTTAGCAAGGGGGTACTCTGCTGCAAGATTCTCTCTGTGCAACTCACATTGAGAAAGACGTAGCCCTGGAAGGGGGTGCCCGCCCACATCCAGCCGTTGTTCCACTTGGGCACAACATTCGCTCGCGTTGCCGGCGGCTGTGTCTCGTCCAGTTCGTAACTGACCCCAGCAGGACGATGGCGCTTCTTGCGGCTGCCAAATCTGCAGCGTGAGCGCGTGCGTTTTATGTGCGTTGTTGTTGTTGTTGTTGTTGCTGCTGCTACTGTGGAAGGTGCTGCTGCTGCTGCCGTGCTGTGGTGGGTGTGACGTGTGGGCGCTGCTGCCGCTGTGGGCGTGGCTGTTAACAATGACTCTTGAGGCAATTGGGACACCAGGAACTTGTGTTGCTCATCGGAATGTTGCTGCTGCTGTTGCGTAGTTGTTGCTACTGTTGCAGTTGTTGTTGTTGTTGTTGTTGCTGTGTGTATTGTATCGGCAACTGTGGGCACTGGGGGCGTGGCACTGCATTTTTGCGCCTGCAAATCCGCTGTTTGATACTCATTGTTATTGGTTTCTGTTGCTGCCGTCGTCGTTGACGCTGCTGCCGTGTCTATTGCTGCTTCAACTGTTGTTGTTGCCCCTGCCGCTGCTGCCGCAGCTGCTGCTGTCTTACGACCCTTCGACACTGCTGTCGTCGTCGTCGTCCTGACCTTCACCTTAGCCTTTGCAGGCTGCTTGCGCGACTTCTTTGCCGGCGGCTCATTGGCAGCGCCAGCTGAGGTAGACTGCGTTGGCAGCGACGTTGCCAGCGTCGAGGCCAGTGCGACACTGGCAGCACAATTTGCAGCCGTTGTGCCCAGCGGCTTCTTTGTCTCCGACTTGGAACGTTTCTCTCCCGACGCCGACGCCGACGCCGTTGTCGACGTCGTTGCCGCCGTCGCTGTCGACTGCAACTGTGATGTGAGCAACGGCGATGGTATTGCTGGCGTATAAAGTCCAGCCGCAGCGGCAGCGGCAGCAACAGCAGCCGCAGCGGCAGCTGTTGCCGTTGCCGTGGCCTGTGTGCGGCAACAATTGTTGCTGCCGGCAGCACTGTTGCTGCTGCTGGTGTTCAGCTCGGGATCACTGAAGTAGCCACGTGTCAACGTCGTGTCCAGACTCTCGAGCAGATGCAGCGCTGCAATCGCCTGTTTGCGTGGACGCGCTCGCATTGGTGACGTGCTCGACGAGCAACTGCTGGGCAACAGCAACGTTGCTGCAGCTGTAGCAACTGTTGCTGACATCTCATCGACCATGGTTGCTGCTGTGGCTGTTGTTGCTGCTGTGGTTTGTGTTGCTGCCGCCGTCTGCTGTTGCTGCAGTTCGTGTTGCGGCTGCTGTTCGTGTTGCTGTTGCTGCTGTTGCTGTTGCTGCCTGCGCTGTTGCTGCTGCTCGCGTCGTTGAGCGCGCAGCCGTTGCTGCTGTCGCTGTGTGAGAAACAGTTGCCGCCGCTTCACATACTTGGCTGGCGTGCGGCCGTAGCGACGGACGAACTTGCGACCAGGACACAGATAGTTCTTTGGTTCTGCCTGCTTGATGAGACTCTTGTAACTATGCGCCTTCGCCTTCTTGCCCAGCGCCCCCGGCCCCGCCCCCGTCCCCATTGACAGCAAATTGATGCGCTGCTTAGAGCTTCCACTGCTGCTGTTGCTGCTGCCGGCAGGCAGAAATTCCTGCTGCTGCTGTTGCTGTTGCTCCTCCTTCTCCTTCTCCTCCTGCTTCTGCTGCATGTCAAAGTCGAGCTCTGGTTCCGTTTTGATTGTTGGCTTCAGGTCCGGCAATTTGCTGATATGTGTATTGCATGTTGCTGCTGCGGCTGCTGCTGCTGCTGCTTTTGCTGCTGCTGCCCCTGCTACTGTTGAGCTGCCAGCTGCGGCAGCAACTGCTGCTGCCATTGATGCATCATCTTCGCGTTCGATTTTGATTTTAGTCTCCGCTTTGATTTCCGCTTTAAGTACAAAAGGCAATAATGGTGTTGGTGCTGTGCTGGTTGCGTCTGCTATCTTACTGTTGCTCAGCTGCTGTTGCAACTGTTGCTGCTGCTGCTGCTGCTGTTGCTGCTGGTGCTGTGCTGCTGCATAGACCATCTCCCGGGCCATGCTCTTGCCAATGCGCGCCTTGCGCGGCAATATTGTGCACTGTGCCACGCCCACGCCCATCACTGGCATCGGCAGGGGTGGGGGCGTGGTGCCTGTCAAGTCATATGACTCAATATCTTTATCCTGCTGCTGCTCCTGCTCCTGATCCTGCTCCTCGAGCAGCTTCTCATCGTTGGCGCAGTAACTTTCTGGCGGTGTTGGTGGCGGCATCACGTGTGCCTCGTATTGCATTTTGGTTGTGTGATTGTTGTTGTTGTTGTTGTTGTTAAGGTTGAGGTTGCTGCTGTCGCTGTCGCTCTTTAGCAGCTCCGTCTTCACGTACATTTGGCATTGTGTGCCCATGTTGCTGGTTGTTGTTGTTGCCAGCGTTGCTGTCGATGTGGTGTGTGTTGCCATCGTGTTTGTTGCTGCCGTCGCTGTGGTTGCGCGGCCATTGTTGTTGCTGCTGTTGTCCTTCTCCTCCTGATTGTTGTTGCCATTTTTCACTGGGCCTCTACTGGTAGTCAGCGTGGATGTTGTTGTCGTCATTGTTGCTGTCGCTGCTGTTGTAGTGCAACTGTTGCTGACAGACAATGTGTTGTTGCTGTTGCTGCTGCTCGGATTGCTGCTGCCATGCACAGGCATGTTGCTGCTGCTGCAACTGTTGCTCGTAGCACTCGCCAACAAACTGTTGCTCGTCTTGTGCGTAGAACTGTTGTTGTTGTTGTTGTTGTTGCTGCTGCTGCTGCTGCTGCTGCTGCTGTTGGTGGTGCTGATGCTGCTGCTGTTGCTGCTGCTGCTGCTGCTGCTGCTGTTGCTACCAATATGAGGCCCAGTATGGACGTTTTTTGGACACGATTGTTGCATTGGACATGGACACTGCGGCGGATACTCTGCAGAGTGAACCAGCCAGAAGAAAGAGAAGAGAGAGAGAGAGAGAGAGAGAGAAGTAGATGTTAGTCAATATTATATGACACAATCTGAAGCAAACTGGGTGAGAAAACTGCACAAATTGTGATAAGAATCGAAAAGAAAACCTGTATCAGTTCTAAGAACATTTTGGACATTATATACCCTGTAATTTTGGGCAAATTTGCTGAATATATGTATATGATAAGCACCTAAAGCACCTAAAGCACCTAAACAAAAGAAATAAATCAAACCTGATAGATAACAACCCGCCCAACTGCCAATACAGTCTACAACTCATGCTTAAGACTGACTACCTGTTAGATACCCTGCAAAATAAGTTCTATAAGTTCTAGATACCCTGCAAAATAAGTTTTTCAGTCATCTCTTTAAGGTTTTACATTGTAAATAGCAAGAACTTTTCTACAATACTTAACCAGACAGAAAGGCTATCTTCAGAATGCCTAAGGTTTAATACATGCAAGGAGGTTCTTATCTTCACCGATGGTTCCTATACTAGTAATATATAATTGTGCAGAATTCGATGGTATTGTGTATATTCAATACTAAGTCTCGCATTGATTGGCACTGATAAGTTAAGTAATTTACAAAATCAAAACTGATCTTCAAACAAAAAACCTCATTTAGGCAGATTGTTCCTATGGCAGCTATATGGTAGAGTGCTCCGATTTTGATGAAATTTGATATGCATATTGTAAATATATAGAAAGTCAAATGTAGTACATTTGGTTGCAATATATTGACAAATAACAAAAATCGACCGATAGTTTGTATGGCAGCTATATGATATATTGGTCTGATCCGACTCGTTGCGACTTATATACAGCGTGCAGTAGTAAGAAGCAGATGTACGGACGGACAGACAGACTAGACAGGCTAGATCGACTTCTTGGTGTTGCTGATTCTGAATATATACACTTTATGGGGTCTGAGCTGTCTCCTAAGGTAAGTTTTAAACTTCTCGTCAAAATGGAAAGGTTATAATAATGATTTATGGGAGAAGTAGGCGTGGCACTTACAGTAAAAACTTCACATCAAATTTGATATATGTAGCTCTAACAATAACAGAGATCTGAGTGTTCATACAGACAAATAATGAATAAAATGATGAAGAGCATAAATAAGGATAATAAGGAGTATAAGAATAAATATACAAACATAAATACATATGTTTATCTCTTGGTAGTTCTAGTCTATAGTCTGGTGTAACTACTTATGCGCATACAGGTCTAATAAACTCCACTTGCACTTGCGATGGCAGGGTATGCAAATGCAATACAAGAACTGCAGAGTTCTTAACTAATATTTGTAGATAGTTAGCGACTTTCAACCTGCTGTACACCCTGTAAAGGTCTTACTAACAATACAACTCTGCTCTAACACATATACCCCTTTTTACTGGGCTGAGACCTTGTGGCATGGCGTGGCGTGGCGAACCATACTTTTCCTTACCCATATACGGACCCTGCAGGCCGCGCGTGTAGCACTGACCGGCGGCACTGGCTGTGCCGGGACTGTAGCCGGCGTAGTAACTGGGCGGGCCGGGATAGTGCTCCAAATGAGGCTGCGGCTGATGGGCGGGCACCAGCTGAGTGCCAGGCGGGGCACCAGCGGCTGCGGCTGCTGCTGCTGCTGCAGCGGCGGCGGCGGCGGCAGCGGCGGCGCTTATTGTTACCGGCGGCTGTCCCTGCTGCTGCTGCTGCTGCTGTTGTTGCTGATGTTGTTGCTGCTGTTGTTGAGGTGGCAACTGACCCTGCTGCGGTTGCTGTTGTTGCTGTTGTGCTGCTGCTGCTGCCGCGGCTGCGGCTGCTGCTGCTGCTGCACTCGCCTGTTGCTCGTAGAGCTCCACCGGCGGTGGATGAGGTGGCGGATGCGGCGGCGGCGGATGCGGTGGCCCCGCGTGCTGGTAATATGGATAGCGTCGATATGCAGCCGGCGGTGGTGGCGGCGGCGGACCTGGATGTGCACCTGGATGCGCTGTTGGCGGCGGTGGCGGCGGTCCGCTCTGATAGACCTTGCTGGAGAAGTAGGGCTGATAGGCGGGCGGGGAGTAGCACATGACCTCGCCCGGATATGGCGTGTAGTAGTTGGGCGGATATGCCGTCGAGTAGTGCATCTGCGCCGCGTGCATGGAGCGCGGATATGGCACGGCCGGATGATGCCCAGCAGCGGCGGCCGCTGCTGCAGCTGCCACGGCGCCGGGATACGGCTGCGGTTGCTGCTGTTGCTGTTGCTGTTGCAGTTGCTGATGTTGCTGTTGCTGCTGTTGCTGTTGGTGCTGCAGTTGATGCTGCTGCTGTTCGACGTCCGCTGTCAGCTGCTGCTGCTGCTGCTGCTCGGACGACTCGTCCTCGGGTAGCTTCTTGATTGGTTGCTGCTGCAGCGGCGATTGCTGTTGGGAGGCGGCTGCTGCTGCTGCGGCGGCTGCTGCGGCGACCGCTGCTGCTGTTGCTGCTGCTGCTGAGTTTGGTGGCGGCGGCGGTCCAATGACATGCGGCGAGATCAGCGGACCCGCTGGTTGATAGTAGCCTGCGATGAAGAACGAGAACGAGAACGAAAAGAAAGAAAGAAGATGGAGACAAATGAGTTAACTGTAAATTTGCAGTTTGCAGCGCTGCCAAAGTGAAATGCGGCAACCGAGCATAAAGTGAAGTTGCGCGATTGCGCGCTGGTTGGCCAAAAAAAAAAAAAAAAAAAAAAAAAAAAATGAAATAAAAAAACGAAACAGACGAAAACGCAAACCAGTTGAGCGAGCCACAGCTGGTCGTGCAACAATCTCGGCTGCCCCCCTGGCAGGCTACTGCTTGACAGCCTCCCCCCGCTTCCCTCCCCCTCAGCGTTCAACCCCCCTCAGCTACTATCCTCCCCGCTGCTTCTACTTCCCCCTGTCTCTGTTTTTACCTCGTCCCAGCATGTGCGCCGCATACAAAATGTCGCGAAAATGATGCGCCGCATGTTGTTGCAAGAATGTGAAAGACTCCGCTATGTTTGCTGCCAGCGCCGCAGCGGCTGCCGCCTCTTGCTGCTGCTGCTGCTGCTGTTGCTGCTGCTGGTGTTGCTGCTGCTGCTGCTGCACGGGCAGCAACATTGGCAACACGCCCAACTGCGGCGACAGCGTTGCTGATGATGTCGACTGTGTGGAGCGCTCCGTTTCACAGGTGCCGCTGCTGCTGGTGCTGCCAACGCTGGAGCAGCGCATGTATTGCTGCTGCTGCTGCTGCTGTTGCTGCAGCGCAACTGTTGGCGGCGAGATGCGCAATGTCTTCAGCAGTTCGCCGGACAGCGGCAGTGTTGTTGGTGTTGATTTTTTTGTTGTCTCTTTTAGGCGCATTTTCATCAATTAACAAATTTATCGGTTTCTTGTATTAAAAATATATATTGTATATATATTGTGCTGATTTCTGTTGTATATAATTGCTGTATATAACTGTGTGTGTATATAATGTTTAATGTCAACAAGGAAGTTTCATGTATAAGGCAACTTTACGTTCTCGTTTAACTGTTTTTCTTAGTCATTTCTTCAATTTTGATTTTGTTTTTTCGCAAAAATTTCTCATTTTCAGCTGTTGTGAAATAAAATTAAATTAATATTACTATTTTGTTATATTTTTTTTTTTTTTTTTTTTTTATGACGTCACACACACACGCACTTGCACGCGCACGCGCACACGCAAACGACTCGTAAAATTGCAATTTTCCGCGCGCGCGTTTCCTCTGCGGTTTTCACTTGCGGTTTGCGCGCGTTTTAAATCGCGTCGCATTGCGGTTTGTTTGTTTTTGACTTTCTTTCGATCTTTTGTTAAAGTGTTGCCCTCACTCTGACCCCAAGCACCAACACCGCTCACCTTCCCCGCCCCCTTTACACCCCCTCCTCTATCATCTATTAGTTCTTTTCTAAAAGCAACCACGACCACGCTGCCTCCCTTCAGTGTAAACAACTGCAAAATGAGTTTTCTCAACTGGTAAAAAAAAGTCACCTGCTTGTCAAATATTTGATAAGCTTACAATGCTTAAGAGGCAACAGAGAAGGAGAGAGGGTGGGGGGAGGAGGAGGGGGAGGAGAAAGTTTAAGTCAAAGGTTTGCAAATACTGCTGTAACCAGAAGCCGTAAGCCATTTGCCGACAGGTGGCGCCGCAGTGTCGATAACTGTTACGGCTCCTGAACAAATACACAGCACGAACATGTTTGTATATGTCTTTGCACGTGTCAATGGCTGTGCGGGTATGCGGGTGTGACTGTGTGTGTGTGTGTGTGTGTGTCTGCCATTGACTGGCTTCACACTCGCACAGCAACAAACAGCTGTCAACGCCTCAACTACGCTCCTCTCTCCCTCTCTTTACCTCTCTCTCTCATTCTCTGTCCACCTCTCACTCTTCTCTCACTTTGCACAGAAGCATCGAGAAGCCAGAAAGGCACACGCACATATACACACGCACAACTCCTCCACAAGAAGCACCAGAAAGGTGTCAGAGCAGTAACACGTGAGTTGCACAGTGGCACAAAATGCATAGGTTTTATAATATTATATTATATTATATTTATATATATACATATATATATATATATATATGTTTATATATATTGTATATTCATTTTCAAGCATGAGTAAGAATTGCTAAAGAAACTCCTCATATCATCTCCAACAAATAATTGCTGGATTTTAATCCAAATGAGAGAATTAAAAAAAATGGAAATTCAATATTTACAATATAAAACAGTTTATAACTGCAACGTTTACATAGTAATCGTTTATACCTATAGCTAAATAATAGGGGTAATTTTGAATATCATTAACTTCGCACTGTAATAAATTTCCGTATAAATTCTCTTTCATATTTCTCTTTCAATAGTTATGTAAAGTAGATTATGAAGAAATTTTGGAATTTCAAATTGTCAATATAATTTATAATATTCAAATATAATAAAATATTTCAAATTATTTGTGGTAAATTCCACTTTTCTATTGTACCGCTTATACATGAAATAATTTATTTATGAATTATTCAGTGTTCCAAAAACGAATAAAATATTCACAATTGTAGCAAAAACTCAAAAATAAAATTATAAGTCCACTGTTCTTGCAATATTGCTGCACAATTATAGACAATACCATCCGTAGAATTACAAAAATTGTCTAAACAAATGTAAAACCATAAACAATATACAGCATTTTTCTTCCTTTGTAAATCATATTGAGTATTTTCTGTAAAATACTACAACCTTATGTGACTTTTTAGAATAGAATTTCAACACATCATCTAAAAACTTTAAAAAATTCCTCTTACAAACATACTTTTGAAAAATATGCATAGACAAGGTTCTCTATCGCCAGTTTAAGGCAGTCTAAACAAGTTATACATTGTATCAGTTAATATCAAGTGAATTATATATGTATGTATCTATGACAGATAAGCTACACGGCACAACTCACAAAGCGCGCAGATAAGACGCAAGTTTTAATAATTAAAAAAATGAGCGCATAACAATGCTATTTCCGCCACTGTGCAGCGACGTCGCGTCGGCAGCGCTGCATGCCCAGCCGCACGTAGACAGTGAGAAAGGCAGACAGAAGAAGAAGCTACCGAATGCGTAGAACTTCGTAAGTGCATCGGGAACAAGAGGCAAACGCTCTCCCGCTCGCACTCTCGTTCACTAACTCTCTGCCTCTCTCTCTCTCTCTCTCTTTCTGTCGCTGCTTGACTGTGTTCTCTGACGTCACCGAAATGATGACAATCGAAATGACAATGATGCTGTAGCACAGTAGCTGAAGCTGAAGCCGATGATGACGTTCTGTCAATGCCCCAGAAAGAGAGAGAGGGAAGGCAGAGTGAGATAGAGAACGGCTGGGTGGGGGAAGAGAACAACAAAGTTGCTCTTGACGTTTCGAAGCGCATTTGCTTGCGTTAAGCGCAAAAGCTCAGCCAGAATGTTGTCGAGAGAGTGTCGCAGAGAGTCGAGGAATGTCTACAGGGAGTGGGTGGGAATGGGATGAAGGTATGGCAAGGCAAAGGGGAGGGGCTAAGTGCTGAGTTCGGCGTTTTGAGTGCCGCTGTCAGGTGTTATTATTTAATGTCGTCGGCGCCTGTCAAATGCAACAAAATTGTACACGACAAACAATTTGTCAAAGCGCGCTTGCACTTGACCTACAACACACACAAACCATGAGTGAAAGAGAGAGAGAGAGAGTGAGAGAGGAAGGGAACGAATGAAAGGTATTGCTAGAGTGAGCGAATATTATATACTACAGTTATAATATAATAAATACACAAACAACAAAAAGCGAACTAACTTTCAGACATCATTTAACTCCATAATTCACTTTCTCTCCCAATGCCAGTTCTCCCCCCCCTCTCTCGCCATCCCTGCTCCCTGCTGTGTATTATCCTCCTAGGCTAGCTAAAAAATTCAATCAATTTGAGTGGCAGCATTATTGAAAGTGCCATAAAGCTAACCACAACGCAGCAACAACAACAAGAACAACAACAACAACAACAAACGAAACTAAATTTAATCGCACTCTCAGAATCGATATATCGTATCTGTGGCTCCCCCGAGGAATAGAGCGAATACATCCCGACAATTGAGTTATAGATTGGCGCTTATTGCTTAACCTACGGCCAAAAAGATGGATTACATTGAGATGAGAGATATGAGAGTGAATAGCACGATGTATGAGATATATCGTATGAGACATAAGTAACAGCACAATATGAAATATACAATAAACACACTTATACTATCATATACTATACCTAAGCAACATGTATATATTTCACACAACTAAGAGTTATACTTAGCTAAGGTCTCAAAGAAACCCACAACAAATCATATTCAGTTCCTATTTATTCTATATAATATCAATAAAACATGATGGCAATATGAAATGCACAATACTTATATAAATTATCATACTATTACTAAGATATACGAAATAGCTAAGCCAACAGAATATCTGGGTTAAGATATATCTGGTTAAGATCTCTAGAAAACCCACAATTCAGTCCCACATTTTCAGTCTCTACTTATTCAGTATAATTTCAATTATAAAACATGCATTCATATTTTGTGTGCCTATCAAGTTTATACTTAAAATTCTTATAAATTGATTTTGGTATTGCACAGATGTTTTTTTTTGGGCCTTAATTGAATTTCAGCAAAATCCACAAACTGAAATTATGCGCTCACTCTGTGGGGTTTTTATGCTTATCGCATTGTTTTGTAGAATTTTGATTTGTTCTCATTAACTTGGGAAGTTTTTTTTGATTACTCAACATAAATCTCATAAGCAAACTTCAATGTTCACTAACCTTATCAAATTTTAATACTTTGCTCTATTTTTGTATTTTAAAGTATGTATTTTAAAGGAATATGAATGTGCTATTTGCAATAAAGTTCTTTATGCTGTTGCAAAATTGTAAATCTCAATTTGATTAAATACTTTAAAATGTTATAATATAAAGTGGAACATGTGAATCAGTCAAGCAACATTAAATTCCCAGAAGATTTCTATATTCTTTATAACTCACAAGTTATTCGCAGAATAAAATATTTATTTTCAAAATTTAATCAATAAAATACTGAGAAAATATAAAGTATATATTCGTCTATATATTATACTCGTATATCATTTACATTGTATAAGAATATTTAACATTCCTGAGAGTTCTTCATATTTTGTTATAGTCACAAGTTCTTTTAAGAATAAAATATTTATTTGCTCAATAGAATACCAAGTAAATACACAGTATGAAGAATCATCATCAATAAAATAGTGTGAAAATATATATTTTGAATATATAATCTACAAGTTTTAAGTCTTCCGAAGAATATGTAATTTTCGTGAAAGTTCTTTATATTCTAATATAATCACAAGCTCTGCACACAGTTAAATAATATTCAATTAGTAGTTCCCACAGAAATCGCATAATCCACACGTGATTCTCGCAAATGTGCACACGCCCACCTTATGTAAGACATGTATGTATGTAGTCTGATCTAGTTAGTCATGGCTAATGGGCCGATTAGGGATCACGTGAGAAGTGCATGAGAATGTAATCAAAGCAAACCCCCCACCCCTTCCCCCCTTTGTGCCAACTCTTTTCATTTCTTTGCTCAGACATTGCACATTGGCCCCCAGTGCAACTGGAGTCTTCTTCAGTTTCGGGTGACCATGAGGCAATTAGCAGGCGACGGCGACGACGTTGGCAGCGCCAATTAAGCGTCGAGCTGCGAGGCAAGGGCCGCAAGTGGTGCAACTGGTGCAAGTTGTTGGCATAACAGGCAAAGTGAATAATTACGCACAATTAAATGCACGCAGCGAGATGTGGCATGCCCACGCCCTGTGGGCTAAGCGCGTAACCCTCTGCCATCCCCACTCTATACCTCTCATTCAGCCTGCTGTTGCAATTGCACCTGTTGCGCCCATAGGTCGGCAGCGTGTGAAAGTCTACGCCTTGTGTTGCATCCACATGGCGTTCCTGCAGCGCGCCTCGCGTCGTGTGGCACAACCGCAGCGCAGCGCACTGCAACTTTCTCCTTTCACAGTTACGGTAGCACACACACACACACACACACATATCGAATGGGCAACAACGGCAAAGGCAGACGCAGACGCAGAGGCAGTGTGGAGTGTGGAACGTGAAGTTTATAGCATCTGTATCGATCGGGTGAAAGGTAAAAAGGGGGTCGAACGATTGTTGCTGCTGCACAACTCCAATTACATTGGGCAACACAAGCAACAACAACAGCAACAGCAACAACAACAACAACCATGGGGGACAGCAATGGAAACGAATACTCATCCCAGTTGAGTGCGCCCCTCAGCTACAAATTATGCCCCGAAATTATGGGGCAACATTCCCTAAAATGTTGCACAATGTAAATGGGTAAAAGAAACAACAACAACGACAACAATTCGAAGCTTATCACCTGATCTCTTAATAAAAAATACACAACTATCGCCAGTTAACATCGGCAGAGTTAAGAGAATACGAGGTAAATGTAAAATGAAATGAAACAATTTTTCTCTTTTCCTTCAATGTGCGTCGAGCAAGTTCAATAAAATACAAAAACTTCTTCTCAACCTAGTCACTTTTGGTTGTAACACTTTGTTGGGGAATTTATTGAGCACGTATCAAGCATTTCCATCAAAACTATCGACACTACTATCGACAGGGATAGGGAAATAACATTCAATATGAATGTCAACATAATTTGTTATACATTGGTTATTTAAAGAATATTTTCAATTACTCTGCTTTAGTTTACTCTTTTTAATAAACACTCAGACTAACTTTACCATAAAAGTTTGACAACTATCGGCAGTACTATCGTTAAAAATATATACATTCATTTGACATGATTAATTATTGGTATTATTAGAATAATATTCTATTTAATATTTATTACCGAGCATTTCCGAGCATCAAAACTATCGACACTACTATCGATAGTGATAGGAAAATAACATTTGCTATACATAGGTTATTTAAGTTTAGTTTCCTCTTTTTAATAAACACTCAGTCTAACTATCGTTAAAAATATATACATTCATTTGACATGATTTATACTTATTTATACTAATACTTTATTTATTACCGACCATTTCCATCAAAACTATCGACACTACTATCGGCAGGGATAGGAAAATAACATTTAACATTCATGTCTACATCATTTGACATATATAGACTATAGAATAGCTTCTATGTGCACAAGTTGTCTATTTAATAAGCACTCACACACTTTACCATATGAGTTTGATAACTATCGGCAGTACTATCGTAATAACAAAATATATATAAAATCTTCGGTTATTAATAGAGTATTTTCTATCAATTAGCTAAAGTTTCCTCTTAAATAAACACTTAGACAAACTTTACCATAGGAATTTGATAACTATCGGCAGTACTATCGTAAAAAAAGATATACAACATAAATTTTACATAGTTTTTTTTACTTCCCTCCATACATAGAATATTAAATGTATATCGGATTCTTCTCCATATATCTTTAAATATAGTATAGTATTTAACAACAATCTACAGTGCTATCCCATAAAACTAAAGATCTATGAATATGCTGGAGTTTTCCGGCTAACTTTAGGTTGATTTAATCGCATTTGCCATTGCGAAATTCGCAAGTTAATTAGGCGGCGTACAACAATGAACGAGCACCAACAACAACAACATCGCCAATTCATAAAGAAGATAAATGAACGGAAGCCGCAGTCAACGAGGCCCAAGAATAGTCCACACACAAAAAAACAAAACACAAAACTGAAAAGGAAGAACTGACATGGGCCACAGCAGGCCACAATCCCCGCCCACCTGCTGCTGCTTGCCCTTCTCCTGCCTCCTTCTCCTCCTCCTCTTCCTCTTGCTGGCCATGCAGCTGCCCTCGTCTCGCTGCCGCCTGGCGTGCAGTCAACAGTAAAAGTCAAATATTGTAATTATGCAAAATACATAATTTACTTTGAATTAACAGCTGAAAATGGAAGCAAGGAAGCAAAAAAACGAACACAGAACAGAAGAATAACAATAAGAAGAGGAGTGCAGAAGAAGAAAGAACCGAAGCGCTTAAAATGATATTGAAATTGCCCAAGTGAGATAAGCAGTGACTTGGGGAGGGGGGAGCAAGGCAGGGCAGGGCGTTGCCCAAATGCGGCTCGAGAAACAGAAATAAAATTCAATTAAATTGCAAGCGGGCCGCAACGCTCTGTCGGTCAACAGGTAACAGGTAAAAAGGTGACTCTGCCGCTTGCGGTTTACCAATCTCTGTGTGTGTGTGTGTGTGTTGTGGCACCTGCCACAAGTCAGCTGTGTGTGCCGGCTGTAACATGTGCGAGGATCGGGCGGGTATCGCCCAGAGCCAAAGGTATCAGCAGAAACAGCAGCAGTGGCATCATCATCATCATCATCATTATCAGCCTGCCAGCTGCGATTACAGGCACTGAAACAGAGGAGCAGGAGGCGTGGCTCGCTTCATCATTCACTCGGTCCGAAATTGAGTGAATGAGTTGAGTGTCGGACGACAAAAAGGAAACCCGAAACCGAAACCAAAAAAGGTGCGTGGCAAAGGCAACACGCATCGAATGTGAGGCGACAATTATATTAATCATATATGAAATATATAACTTCCGACTAAAAATTACAGTTAACCTATATATCTGCACCATAAACCTTTATAACAGACTTTATGGTATTTGACTATATGTTACAATTGTTTATCCAGTATAAAGATGAAATCACAAAGTTCACTAAATCAACACAGTTGTTGAATCTTCAGAACTGTAATTATACAAATATTTATTAGCTATAATATGCACGATGAATATCTGATATATTACTATAAGATTAATTACTTCTTAAGTCTTAAAGATAAGCAAAAATAGCTTAAGCCACTTCATTATTTGCACAGCTCAAGAATTGATGTGAATAGAAATAGCTATCACCCCATTGAATGGTATGAATAGCGACGTGTCGTATATATTCGATCATTAAAAGTATACATATGTATATATAATATTTCTTATATGGTACATATACGTATGTCAAGTCGAGCTAGTTAATATTCTATAGGGCACAGCCAAGCACTGCATAAACCCAGTTTGCATCTTGTTGTAACAAGAATAAATATTTATAAGAACTTTGAAATGAAATAATTGTTATATAGTTATATATCATCGTATTTAATCAGATAGTTTTCAGAAGTATATAGAGTTCCCAAAGTAAGAAAGTTTTACAAGTACATCGAATATAAAGTTTTACAAGTATTTATGAACATTTATTAGTCAGAAAATGATCAATTAACTGCGTGCGTATCACAGATGAAACAACCGTGCAACGATAAGCCGCTGATATCGTCTTATTGACTTATCGATTAATGGATAAATCAAACATTCGAGCGGAGACAAGAGATTACTTGGAATTTAAAGAGCTTAAGCAATGAATAACACGAATGCAGACGAAATGCAAAGCAAATAAATGCATTTTTCAATGAATGAATGTACGAATGAGTTAAAGAATGATTGAATGAAAGTTTGAATGAGTTTATGAACATTTGAATGTGCATGTAAATGACTGTATGAAAGAATATATAGTATATTATTAAAGAGTATTTAAATGAATAAACAATCTTGTCAACGATAGAGTGGGTTCATGAATGTATTGTTAACACATTTAAGATGGTAACTAAAGTCAAGAAATATTCACAGTCCATTATCACTGTCGACAACGATAACGATTA
Organism: Zaprionus nigranus; assembly: GCA_018903425.1. Taxonomy (NCBI): domain Eukaryota; kingdom Metazoa; phylum Arthropoda; class Insecta; order Diptera; family Drosophilidae; genus Zaprionus; species Zaprionus nigranus. The sequence continues at coordinate 1,134,609 of JAEIGD010000027.1, forward strand.
CGCTAACGATTTATGAATGTCTTTATATTTTATTTGATTTTTTCCTTTTTTTTTCAGTTTTTGTAAATTGCGAATGGTACGAAATGAATGAAAGATTTATACTGAGTGCACTCATTCGGGGGCCATCGAGTGTGTGTGAATATGTTCGTATAATCATGAGCAACTGTTTCCCCTCTTTCAGTCTTTCAGCTATTGATTCTACCCCGCCCACTCCCCCATGACATGACATGATTGCGATGTGAATCGAAGACAGGTGCGAAATGGTTGGCCCAAAAAAACAAAATGAAAATGAAATGAAAAAAAGGAATAAAAGAATGAAACAATTTGCCAAATGAACGAAGCACTGAAGAATGGCAAGGAAATCAACAACTGTTGCCTGAGGAGGGGGAGGGGGGTGGCAAGGCGTGTATGGGAGGTAGTGTGTACAAAGGATGCGCCAGTTAGAGGATGAAGAAATGGAGAAATGAGCATGAGGCGAGGGTGCTGAGATATTTCAAGGCATACTTGATAAGAATACAACAACATCAAGAACAACAGCAACAACAATAAACATTGAGATGAAAATAACAACAACAGCGATAGGAATAAGTTGAAGAAGAACACAGAGAGACAGAAGACGAAGGAATTTTTGAAACGTTGACCAAAAATACTCACACTGCAGCTGTCTCTGTCTCCCTCTCTTTCTCTCACTCTTTCGCTCTCTCTTTCTCTTACTCTCTTCCTCTTTTTTCTCTCAGTCTGTTTCCCACACACAAGCCCTCTCTCTTTTTTCTGTCTTTCTCTCGCTCTTAGCCCGCTTGAAGAGTTTCTTTTTTATTGCTTGCACTCGCGTTGTTGTTTTTGTTATTTTGTATTTGTTTTTTTCTTCACTTTTTTGTTTGTTTTTCGAGTTTGTTTTTTGCTCAAGTGTTTTAAGCTGCAAAGTAGTTTAAAGATTCAATGAGCACGTGTGTGTGTGTGTGTCTGTGTGTGCGACTTGTAGGCCAAGTAAAAACCGCATGCAAAAAAAAAAAAAAAAAAAATGTCGATAAAAAAGCCATAACAGCAACAAAAAATTGTTGCCCATTTCGATGCGCGCTTTTTTATTGCCTTTTGTTTTTTGGTTATGTTTTTTTTTTTGTTTTTGGTTTAAGTTTGTTGTTGTTTTTTGTTTTTGTTTTTAGTTTTAGCTGCCGCTGGCTGATTTTAGTATTTATTTATTATTGCTGCCCGTTTATAGCTCATATTTATTCATTAACTTTGTCGTCGTCGCTCTCAGTTATTTAATGTGCTTCGAACTACGCCAGAAATACAAACCACACACAAAAAGACAAAGAAAAAAAACCAAAAGTTCACTAAATGGAGGAGAAAAAAAAGGTGTCGCCATCTCGAATCTCGGTCTAAAAAAGTCGCACCGCTCAAAATCAAATGCCTGCCAATCAAATTAACACATTCCAATTAGCATTTTCAACGCAGACATGCACAGACACGCAAACAAATCTACGTATTGTGCTCCTGCAGAACTATCGATAGTGTCATCACAAGCTAATTTCGATATTGCATATATTAGAAAGCATCTGCTGTCCATGGCAAGTGCCATTCGAGGGCTTGGTTATATGTACAATAATGTGTGTGTGTGTGAGTGGAGCTCAACTGATCAGGGAAATCGGTTTAAAGCGCCTCGCCTAAACGATTTTATGTTATCGATGACAATAGTATCTTCTAATTTTAAAACACAGTGACTTTTTCAGGATTAAAGTTCGATAAATTGAAAGTAGTGGAACAGATTTGTAAACTTCTTTAAGATTTCTTGTTTATCGATGAATTATCGATATAATATATATAAATTATCAATTTTAATGCACATGATCAATATTACTATCATTACAATATGTATGTTTGTATCACATCTCAAACTAAATTGGACTTCAACAATTTTATCGATTACCAACATATCGGTAATTATTGTTTTGATAAAGTTAATATTAATATTCCTATATTGAACATTTAAATAGTCCAGCTAGGCTCTTCTCTTGTAAAGGTTATCGATAACATATCTATTAGGCATAATATTCACAAATATCTCGATCTAACTAACATTGCTAAAGCCTTTTAAAGGGAACTCTTCGATCAACCCCTTATATACCCTAACAATACCCTAATTATACCCGGTACAGGCGGTTTATGTGGCAACAGACAATATAAACATTTTGCGCACTCGAAATTATATTTTTTTGTTAGTTGTCTTTATGTTTTTGGTTTTTAATTTGTCGTTGAATTTTTTTTGTTTTTCGAAAAATTTGCAAGGTTATTTAGAGACGCGAAAACACACGCGATTTTTATGACCTTACGGCCGCAAAAGTGTGTGCGTTTGTGTGTGTATGTGTGTGTGTGTGTGTGTATTTCTATGTGTATGTGCGATTTGCTCTTTTATGGCCCAACAACAACGCTCTTTAGACGGCTAACAAAGTGTGAAAATGGCAAATGGAAAACGCACAAAACGTCAAAACAAAAATGAAGCCACGAAAGCAACAACAACATCAACAATTACAACTAATGAAGGGCGGCAAAATGGACGGGGGTTGAGGAAACTAATTTAAGTAATAATCATAATAATAATAAGAATAATAATCATGTTTGATATGTGTGTGATAAGAAAGGAACAGAAAAGAAAAGAACAAAATTGATGTACAAACATTTAAAAAAAGGCAATCCGAAGTTAATCCACATGGTAAAATGTTCGTGCATTGTTGGGCGTGGCACTGGGCGGTTTGTTTGTGTTAACTCTTGTTGCTGTTGTTGTTGTTGTTGTTGGTGTTATTGCTGTTGCTGTCGTTGTTTAGTTGTTGATAGTTGATTTGTTGCTGTTGCAGTTTTGAGTTGTTTGCTTAAAGCGCTGCTCGCTGCAGTTGCTGTTGTTGTTGTTATCACATGTTGTTGTTGTTGTTGTTCGTGTTGTTTGTTTTGCTAGCTAGTAAAGTGTTGGGGGCATTGTTATTGTTGTTGTTATTGTTATTGTGGCTGTTGTTATAGTCTGAACTCGAAATAAACGAAAAGATTTCGTACAATAAACAGACAGCAGCAACAGAGAGAAGACACACGACAGACGACAGACAGCAACAGACATCAATCCAGAAGATACTTCAACTCAAGCAACAACAACAACAACAACAGCAACAGCGACAACACGATGTCGAAGTCATCATGTCTGGCAGAGTGGCGACAATTTGTGCATAAATCAAATTAGGCTGTCAATCTGCCGCTGCTGTCACCGCTGCTGCTACTGCTGCCTGCCTGACTGCCTGCCTGCCGTAAATGTATCTCAATCTGTAGCTGTAGCTACGAGTATATCTCAATCTGTATCTGTGGGCCGTGTCTTCGTATAACTTCATTAGCATTTCAAGTGCTGCGTCTTTAGAATTTTACTGACGTTTGTAGGGTACAAGTAGTTTAGAATGCTACAGTAAAGCTTCGCTTGAAGCAAACTCGAATGCAAGTGAAAGTGAACTCTAAAAGAATTCTCATTTGAATAAAAATATAATGAAAGATAACGCTGAAGGCGTACACCTTGAGTTTGTCTATATAATCTGTATAATCATAAACTGACTAACATTTTTTGGTGAAGAGTTTTAATAAGAGACTTTAGTTCATAAGGAAATCAACACTTTTGTTGATAATGAACATGAATATATATGTCCTTTATATGCTATATATGTAAGTATATACACAAATATATATATATATATATATATATATACTATATATATTAATTTAAATGTTAGACCACCCTTTTCAGTTCTAAAACTTTGAATTGAAAGCACATCGCTTAATTGGTTGAAATGGAACAAGAAGTTATATATACAACACACTCCAGTTGCTTGCGGTTGCACTTAGTTACTGAACAATGACTTTATAAACGATTTTCAGAAGACAATAAATATCTGCTCTTGCTTTAAAGTGAAATTAGATCATTAATGAACAAGAATGCATATAATCAGGTATACTATATAGCCACTTGCCCTTCGAAATGTGTACAGAAACTGAGTTAAGACTTTGTAGGTCTCTTTTCTGTAGAAAACTGCCTGCGCTTGCTTTAAATTGCAGTCATATCGATAATGAACACGAATATATATACTGTATGAATGAGGAGTATAGAATGTAGAATATACATGTACATATAAAGGATATCTGTATGTATATATCATTGTATATCACATTATACATATGTATATTATAGATACATGCCAAGTACCTGGCTGTGCTTGCACATGTACTTTCTGTTCAAAGACCCAAAACACCTTCTTGCTTCTACAATATTTAGCCAATTTGGCTAATTCTTTTTAGCGACTCCCCACTGTACTCACACTCGCCCCGTATATATCGACTTCTAAGTGGCAATTTAGCTGGCGAAATTGAACATGATATTCCTCAAATAGCACTTCACATTTTGAAGATCTACCCGAACCACGCTGCGGCGGCACCATCGCGGTCCACTCACTTAAAGCGAGTTACTTTCTACCACACAGCTCGGCCGGTGGGCAGTTCAAGGAGGCGCAGGGGCGGGGCAGCGTACAGGGTGCGGCTGTGGCTTGTGACTTGAGAGGCCGAGGAGGGAGAGCGGGGGAAAAAAAACATGTTTGGGTTGCGGTGTGCGGCTCTTTGGTTTTTTTTTTTTCTCTCTCTCTGTGTTCTGTTTTGTGCTGGCTTCCGGTTTCGCGGCTCAACGGCAACGGCTCCGGCTCCGGCGGCGGCTCCGGCGGCCCATAAGCGTAAAGTAGCATTTGACGAATGCGCGTTGCCAGCGTCGACAGCGACGCGACAGTGACGTCGCCAGCTACATCGACTGTAAGCAAATTAACATACGAAGCTATGCGATAAAGCGTGGACTTGCTTCGATAGCTGCGACTGTTGCGCTACACTCGAAGAAAGAGTGCAGTGCAAGACAACTGAGATGAGAGTTGTGAGAGAGTTGCCAGACTAATTCAGCATGAAGAACTATATAGTATTAAATATGTTTATATATATTTTGTGAACTCAAGACATGTTCGCAATGGCAAATGCTGCTTATGCAGCTCATATTTCTCTCAGTGTAATGCTCATAATAAGCAATACTGGCGACGACGCGCTGCTATGCGAAGGTCATACACCAGCAACAACATCAGCCACAACTGTGTCTGCCCAGTGCATGGTGAGCGGGGAGGGTGTGGGTGAGGGGTTGAGGCGTGATATGTGGGCGGAGTTGAAGACGAAGGCGCTAAATACACAGCGAAAAACGGAGAAGAACGAGGGGAAAATGAAGAGGAAGAGGAACGACAAACGGCGAGAGTTGATTTTGCATTCCATTGTGGAAAATTTGTCATCGCAAAGACAGAAAGAGAGGGAGAGGGGGATAAAGCGTGGGAGAGAGAGGAGAAGGGGCAGAGAAAAAGACATGTGAGCGCAAGAGAAAGGGCCTGTAAGTGGGAGAAAGAGAGAGGGATAGAGAGCAAGTGAGAGAGTCCGCTTAGCAAAAACATTCAGAGAATCAAAATGCCTCACAGCAACTGAATGCGCTAAACACACTCACGAGTCTTTGAAGTGAATATTTCGAATCAAGTGTGTGACAGATAACTTCGCTAAATTAATCCCCGATAAATTCAAACAAATCGCTAACTACACTTGAGTATTCAATTCGATAAAAATGAAACTAGAGTTGCATTCGCTTTTCATTTGAGTAAAACTTATATATTTGATATATTTAGAATTTATTTGATATATTCAGAATATATTTGATATATAATGTATTTTATATATATTTGATATATTCTGAATATATTTGATATTTTCAGAATATATTTGATATGTCCCAAAATATATTTGATATATTCAGCATATATTTGATATTTTCAGAACATATTTGATCATTTAAATATTTGCTGACTTTCTGGCGTATGTTCAAAGATTCTTTAATTGAAATATCCAAAATATATTTGATATATTCTGAATATATTTGATATTTTCAGAATATATTTGATATTTTCAGAACATAATTGGTCATTCAATTATTTACTGCCATTCTGGTGTATGTTAAAAGAATCTTTAATTGATATATCCAGAATATATTTGATATATTCAGAATATATAATATGTATAAGAATAAAAAAACAATTGGCAAAATTCATGGGTGATTGTTAGTGTAGCTGTAAGGGTTCTTCAAAACCTGGTGAAGAGTATTCTACTGTCGAGTCTGCTCGATTGTAGGTTTCGGCTCTGATTTTAATTGGTTTCTTTGAATTTGTTCTTTATTATTTTATGAATATTTTAAGATTTACACTTCACAGTTGAAAATCAAATTAATTTGAAATAACTAAAGCTGCTTAATATTCCAATAGCAATATACATATTGACATATCGTATATACTATACACACATAGTATCTATTCCAATATCGAGCGGGCGCGCCTTTACCCACAACTTGTGCAAGTTGGCGAGCGCGACTTTAATGACTCCCGATAATATCTAAATGCATATGCCCACATGACCCTATAAAGAGCTAGCTAAGTGGGGGAAAGGGGAGGGGCAGGGTAGGTGCCTGACATTGCCGAGGGCAATTGCGCAGCAGCAGCAACAACAACAAAAACAATAGCAAACAGTTTAATTGCATTCGGTGCTGCTGCTGCTGCTGCCACAGATAACTGTCGGAACCGTAGACGGAGTCAGAGTCGGAGTCGCGTACACACGGAGCCGGTGTCGCTGGCGATGTCGATGGCGATGTCGATGTCTCGAATCCGCAGCGGGCTGCAATGTTTATTTATGAGTCGATTCGCAGCGAGTTTGCTGCGTTTGCTTTGACTGTGCTTAAAATGCAAATTTAGCCAACAGTTTCCCATAGCAAAAAGACAACAACAACAACAACAACAACAGCTCAAGGACATTCTCAATGTACGTCGTACACAAAATGCGAAGCAAGTCGAGCCAAGCCGTAAACGAGTTTCAAATGCCACCGAAAGAAAGAAAGAAAGAAAGAAATGCAAAGCAAGGAGGAGTCCAAGCAGAACCCTAAAAACACCAGCTGACAGTCCACTCGGTGTGTGTGTGTATGTGTATGTGCGTGTGTGTGCGGCAATACAATAAGGTAGTTACGCATGGACAACCCTTAAATTTCAAAACATTGTGAAACCTCGCAAAAAGATGAAGAAAACAAAAAGTGAAGCGATGGATCGAGTAGATACCCTGTAGTGTGTGTGTGTGAGTGTATGCAGGGCTACACTGTGCGAAACACTGTGTATTAATTGTAGTACGATGAGGAAGGGAAGGAGATACACTTCAAGAAATTGATTGTCAACACACTTGAAGAAATTATTTATTGATTTTTGGTTTTTGGATGAAAAAACCTATCTGCTCCTGCCTTGAAGTGAAATTAGATCAGTATTGAACAAGAATACATATAATCAGGTATATGCTATATACTATATATCCACTTTCTCTTCGATATGTGTATAGAAACTGAGTAAAGACTTTGTTAGTCATTTTTTAGAGTAAAACTGCCTGCACTTGCTTTAAATTGCAGTCTCATCGTTAATGAACATGAATATATATTCTGTATGGGTACAGAGTATAGAATATACTATATACTTATACAGTATATATGGCATATATGTTTATATATACTTCATATATTATATATATTTCATTATTGCATTCAGACTCAAGTTTGTTTTCGGATTCGACCTATTCGATTGTAGCTTTCCTGCTTGTTTTCAGTGTATTGCCTACATTACATATTACATCAACCAGAAGTCCACTTATTTTTGCACAGTGTAGCTTGTGTTTTGCCTCTCAATGTGTTACTCAATGGATCAACTACGGCAACAACAATAAAAACAAACCATAAACATCATCATTATAACTATATGATGATTATGACGATGATGATGATATCAACACACAATGTGCGCTGCGTCATAGGGCAAACCGCATCCCCTCTCGCCTACCCTGCCCCCCTCACTTGTTCCCTGCTGAAGCAACAGCTTTGCGTAGCTTCTCGCATTACGCATACGCCGCGTGCGTGTGAGAAGCTTAGGCCGAGGCAGGTAGAGGCAGTCAGCCAGGTAGAAAGACCACGCACAACGGTAAACGCTAAGCGGCAAAACGGTAAAACGCTTGCCAGCATATTAGCGGCCGGCTTAAGTGCAATTCCCATTCACGGAGAGAGAGAGAGAGAGAGAGAGAGAGAGAGAGAGATAAAGAGAAGTAGCTGAGGAGAAAAGGGAATCAATAGGAGTAGCGGCAGCCTAGTAGGAGCGAGGTGAGAGAGAGAGCGAGAGGAGCAGCATATGAATGGGAAATGCCTAGCAGGATGAGAGACGCCTGCTCTGACCCGAGCCGATGCGACTCTAAGGCTGCTACGTCACCCTCTTAAGAGTGTGTGCACGGCCTGAGCGCGTGCACAGGCAGAAGGACGGCATGACAGACAGACGGACAGAGGGACAGAGGGACGGCAACAACTGCTGCCGCTTCTTATTGACATTGGAGGCCTTCGCTGTCGCTGTCGCTGCCGCTGTCGGTCGTGCGGCTCGAGTAACACCCGGCGCAGATGCTAAATAAGAAGCAGGAATTAAAGTGCAGAGCGTACAAAGGTGTGCGACAACAATACAACAACAATATAACAACAATATAACAACAACAACAACAACATAACAACAACAACAACAACATAACAACAACAGCAACAAGAGGAGCAAAAGGAGCAGAAGCAAGCAAGACTGCGAAGCAGCCCAAGTACTTAGTGAGCTCACAATGCCAGGATATACAAGTCAATACACACAGACACACACTTAAAGAGGGAGAAAGGGAAGGCGAGAGAGAGCCAGCAGAAGAGGCAAAGTCAGAGAGAAAGGGAGAGGGAGAGGAAGAGTGACAACATGGCATGCATTATGAAATGTCCTAACCAAGTGACAGCAAACCTTACAGGATGTAATACCCATATAGCATATCTCTCTATATATAGACACACATAGATCCATATATATGTAGATTTATGCTGCAGCACTTACATCACATACTCACAGGATGCTATCTCTCTCTATCTCTCTCTCTCGACGACGCGATCAACAAGTAAGGGTAGTTAGAGCAACAAAGATTCGAGCAGGGCTTATCTCTTATACATAATATAGTATAGTTTATAGTATAGTATAGTATATGCTATAGTACATAGTATTCTATATATCATAGTATATAGTATAGTATGCAGTATAGTATAGTGCAGTATATAGGGTATAGCATATGTACTAAGTATACATATTATATAGAGTATAGTATATAGAACAGCACATTCATATTAGTATACGGATAATTATATACATATACGTTTATATAGAATACTATATTATATAGTTAATATATCTACTATATATCTATGTAGAAGACCATACTATATACTGAATATATCTGCGTTTATCTTCCATTTCTATCTGCCAACAGCAAAAAATGAATTGCGAAGTATTCGTAAATGATATCATTACTCGATTAAATAATGGAATCCCTCCATATATGCACGTGTATATGTTGTATTTTACAATACACAGAATATGAATCCATTGAAGTTACAAATCAGATTGAAACAGATAGAAAAGCTAAGAGTTAAAAATAGCTATATTTACTATATTATACTATACTATACTATTACTATATATGTATATAGTAATAGTAATATTAATACTATATACGATATTTAGTAATCAAAAATTAAAGAAATTGTCGTTTATTTCGCACAAAGAACTCAGATATTTTATATGATAATCAAGTAATAAAGTAGGTCTCTAAACACACTGTATATAGAAGATATTTACTAAATATTGTCAATAACTGAACAAGTCTTTTAACTCAGAAGTAAGTAAATATCTTATTGAGTTTGACTAAAGAACTCATGTGTCAAAGAGAAACACAGTTGCAAGTAGATATTGAAAGCTTATAGAAATCTGTACAAGTTTATAAATATTAATAAAAAAATAGAATTCATTTTTCTTCTTTCTGTTTATTTTCTTTCAATATTTTTGTAGAATAGATTATGAAGATAATTTTGGTATTTCATAAGTCAGTAAATAAAGTTTACACTCCAATTAATTCTGCAGTTTATCAAGATTATATCATAAGGATATTTTGTATGCATGAACATGTATTAAGATCTTAGTTAGTAGGATAAAAGCATGTATCTATAAGCACAGAACTATAATAGAACTATAACTACAAGATGTCTACGTAGGAAAAATCTTATTAAAGGTCTTGTGAGTACACACTTCTAATACAGATATTTCTAACAGTTTGAACCGTTTATGTCTTTATTTAATATAGAAAATAGCTAAGAGCAACAGTTCAGATCTGCTGCAGGCATTATAGGCAGTCCTTTAATGACTTTATACGATTTAATATGATTATACTCATTCACTTTCTTTATTTGTAGTACAAATAACAAAAAAGCATCACAAATTTTCCATTAAGAATTTTCCATTAAGAACAATCCAGCAATATCTTTTTCATTTATTGCAGGTTATAAACAAAGTCCGAGATCTCATTGGGAAAAACCCCCCGAGAAAGAGAGAAAGAGAGAGAGGGAGAGAGCGACAGAGAGTATTTAAGCAGATCTACAGATGATTAGCAAGAAGATCAACACATTTAGCATTGGAGCAAGCGATTTATGAGTTGAAGTCGATGGTGCCTGATGACTTTAATGACAGATATACATACATATGTAGAGGGTTTCTGTGTGTGTGTGTAATGGTGTGTATAATTTATAAGTTCCAAGTATGTAACATGAAATTGGGCGCCAAAAAGCGAATTCTGTGAAATTGTTTGGTAATCAAAACAACAAAAAAAGTTTGTCGTGCCAGCTGCCACCTAATACCATCACACAGATACAGATACATGTATGTGTGGGTGTACACACATGCTGTGCCATAGGAAATTAGTCGTATATTTATATAATCGTTTTGCAAAACTAAACTAAACTCAACTCAACTCTCTATTCAAATTTTGTCGACGCTTGAAAATGTTGATATTTGTTGTTGCTGTTTGTTGTTGTTGTCGCTGATATCGCTGCAAATTTAGCGGGAAAAAATAGAAACTGAAATTCCATTCATTATCAGAGCGCGCAAACAAGTCACAAATGAGACTGTGTGTGTGTGTGGTGTGTGTGTGTTGGGCCTGTCAAATTTCGAGTAATTTCTCGACGAAATATTTGTGTTGTTGTTTTCATTTCATTTGCAGATGCAACAACAACAACAACAATAAGAAAACTTGTTGCTTCTGTATGTTGTTGTTGTTGTTGTTGCAATTGCTGCTCCTGTTGTTGCAGCTCCTGTCTTTGTTGTTGTTTTTGCCACCATATACAAATTGCCAAATAGGCGATGAACATTTTTGTCAGCCGCAAACTTGTTGCTCTGCATGTGTGTGTGTGAGTATGTATTAGTGTATCTATATGTGTTAGTGAGCATGACTTTAGCGTGTGTGTGTGTGCGTGCTTGTGTATTTGTGTGTGTGTAGGCTTACGTTTAATTATTTATTATTTGTGTATTTGCATTTGATTTGCTGCCGCTGCTTTGTTGTTGTTGTTGTTGTTGTCGTTTGCCGCCTGCTCCTCAAGCATTTTCATTTGTTGCGCACTTTTCCACTGACAAAACAAAAACAAAAAACAAAATCCAAGCACACACACGCACACACACATGAACACACAAAACAAACTTTTCGCTTTGCTTCGATTCAAATTCGATTCTCCGTTGTTGTTGTTGTTGTTGACTTTATTTATTCGCGCTCGCGTTGAATTTGCACGTCAACATCGTCACACGCTCTTACACACACACACACACACACCGTCACACACACACTTTGCCTATGCGTGTGCGTCTTTTGCACGTGTTCGTGTGTGTGTTTGTGTGTGCGATGACTATGGGGCGTATGAGCAACGGGCAGCCGAGGAGCAAAACTTTGCCACTTTGTTGCGTCGCGTCGCCGTTTGTTGTCTGCGCAAAACAAAATCAAAATAAACAACACACACACACATACATGTATACACTCACTCACACGATAAACAACACAAAAACAAAAACAAAACAAAACGAAGCACGCAAAAAAACATACAGAGAAACAACGTTCAAAACGTTAACGCGCAAAAACTTTACACACTGACGTCGCTCTGCTACTGCTACTGCTGCTGCTGCGTCCGCGGCGTCGGCGTCGTCGTCGTCGTCGTCACGTCGCGTCGCGTTTTAATGCGGTGTCTCCGCGCGATGTATGCGAGTCGACAGGTAGAGCAGCACTGAAAACATTCCCACTGTTCGCAACAACTAAAAACGCCGCCACGAAGACGAACGCGCAACGGGCAACAACAACAAGAACTGCGAGAGAGGAGAGAGAGCCGAAACGAACCAAACCGAACCGCACCAAACGTGCTCTTCCACAACGAGCCGACGAAGTGCATGCAAGAGAGAGAGTGCCAAGGGAGAAAGAGCCACTGCCAGCCAAACAGCTGAGTGTGTGTGTGTTGTTGTTGTTGTGGCTGCTGCTGCTGTTGTTGCTTTTGTAATGCCTTTTACATTGTCTGGCTGCCTGGCAGGCAACTGTAAATGTTGCTCGCGTTATGCAACAACATTGCCAGCGAAAAGACACGAATGATTCTGATTGGTCGCAGGACGCACACCCGAACTAAGCTGAGCGAGCCGAGTCGAGCCGAAGCTGCGTCAGTCGTTCGTTTGCACTCCCTCTCTCTTGGCTTGACCGAAACCACGTCGTCGTTGCTCTCATTGCTTGCGCTCTGGTCAAGCCAGCGAGTGCTTAAGCAGTCAACTGTCTGTCCCTCTGTCTGTCTGTCTCTGTCTTTCTGTATCTTTCTGTCTGCACTCAAGCTAAGGCCCCAAAGCCAAGACTAAAGCCAGGCGGCGCCGCTGTGAGAGGCCCAGTTGCCAAGAGGAAGGAAGCGTCATCAATTGTCAACGCCGTCGCCGTTGCCGTCGCTGTTGCAGTTGCAGTTGCAGCCACAGTCGCAGTCAACTTAAATGTCATTGGGGTATATGTTCTGTTATCGTCGACGTCTGCGTTATCAGTCCTACTGGGACTCGGGATCAGTTTGCGAGTGAATAAATAATAATTTTGTAATTGCCGCAAGTCGAGAGACTGTGTGAGTGAGTCTTTATAGTCATAAAAAGGCATCAACTACTTCCTTATAGCACACTCGAATCTCTTGGCTTATCTCATTCTTCATTTATATTTATTAGTATATGGTATTAATATACTACATTTATGATACTTATAATATTCATATATTCAATTTGAGTCATTTATAATTCGCAGTTATTCATATTTCACAACTTTATCATCTACTTTTCGTATGTTTATTCACTATATTATAAGTATTTAACATTATATATTATATTGTATTCTATATTATATTATATATGTACATATAATATACTATCATGTTATACTTCGATATTTCATTCATTTCGATTTACTAAATATTTCATCAGTCACCCAAAAAAAAGACAAACCATCCAAAGTTAAGTCAAACCTTACTTTCCACTATCATACGAGTATATTCCCATTATAATCCCTACACATGATATAGTTATCATACATACCCTATAAAAGTAATTGAAATTATTTACAAATATCACGAAATACTTTACCTATTTTGTAGATTTCATCACACTGATATTTCACAATTCTAGAACTTGCACTCTCTTGCTATCTCCCTCTCTCACTCTCTATCTCCCCCTCTCTCTCTCATGCTTTGCTCTCGTTGAGTTGTATCGAAGACTTTAAACGATCTATCGCAAGAGCAATTGTTATTCATTTGAATTTTCATAAAGTGCAAAAGTAAATACATATACTTGAATCTTTGACTTGATTTCATGATCTTTTTGGCTTCTTAACACTCTCAGCTAGAGAATGAGAAACAATCGTATAAATTGTGGGATTTAATTGCATTTTATTTCACAATTTCAAGAAACACGCAAAGTAATGAAAATAATATTGCAATTTAAGCAGAGCAAAATGGTTATAGAGTGTATAGTGTATCATTGTGTATGGCACTAAAATCAAGTGATATATACACATACATATTATATTATATAGTATAATACTATATGTTGTTTACAATGCTATAATCGGGTTACAATATCAGGCGAGTTAGCAGGAAGTTAATATGAGATATTTTGCTATCGATTCAACTCGTCACGGCACGACTCCATTTCTAAGTATCTGTTTTAAATCACACACTCACTCGAAGCCAATAGCGAAAACCAACAACAAATTAGCAACAACAACAACAACTACAATAACAACAAGTACCAAACCCAGACAGCAATTAGCGATAAAGCATTCAAATTGTTTTCGTTTTCGTTTCGTTTCGTTTTTTTTTATTTTTCTGTTCACTCATTATCTATTGCTTCAGAGTCGGGTAGATAGACTATAAATTACAAATACAGCAACATTTTATATGATATTCTTATGCCCAAAGGGTCTTGACTTAATCCAAACATAGGTCAGTATTTGATTGCAAAACATTGTCTGTAAGTATTGTAAAAAGCCTGTCTTCAAAAAATAAGCAAATTAAATCTATTCCAAATTAAGTTATTGATGCATATTCACTGTTTTCCTTCTTTATTTTACTTTTAACCCCTTTTTTTCTTTTTTTTACATTTATTTTTAATTTTTACTTGTTTTTCTCTATTTTCTGTTTTTCTTTTATTTTTTTTTTTTTTATTTTCTTTTTTTTTTTACGTTTTTTTATTTTGTCCTTTTTTTGAACATCATCTTTTAATTTCGAACTTTCTTTCTACTCTTATTTCTCTTTGCAGGGCATTTGCTAGTCGTGCCGTGCATTAATCTGTCGCTGACTTTTTTTAAGTTGTTGTTTTTCAATCGTTTTCCATTACGTTTAAAAATTATTTGGTTTTTTTCTATATACCCTTTGGAAATGAGCAAAAAGGGCTATGCTAGCTTTATGCAAAAGCAGATATCTTTATAAGTATATTCTTGATCTTGTTAAAAAATTCGACATATCTAAGCAACTATATAAGGTAAAGACATAAAATTTGCAGTAAGGCATTTTAAATTCGTCACATAGACAAAGCTAAGTTTGCAGTGTTGAGTAACTCCCAAGTAAATCAGTTTTTATCAAGCAAAGTCTTCAAACTACAGGGTTCCTTTTTAACATGTAGCTCTAAAATGCACTAGTCTTCCAAGTTTGAGCTCAATCGAGCCTTAAATACAGTAATTTTTTCTTAGGAAACACCATTTCTAGTGTTGGTTAGCACTTTGTCAAACCTCCTAGGGTATCCTGGTGCCGAGTGCGCTCTACTGTAGCTTTCTTTAGCGTTGTTTTTCGCCCAATTTTGTCACAAAACAGAGTGAAAATGTTTGTATTTCATACGACTGTGATTCAACTTGTTGTCGTTGTTGTTGTCAGTGTTGTTGTTGTTGTTGTCGGTTTTGTTGTTGTCGGTGTTGTTGTTGTCGGTGTTGTTGTTGTCGGTGCTGTTGTTGTTGTTCTCGTGCTCGTGTTGTTGCTGTTTGATAATGATAAACTGCGTTTTTGGTCACAACAACAGAGGGAATCTGTTGATTTCCAGTTGAAATTTGTTAAATTTAGTTTTTGTTTCTCAAATTGTTATTTTTTTTCTATTTGTTTTTTTTTCTTCTTTTTGCTGCTGTTGACTTTTGGTTTTTGATTTTTTGCTTCGCGGCTTTTTTGTTTTCGCACATTGCGCTGATAAGATAAGCGCCTGCAAATACTTAACTGCGAAGCCATATAAAAATACAAATGGAATACTGAGAATTGTGCGACGCTCGTGCCACATGGCAGCTGCTACCCTCCCCCCGCCCCCTCCCCACAGCTCCCTTCCCTCTGCCCGAAACAGCCGCAGTGAGTCATGCATGTATGTGTGTGTGTGTGTGTGCAGGGCAAGTCCATTAAAGGTGAATCATTTCCAAACTGTCCACTCTCGGCGCCCTTGACCCGCCACGCCCCCCCGCTGTTGTCGCTTGTCAGATACATTTTGTATCTTGTATGTCGCGGACATTAAGGGCAGGCTCAAACAGCAGGAACAACAACAACAGTAACAACAACAAGCAGCAACAAGAAAACGAGAAAATGTCTGGTGAAAGTCGTCCCCAAACTTCGTTTTTCCCGCTTGTAATTGCCAAAGGCAGGCAGCTAAGGGGTAAAGGGGAGAGTGGGGAGACAAGTGTGGGGAGCGGGTGCATCCATAGATGCATCTCGCAAATGCCGCTGCTTATGCTTAATTTCTTTTCTATTTTCCATTTTGTATTTCGCATTTTCCTCATACATTTTCTTTTTTTTTCTTTCTTTTCTTTTTTTTTTTTGGTTTCTTTTCGTTTTCGCCATCACGTTTTGTGCGCCAAATTTTCGCTCGTACTCGTGCTCTTGACCATGCCAAAGGCAAACTAGTTTCAACAAAGCCTAAAACACGCGAGCTACAACAAGCTACAGATACATTTTCGCAGATGCAGATACATTTTGCAGTGTCGTGAGAGATTTGTTTTACTTATTTTTCTTCTCTGCTTTTTTTTTTGGCACACACATGTGTCTAGTCAAGAAAGAAAGAGAGAAAGAAAGCAAGGCAAAGCAGAACGGAAATGAAATGTGAACGCACACGAAGCACACGAACAGCTGAGAGAGAGAGAGGGGGGGAGGGTGAGGTAGGGGGCGCAGACAGGAGACAGGAGAATAATAAAGTCAAAATGGTCACGCTTACTTGCACATGGGCAGCCAAAGAAGAACAAGAAGCAGAAAAAGCAGAGGAAGACGAGCCAGAAGAAGAAAATTGTGACCGTCGCTTAAGTGGAAGAGAAGCCCATCGTGAGAATATACGATACTACTCTATATAGTACGCGAGGAAGCGCGTCCAAGCGTGCAAAGATCGAGAGAGAGAGAGAGAGGGTTGACAGCTCCAGAGGGAGAGAAGGAGGAGTAGTGTGGGGTAGCCAGGAGTTGGGCAATGAATGATTAAGTGTTGTGATAATCAGAGCTGTAGACAGCTTGAAGAAATACTTGAATGTACGTGTCAGTGCAAGTACGTGTACGTGCACAGACATGTACAAACATGTACAAACATAACTACAGAGTTCCTGCTGATACTTATAATATAAGTTAAGCTCAACACTGAGCACAATCGGCTGAGAGTAGACATACATATATATAGATATAGATATACATATGTATATATATAGATATATAGTAGATATAGTAGATTTATCGTGAATATACAATGACACAGTTACAGTTACGATATATATCCTGTAAAATTTAAAGTATATAGTATAGCTTAATATGTATTACTTTGTTATCGGTGTTAACCTAAGTAGAGCAATTTGTTTCATGCCATACGATACCATCCTCATCTGCAGTTGATCTAATCCTACTGATCGAGAATATATAGCTTGCAATATATCAATGATTGTGTTGTTTAACTTTTGTAAGTTTTTTAATAAACTTTCGAAATAATTGAGGCTGTGCTTAAGGTACAATACTTCGAATAATTCCTATATATAGTAGTATTATTTATAGTAAAGAAATTATATATGAATATGTGCATATGTATGTATGTATGTGTGCTGTCTACATGCTGCCAACGAGCCTAAGATGCCGGCAAATGAAAATCAACTTACTGAACCAAAATATGTACTATATATACATATACCATAATATAACTTTAATTAGTACACACTACAAAATAAAGATATAATTTGTAAGTCAAAATCATATTGAGCTACAAATACTTATATAATTTAAATGTAATATATGTATAGACATATATATATAGTATATGCTCTATAGAAATCTGTAGAGTTGCGTATGTTTTACGGCGCATTTACTATACCCTCGCAAATCGTGAATTCATTTTGCAACCGATTAAATTGATGATATTATTTAATCAACATCTGTCAAAGCGACACGTCATACGTATGTGTTTGAACAAGTGCCGACCCCTACTATTGTTGGTGCTGTTGCTGTTGTTGTTGTCGATAAAAAAAAAGCTTTATCAGTTGCAGACTATAATCGAGGCGTATTTCAAGGCTAAATCCAGTTACCACTCGGATTGTTGCGACAGGTTTCGCTGGCCTTGACACAGTGTTGCGCAACAGGCAAAGAGACAGAGAGAGAGAAAAGGCAGGAGAGGGCGAAAGATAAAAGGAGAGCAGACCAAGGCACTTCGAGAACTCTCACATAAGTAGAAGATTCCATCTCTGATCTTCCATCTATGATCTTTGACAATTTAAGGCGTCAAAGAATCAAATTAATGCAGACCAAAATAATATGAGAACTGGTAGTCTGAACTCTTTAAAGTATTGTATATATACATATGTATATCAGAGATCATATGTAGCTGGCATCTTTATATACTATATATGCTGAATGAAACCTCATGCGTATAGCAATGCCAAAATCGTCCCAGTTGACCCTCTCGGTGTGCTGATGAAATCATAGTAACCTTAACATCATATATGGTATATGCATATAATAAATATAATTCGAATTTTATAATCTTAAACCTTATCTGCATTTTTGTATTCGAATAATTTGCTTAGCAATTCGAAAGATGTCAAATGCACTTGTCTTTGGTAATGATGAAGTTGCTACAGAGCTTTATTTCTGTTTTAACTTCAAGTTGGGATTACTACACTTGAAAAGAAGAAACAAACAGAGGATCATTTATATCTGGTTTTAATGTTTCAGGAACAATTCATACCTAGAATTCATTAGAATTATTTTTCTTGTGTTGACGAGAGTAAATCGAATTGATATCAAAGCAAAGATCTCCAATTTAATTACCAGAAAAGGATAGAATTGAGTATTGAAGTATTGAGTTGTGATAGTGTTAAAGCTGATGTTATACTGTTGGTAATACATGGTACACCCCCTTTACGCACTCATTCTAGTGCAGGGTATAACAGCCAATGCGTTCGATGGGCGTGTACATTCAGCGGCAACTGTTGCCAACTGCATGCTTCACTTCGGGACTCTCCCGACTCTTGCTGTCTTCCGTCTCCCCCCCCCTCCATCCTGCTACTACTTCCCTTGCTTGGCTACCTGCACTCATTTGCCTAATAGAACAATTATCAACGCCCACAAGCAGAACGCAAGAAGGAGGCGTGGCACAAACATCGTAGTTGCTCATAAGGCCAATAATAATGCAGTTAATGATGACGTTAATGCTGATGATGACGAGGATGATGATGTTGCTAATAATGATGCGGATGATGATCATAATAATGATGCTGATGGGTAGCAATAAGCACAACAATCAGCCGCAAGCGCAGCAACAACAGGTTAGTCAGTCACAACCAGAGACGGCGACAGCGACTTCAAAAGGGGTTCATATTCAAGATACTATTGATAACATTAAATGTACATATATCAAGTATAAATTCATATACATTTTATAATACTTTCGAAATCTCTATCAATATCAGTTTATATATCTTTTCTGTATCAGTTTCCTCTCTTTAAGAGAGACAGAAAACATATTTTCCTTTGCAAATCTTCTGCCCTGCCCCCATGTGGCTGGTTAAGTGCTTCGGCCAACACAAAAAGGTGAAAGGAATCGTGCAGTAAGTGGCAAACACGTTCCATGCGCGGTCTACCCCGGACAGAGAGATGGGGGGAGGGGGAATTAAGAGGTTGTAGGACATGAGTTTATGACGATTACCAGGGAGCTTTGCATACTAAGGAGCATGGAGCATGGATTCAACGACGATCTGACAGCAGGAACGACTGGAATTAACACTCAACTTGGTTTTAAGATTCAGTGCTTCAACTTGGGGAACACTTTGCTTTAATGTTGTTGTCAACTTGTACTTTTTTCTTTGCTTTATGACAAAACCTATTCTATGTACGCTATTCTCCTATAATCTGAAATATAGTAAGTACATCTATTTAGATTGTAATTATGTGGAACTCAATTGAATGCTAATAAAAATAATCAGAGGATCAAGATATCATTGATTTGTATTTACGTATGCTTCAGTTCTTTTACATACATAGATATCTAAATCTAAATTAAGAGCAATATACCTCCAATGAGTTCCACAAAGTATGATCCACAGCTGAAATATTCATGATTTAGTTTAAATTCCACATACAATACACAACTATGTCTTTATACGGACTCTGTATACAACACACAGCTTTGAACAACATGTAAGTTTTACAATTGAAAAAGTTCTGTAGTGTAAAACAACATACGTTCCCCAATTGACAAATCCCCATATTCTCAATCTACTTAAAGTCCAACGGTCTAAAGAGATAAGGCATAGGCTTTAGTTGAGTGCACACAGCATCCACAATTGCGTTCCACAAGTGCAATAATCCACCATCATGCCAACGCAATCCACAAGCCTTTAACAACAGCACGCTGCCTATGACAATGATACTTAATGGGCATGAGCTGGCAAGTAGAGTACACGGGGTGGGGCGGGGTCGGTGGCAGGGGCAGTGACAGGAGGCGCACAAAGGCCCGATAACAAGAAGAATAACAGAGCGTCGTGTTTGTGGCTACAAGGCTGCGAAACAGTAACGGTAAATACGCGGAATGCAACAAGGGCGCGAAAAGAACAACGACAAGGAGAAAAGCGACAACGACAACGACAGCCACGAGGCCACATCATCGGACATGGGCAGGGGCAGGCACACATCCACATCCATATTGAATATCAAAAACAAAATGAAGGAAGCTGGCAAAAATGTCAAGGCCTCAAGGGTTCGCTGGCTGCTCCTTTGCCAGCCCTTTGGCAAGGACAATAACAATCCAGTTAGTCGGTGAAATTTGCAAAGAAGAAGAAGAAGAAGAAGATGAGCAACGCTGGCATTGCCCGTTCTTGGCCTGAATGTCTATCCTAACCCTCCTTACCCTTCTCCCCCTGCTCATCCAGCTTCACAGCAAATTTGCATATGCTACAGAAGATTGCTGACATATTCGCCTGCACTTGATAACTTTTCCAAACAATATTGCCATCTCTTTTCAATGGTTTTCGAATTTTCACAAGTTTTTCATTCAATTTACATTTACTACTTTATAAATTCGAGTTAATTTTAAGCAGTTCTCAAATCTCTTATTAAATACGTTTAAGAGAAGTTTTCTGATTAGTTTTATATTCAAAAACTAGTAAGAAAGCTACTGTTGACGCACCCGACTGCGATATACCCGCTACCCACCTTCTTCTGCGTATTTTGTGTTGCATACTTTCGAGAAAGAGCTTCGAAATCGGTGAATTTGAATTATTTTTTAAATTACTTTTATGTTATTTTTGCGATCGCAACTAAATTTTAAGAAATCAATTGGTGATTGGTAGTTCACCAAAAATGAACTGTCTAGCAATGAAATTACGCATAGAATTCGGTTTTTATCGATTTACAGGGGTGGAAGTAGGCGTGGCCAAAATCTAAAATGAACTAGAAGAATTTAGACATTTTTTAATATTTTTTAGTAGTCCTAGCTCTTATAGTCTCCGAGATCTAGATTTACATACGGACAGACAGGCGGACATGGCTATATCGACTTGGGTGTTGATGCTGATTAAGAATATATATAGTTCGGTGGGGTCTGCCACGCCTTCTTCTGCCTTTTACATACATTTTTGGTTGGCACAAAGTTACAAGTTCAAAATATAATCAGTACTAAGTAGTTGCAATAATATATAGTAATTTTTAAATATTACAGTCCCTGGTAAATAAGCCAGCTATCAAACTAGTTTTATTATCCAGTTAAACAGCTTTAAAACGTATTTTGAAATAGTTTTAAGACACTTTCGCTACTAACTGTGAACCATGTTCCAGTTTTAAATATATTTTAAACATATTTCGTGCAATGTTATGGAATATTTATTAACCCAATATGCATTCTCTTTCACACTTATTTTTTAACCGTTTTCAGTAAAGAGTAAGACTATTTTCAATAAATTTCGAATTTCATTTTCCTTTTTTAGTTCCGAATAAAAGAAATTTGGGGGCTAAAGTTCGTAAACGTCAGACCAAACCAACTTGCTAGGTTTCAATTCACTTCGCATCTAGTTTCGAAGCAAGTTTATAACTGTTTTTAACAATATTCCAATGACAATTTCAAGTCAAGTTTGCCAAAAAACACTTTCAGACCAATGTCAAGCTAAATTAGCACAATTTTCAAAGTAGTTTCAAATTAAAATTGAAACCCAAACCGAGTTCTACTTGAAACTGTTTCTACCTAAAACTGAACTAGTTTTTGTACATTTTTAGGTTAGACTTCTGTTTAAATGTAACTTTAAAATTCTTTCTGGCATTGCTAAGTGTTCGCCAGCCAAACGAGGTTAACCGAAGGAATGCGTTTCACATATGCCACATGGGCAAACCCTATGAAAGAAGTGTGCTTGTTCTTTTAGTTTTTGTTGTTGTGGTTGCTGTCGTTGTTGTAGTTTTTGTTGTTGTTGTTGCTGTGGCAGCTGGCGCGCTTAATCGTGTTGCAGGCTAGAAAACACTTTTGGCCAATCTTCTCGTCGCCACAATTCGTTCGCCTGAAATATTTACACGCCAATCGTTTGTTCGTGCGCCAGCATGTGCTGGCATCTAATCCGAGTGTTGCCACGCCCCCCCTCCTGCGCTCTCCCTGTAGCTGCGCTTTTGCTGCATGGCTTTGCGTGTCAAATCAGATTTTGTAATAATTTCTGTTGTTGATGTTAATGTTGTTGCCACAACGCTTTGTACACAATTCTTTTTGGCGGCGCGTTTCGCTACCTGTTCGCTTTGACGCCTTGACGAGGTCTACCCCTCTCTCTACGTCTCTCTCTCCCCTATCTCTCTCTACCCTCTCTCTCTCTGTCTTCCCACTCTCCCCTCTCGCTGCTGTGCGAGATGTTTATCAAGAGCAATAATGTAAATGCTGCTAGCACTCGCAAATGGCCTGTTAATTGCTCACGGTCTCTGAGCACACGCAGCACACACACACACACATGACCAACCGACCGCCTGCAAACGAGGCGTGGCAACAAAACGTTCAACAAAGCTAAAGCAAAAACCACCAGCAACCGTTTCCTCCTCATCCTTCTCCTCCTCGTCCACAATTCCTGTCGAATCAAACAGGTGCAACAGCAGCAAACACACAAAATGGCCACTGCGCACGCCGGAAACGGAAACGCACACACACACACACACACAGACACAATATGTGCACCCTGTGCAACCTATTCAACTCTTGCCCTCTGCTTCCCCCTCTCTGTGCCCACACACCAAAGCAACCGCAAAATTGAAATGTGCGTGCAGTGAAATTGCGTTTTCGGGTGGACACACACACACACACACACTATTAATTGGGTCAACAGGCAAGTGTGTGTGTATGTCCTTGGTGTCCTGTTAAGCCGACCAAAGGTCAGTTTGCCAGCCTCACCCTGCTGCCACTGCCCCTGTTGCTGTCAGGCTGCCTGTGCCAGGTCACGTTCGCTCGCCCACAAAATGCTTGATGGATGCAAATTCGATTTCATTGTTGCTGTTCCTGTTCTTGTTGTTGTTGTTGTTGTTGTTGTTTTGCTTTGCACCCGGCCCAAATTGCACTCAACGCCACTTGAATTGACTTCGCTGAACCCCCCCCCCCTTCTACCAAGCAGCACCCTTGCCCCTATGCCACTAACTTTTATGGTTGGAAATTTGTTTAGTTTCCTTTCAGGTTAATCAATAAAGTAGGAAGAATCCTTGTGAAGGGAAAGTCAACTGAAGGCCCCAATTTCAGTTTATGTTTGTCACACTTTGTTGTATAGTGTAGTGTAGTATGGTATAGTAAAATATAGTATAGTGTAGTAAAGTACAAAATAGTGTGGTATAGTGTAGTATAGTGTAGTATAGTGTGGTATAGTATAGTATAGTGTAGTATAGTGTAGTATAATGTAGTATAGTGTAGTATAGTGTAGTATAGTGTAGTATAGTGTAGTATAGTGTAGTATAGTGTAGTGTAGTATGGTATAGTAAAATATAGTATAGTGTAGTAAAGTACAAAATAGTGTGGTATAGTGTGGTAAAGTATAATATATTGTAGTTTAGTGTGGTATAGTGTAGTGTAGCATAGTGTATTATTGTGTAGTGTAGTCTAATAAAGTATGGTGTTGTGTAGTATAGTGTGGTTTCGTAGTCTAATATAGCATATTGTAGTCTAATGTAGTATAGTGTGGCATACGGTAGTTTAGTGTAGTATTGTGTAGTGTAGCATTGTCTTTTAAAGTGTAATATTGTTTAGTATAATGTAGTATAGTGTATTGGAGTGCAATTTAGTGTAGTATTGTGTAGTGTAGTCCAATGTAGTATAGTGTAGTGAACTATAGTGAAGTGTAGTCTAGTGTATTCTAGTATAGTGAAGTACGATATAGTCTAGTATAGTATAGTATTGCCTAGTATGTTGTATCACACTGTAGTATAGTGCTGTATGGTGCATTATAGTGTAGTGTTGTATAGTGTAGTGTTGTATAGTGTAGTGTTGTATAGTGTAGTGTTGTATGAAGTAGTGTTGTCCAATGTATTAAAGTTTAGTATATTAGAGTATATTATAGTGTAGTGCTTACAATTCCTTACTTCCTTTTACTAAGAATCGATAGCGATTAATGGAATCGATAACATCGATAAATTCATTAAATGTTTGCCATATTAACAGTAAATGTTTCTATATGAACATAAGATATCTGCAAAAGGTTCCTCATGAAAGAGAATTATATTATATTTCCATATTTCGTGTCGACTTTCGATTTTGTACCAAATTTATCTGTAATTTATTTTATAAAATTTGTTCTCTAAGTACTTTTTGAGTGAATTACCTGTAATTTTATGATGATTATGCTAGTGTTGATTAAGTGCTGTTATTCAAGATTTTTGGATTTTTGCTATAATAAAACTGTTTGAAATCGAAATGATTTTGAAGCTAGTGACCACTTTATCAATTGCAGAATGAAGGAAATCATGATGTGTTTTATCTATAAGATCAAACTGAATTATATAGCTCATGAGTGAACTGTATAATGTAAAAGAACAGTATATACATATGGATATATATGTATATGTATGTAGTATACAGACAGTATACATTTTCTTTATAGCTTTATTTTTTAAACTAAATTCCACTTTTATCATATTGAAAATTCATTCATTCATCATCTAAGTTTTATAACTTTACTTGAACCCTTGTATTCAGATATCTTAACCCCAAAAGCGTAAGTGTGTGTGTGTGTGTGTGTGTGAAGAGAAGCTAATAAACTGCCAAAGCTAATCATTGTGTCGATATCTAACGGGAATGGATCACGTAGCTTCTGCTGCTATATCATATTGCCAAGCATGTTTCTCCCCCCAAATTGTATGAGCCAAGAACCTCTTGATGCGTCCCCCTTTCGCACCCCTCTCTCTACCCCTCCCCAACACTACTTGCACTGACGATTGCAAATCCGCACTCACTTTTTATGTGTCACGTTGAGTTATTTTCAACGCGAAATTTTCGAAATTTATTTGTCGAACATTGGCTGCGCTTTTGCCAGCTGTGGCAGAGGGTGCTGAGGGAGGAAGGGGTGGTGGTTACTAAGGGGCGATTTTGTATTTTTCAATATGCATTTCTCTCCCCCCTCCAACCATTTGCATTCACATTCGCATTCTTCTGACGCTGGCAAAATGCGCTTCTTTATTTTGCTTTTTTTATGCATTTTCTTGCTTTTTTTTTTATTTTTGTTTTGATTTGTTTTTTTGGACACAGCACAGCGATGGCATTTTTGTGGCCTAAATGCAGGCCAGCCAAAGGGAAAGGGGTAGCCGAGAGAGAGTGTCGCGCCTCGTGGGGGGTACGTGCGGAGGGGAGAGAGGGGGAAGGAGGTTGGGTATTTGCTCGTTGCAATGTGTCAGCGCCAGTTGGCTCAATGAATCTGAATCTCAATGCGAATCTGTTTACATTTTCCACTTTGATGTCTCTGTCTCTTCTTGCCTCTTTCCTCTTTCCCCTCCCCCTCTCCCCCTCTCTCTCTCTCTTTCTGCACATGTCGATTTTTATGCAGCACATGCCACATGAATGTTGCACGACTCGTGTGTGTGTGTGTGTGTGTGTGTGGCATGCGCTGATAGCTGATAACAGTTAACAGACAAGCCGCGTGCCCCAAAAAGAAGAGCAGCAGCAGAGGGCAGCGACAGCGACAGCGCTGCAGCAGAGGACAGCGACAGGCAAAAGCCACCGCCCACAGGCGCAACATTTTGCAAGCTTGCCACACACACACAAACACACACACGCTTGACCAAAAAGCACCGTTAAACGGTGACAGACACAGCAGCAAAAAGCAGTTACAACAACTCGAAAGAGTTGCCTGCGCTGCCGACGTCGCTGCCGAACGACTTCTAATAAAAACCGGGACAGCAACAACGCAAGCGAAGCAGCAGGAAAATTGTACAAGAAAATTCTTAAAAGAAATTAGCAAAAAAAAAAAAGGAAAAAAAGAAATGGGGAAAAAATCAAACGGCAGCAACACAAAAACTAAAACAAACGACGACAACGATGCGATGTTCTCCCGTTAGCTTTTTATGCGGCGCACAGCGCGCAAAGAGAGAGAAAGAGAGAGAGAGGGAGAGCGCAAGCAGAAAGAGCGTAAGACCTTTTTACCTACGTCGACGTCCACGACATGCACATGTGTGTGTGGAGAGCGCAAGAAAAAGAGCGCGAAATGTGTGAGAGAGAGAACAGCAGAAGGCGCGACTTGACTTGACGGCGACGGCGACGCAGCTACTGCTGCTGCAGCGCTGCCCAAAGAAGACAGCAACTGCAGCAGCAGAAGCGCAGACAAGTCACTGTGACAGGCGACAAAAGCGTCGCAGACAATTTGACTGAATGCAAGTCAATTGTTGAATTATTGAATATTTAATAAATGATTAACTAATTAATTACAATTAAATGATTGAATGTTTAATAATTATTAATTAATGTTAAACAAATATAAAATTTAAATTATTCAATTTCATTAAATGATAAATTCAATGTTTAAATCATTTATAATTAATTTTATTTAATTTGTTATTTATATAATTTTTATAAATGTAATCAATAATTGAATTTATTTATTTTTAGTTAGTTTAATTAAATTTAATATCAAATTAATTTGTTAAAAGCAATCATTAATTGAATTTATAATTGGAAACAGAAAGTTAAGTAAAAGTTTAGCAATTTATTTAAATGTAAATAAGTATTATTAAATATAATGTTTAAAACAAATATTTTGTTCAACAAGTTTAAATAAGTTAATTGATACATTTAAAACAAATGTATTATCCTATTGAGTTAATACATTGTTTAATTAATTGAATTCAATTATGCAAATTATTTGTATGTCAGTAAAAATTATTTGTTTTTTATTATCTTGAATATTAAATAATGTATTTAATACAAATATTCAAATAATTTAAAACGAATCAATTTAATTGTATCAAATAATAAACTCAGTTATTTATATAAATTTTAGAAGGTTTGTAAATTAATAGGGAATTCAGAAACTAATTTTTTAAGTTAAGCTATTGTCTTTTCAAATTATTAGAACTTCTCCATAACAACGAAATATTTGCATAAATTTGGAATAAATTAAGAGTGTCACCTAAGCAATTAAATCCAAATGAAATGTGAATATTTGTTGGGTTATAAATCACAGAAAGTCAAGTAAAGAAAAACTGCGCTGGAATAGTAGCTCCAGAAAGGGGGTACCATAGAATAAAATAATTAAATATTTCCAATAAATTCCCATATTAAAATTGACATTCGATTAAATTTCTCTTCAAATGCACTAAAGCTCTTCTCGTTATGGACATTTTTGTCGCCCTGTGCCAAAGCAAACGTTGTAACAACATCAGCCGGATGCTTTGCTAGCTTTTTCTCAATAGCATACAAGAAGAAGAAGAATAAAAGGCAAAAAAAGACTCGCAAAAAAACGAAAGAAAGAAAAGAAAAGCGCCAGTAGCAACAAAACAAATGAATGCAATGAGGGAAAGAGAGAGAGCGAGAGAATGAGACAGTATGAGCTAAAGAGAGGGGCAGTAAGTGGGCAGATAAAGAGGGGCAGACGAAGGGGGATAAGCGGGGGTAAAGGGGGATTGCGCAGCGCAGAACACGGCGCAGTTAAAAAATTGCGTTGTTGTTCATAAATCAGTTGCAATTAAAATTAACTGGAAAATGCAACGCTAATTAGATCTGCGGTCAGCTTCTAAGAGAAGCCTCAACTGGTGCAACGGGAATTCGAGAGGGGCGGGATGGCATGGGGCTGTGCGGGGCGTAGCATGGTGTTGCATCTCTCAACACAGAGCGCGCACACAATGCGCGGCATTTGTTTAATAGCAATAACAACAACAACAACAACAACAACAGCAACAACTATAATAAGTAATAATAGCAACAATGACAAGCGAAACAATTGTAGAAATAACAAACAACAACAACAGTCACAACAAGCCGACAAACGTTGCGACCGAGCATGACAAATAATTACAAGTTGTTATTGTTTTGACTCCACTGTGCATGCCAAAGTGCCGACAATAACAACACACACACACGCACAACAACAAACAAATATACAAAAAAACACACGATTATTATCTTAATCAGCAGCACGCGCGTTTGCTTCTTGCATTACGTATACGCAACGCGCGCGAATTACGTTAAATTGTCGAATCTATATTACGACATTCTGAATATATGATTTGCCTCTTGCCACGTTATTCTCACTGCTGTCTGCGGCATCTTCTAACCACAGCAGCAGCAGCAGCAGCAGACGTCGTCGTTGTCGTCGACGTTGTTGTTGCCGGCATGCACGTCGTTGCCGTCATTGCCGGCTTCGTCACCGTCGTCACCATCGTCAACATGGTTGTTCCGTTACGTTGTCGTCGCGACGTCTAAATGAGCACTAAAACGTAACACGACTGCGAGGCTGACGTCGTCGTCGTCGTTGTCGACAGACGCCGGCAATAGCAAAAAATGTAATAGACATATACAAAGGCAAACACACCTACAACTGTCCTGACTGCACTAGCGTCTCTCTCGCTCTCAGAGACGCTCTCTTTATTTTACGCTCTCTTTCTCTCTCTCTCTCTGTCTCTCACGCTGTATTAGCTTGCCGGCAACTGATGCTTTGTAACAGAAACGCAGCAGCCAAAGGCAGCAAACACAGCAGGACGAAGTTTCGCTCTGACTGAATGAAGGCCTGAGAGAGAGAGGAAGGGAGGAGGGGAGAAAGGGAGTACAGAAGTGAGTGGCGTAGGAGGAGGTAGTGTGTGTGTGTGTGTGTGTGCTCAAACATGGATGAACGAACGTCAAATAGAACATGTGCTAATGAATTATCAACCGTCAGCACAGCGTAAAGTGCAAACACTCACGCGGACAGGCAGGCGCGAATGAATGAATGAATGAGGGAGAACTAAAGATACTCTTTGTGTGTGTGAGTGTGTTGTCTCTCTGTTTGTATGTAGGACAATCGAGAAATGGTAGCCTACTTAATGGAGACACTGTGCAATCAACAGCAAATGAATAACAGCTTAATGAATGAGTGCAGTCGAACTGAGTGTGTGAATGTGTGAAATAACTGTAAATAAGTGTGTGTTCGATTTATCGCTTAGGCAACCCTATAGCAGCACTCAATATGCAATACGTTAGAGAGATTTGCTTTGTAAATCATGTTTGATTTGGGTTAAAGTTTCCTAGTCAGAAACTGACTATCAATATGATAATTAACATAGATATTCTGCAGCCATATAGACATGTTTTAGTTATAGTATATACTTGTATATACTTAGTATATATCCCTTGAACTTTGTATAATAATAGTGTATAATAATATCAAGTATAATACAGCTGATTATAAGTACAACATATATCAGTTTTATCATATAAAATATAATTGTTAATTTGCAAAGTTTTCTATGCAATTTGCAGAATATAATATCATTAATGTTATTCATAGAATACATAAAATACGATATTTTATGCCATTATTTATCGTTACTTCATAAAAATACCATATTTGTTTCCCTTATTTAACCTAGATAATAGTTAACTTTAGCAAATTTCAACAAGAAATGCAAGAAAAGCAAGAATTATTGAAATATAATTTCAGTAGAAGATTCTTTAAATGCGGCGCAACTTCAGGGCAGATCGATCAATAAGTCTGTATATATATATCTGTATATGTAACATATGTATTTATGCACACACATATGTTTCTTTTGTTAACCTTGGCTGGGGCTGCTGCTGCTGCCTGCTGCCTGCTGCTTCTGTCATAACTTATCGTCAAATGCAGCACAGTCGGAGGCGCAGCAGCGCGTTACATATGTAGCACACTTTTTGGGCGCCTGCGAGCTGCCGCGCTGTAACTCTGCCTGTGTGTGTGTGTGTGTTCCCGTCTGTGCCTTGGCATGTGCGGCACTCTGTCTGTGTGTGTGTGTGTGTGTGTGTGTGTGTGTGTGTGTGTGTGTGTGTGTGTGTGTGTGTGTGTGTGTGTGTGTGTGTGTGTGTGTGTGTGTGTGTGTGTGTGTGTCTGTACCAAAAGGTAAATGACATCAATGGAGGTTGGCTGGCTGCTCAGTCGCTGTCGCTGTCGCGCTGCCGACGCCGACGTCTCAGCCAACGTTGACTGTAGCTGCAATTGCAGCATGTTTACTTTTTGCCTGCATTCTTCTTTGGCCTCGGTCTCTCTCCGGTTTCCGCTTTTCCTGCTTGCCTGCTTACAGTTTCCGGCTTTCTATGCGCGCGCCTAAATGTATGCAATGATTTTTTTCACCCTTCTCTCACGCACACACACACACAAACACAGACGCACACCCACGTACACGTCTTGAAGCTCTTTGGCAACCTCTTTAATAACTAATCAGAGGTGCAAAGCAGGCGCGCTGCACGCTGCGTTGCGCTTGCACCCCCTACTGCCACCTACCCCGCTCCCTCCTCCTGCCTTCCCCCTTCATCCACACTTCTCCCCAGTGGGTGCAAAACGTTTTTGCAAACTAAAAATTGCCGCTCATTGTTTGCTGATAACTGAAATCAAAGAGCCGCCAGGAAGCCCAGAAAGGCTGTAGGGAGGGGACGTTTAGAGGCGTGGCACAGCGCAGGTTACTTCGTGCTGGCCAGATGCCAAAAATTTCAATTCAATTCAATTGAATCACTTGGAGAGAACGCACAGCGAAGCTCGTATGCTCTTTCGCTTCATTCTCATTGTTGCATGGGGTTAATGTTTGCTGTCTGTTTAACCTTAACTTTTTAGTAAAGTCTTCTATTTTCATGTTGCAGTAAGGCTGTTTCATTTCCAACGTTCCCTAGTTAAGTTTATATATTATGGCAATTATTCAAGCAACGCGCACAGAGTGAAGAAATTGAAATGAAATGCGATTGATACAAGAATAAATCATCAAAAATTTCATGATTGTCATTAATGAAACGAATGGAATGAAGTGGTATTCTATAATTGGTATATTTGGTATATTATTAATACAACGAATGGCATAAAACAATATAGTATAACTGATATTTTTGTTATATTATTATTATGGTATTCTTGATTTGGTATTTTTGTTTTATTATAAGTGGATCAAGTGGTATTCTACAGAAAGTATATAAACCACGGATTCTTCTATTTCATAAGAAAGGAATGGTGGAATGGAACACTGGCAAGGAATTAACCATTGCTCAAATGGAAACATTTCATCAATGGAACAAGGGAATAGAACACAACGTAGTCAACATCGCTAAGAGACACTGCCACAGTATGTCTTCCTAGTTTCCCCAATCAATTGGTTTTCCAATAAGCTGATGACTTTCCCACCCACCACATAATCCCCCATCTACCCCTTATCGTGTATAGGGTATACACATATCCCCTAGTCCTACCCTCTTTCCCATATTGGGGAGAAGGAGGCACAACACAAAAAGGGAAAATCAATTTGCCTCCCAAGGAGAAAGTTTATTATGCAAAGTAGTTGCGTCTCTCTGAACTTACCGCTGGGATCGTGATGAGGCGGCGGTGGCATTGGCGGCGGCATCGCTTGCTGTGGATGCTGCTGCTGATGATGCGGATGGGGATGCTGTAGCTGATGCTGATGCTGATGGGAATGCTGGTGCGGATTGGGCGCACAGAATGCGCTTGCACCGCCGCCCAATTGGGCGGAGGCGGTCCGGCAGGTGGTGGTGGTGGCGCGTAGGCGCTCGCTCGATACGATGGCGGTGGGGAACCAACATCACAGCGATCTGGCGGCACTGGTACGGGAACTGGCACTGGCGGCGGTCCAACCGGTGCTCCTGGCACAGGTGGCCCATAGTGATGACCCTGCGGCGGTCCACCGTAATGATGGGGCGGCGGTGGTGGCGGTGGACCAACATGATACTCTGCTGCCGCAGCTGCTTGTTGATAGTGATGCGCGTGTGCGGCATGTGCTGCATGCGCTGCCGCATATTGATGATGCTGGTGATGCATATGCAACACACCCCCCCCGCTGCCAGGGGGGCACCAACTGATGTGCATGATAAGCGGCTGCGGCGGCGGCAGCAGCAGCTGCAGCTGCCGCATACGACGGCGGCGGTGGTCCATGATGATCTGGGGGCATGTGCTCTGTGTGCAGCCCCAAGTCAGGTGCATGATACATGCCCGCACTGAGCGGTTCGCCTGGCAACAGCACATGCGGTGCCGGCGGTTGCACCACAGGCAACGGTGGCGAACTGTGCGCTGTATGGAAGTAAAAGAAATGACTTTAACTAGTTGCGAATTATAGCAGGAAAGGGAAAATAAACAGAAAATTCAACTGAACGAGGGAACTTTCTTCTAGACAGTGCTGTGAATGAGTTTAGATTTGAAATGAGTTTAAAGATTCGAATTTATTCTAAGACATATATAAATATATGTATACATGATCTTTATTAAGACAGATCTCATTATAAATCATATACATATGCATATATGATCGATCAAATGGTGTAAAAGTTTACCAAGTACATTCTATTATTTAATAAGTATGTAACTGTTACAAAGAGTATAACCATTAACAGAAGAAGACATTTTACACCCCAAAAAAATATATATATTCTTGATCAGCATCAAATCTGCATGTCACTAGACTATTACTTATAGAGGAACCTTGATAAAACTTGATACACACGCTTTATATGGCTTTATGTTGCATATAAGTCGGAACGAGTCGTATCAGATCAATATATCGTAAAGCTACCATAGAATCTATCAACCAATTTATGTTATTTTACAAGATATTGCAGCCCAACTCAACATATGTTTTCATATTCAGCATGTCTTTAATATGCTATGAACATTTCATCAAAATGACATTGACAAAATGAAGGTTGTTTTGTGAAACTTGCATTCCTAAATTGAATATTGCAATTTAGCTATGCCAGTTTTAGATTAATAGTGCCCATTATAGACTGCTTAAATTTCAAAAGAGCTTGATATCTACATCAAAAAGAAAGAAAGTAATATTTGGATAACTAGATCAAAGGAATAAACTGACAAAATTAGATTTCTTAAAGCCGACACTGAACTAGCCTAATTAAAACTAAACCATAATATACTTAGTATCTGTACAAGGACGGCCAGGAAAGAAAAAGATAAACTATTAGTTTTTGATTGGAAAAAAAGGCTACAATTTTATAAATTTGTAAATTCATGTATTTTTTAATGATCTATCGATAATGTTCTAATAGTTCTTTAAATGTTCAAAATGGTCCTACTCAAAATATGGCCACATTAACCAATTTTTCATAAATATTTGTTCCTTGAACACGTTTCTTTTTATGATTGAAAATCGATTCGGGATATAGATTTGTACACAAAGCAT
This sequence comes from Zaprionus nigranus, assembly GCA_018903425.1. Classification (NCBI taxonomy): domain Eukaryota; kingdom Metazoa; phylum Arthropoda; class Insecta; order Diptera; family Drosophilidae; genus Zaprionus; species Zaprionus nigranus. The sequence continues at coordinate 1,168,429 of JAEIGD010000027.1, forward strand.
GTTTTACGTCGATTTTAAGAACAAATTTAATACAATAAATATTAATAAAAAATACTTTTTATTTGGGCAATAATAACAGGAGAGATTCGGACAGCAAGATTTAGAGATTTTTTAGGCTAGATGAAAATATAAAAAGAGAATAGATCTGTTTAGAGAAATGCTGACTGGGCAGCACTGATCTGTATATATATCGTACTAACAAAGGAGAATCGGATAAGGACTTTGCCATAAGTTGAAAGGGAATCCGATATCTTGTTATGTTTAGGGTAGTTGACAGAAAATACCAACTTATACTGCAACGTATAGCCTGGCCTGCCCTGCCCTGTCCCAACCCTTGCCTACCCTACTCTTCTCTACTGTACAGCCCCGCACTTACCTTCACTTAGACCGGAACTGGCACCTGGTGGCAACATGCTGGAGAGGGCACTAAGCGGCGTATATGACTTGGGTGGCTCTACCGATCCAGGACGCAGTAGACGCTCCTCGGTGACACTGGACTGGACACGATACTGCATCTTGCAATAGGCCTCCTGGGCGGCACCATTGCTGGCATTCACATAGACACCAGTTATAGTGACATCCGTGTCCTGCACAATGACCACACTCGAAGATGTGGGGCGACTGCAGTCCTTGGCATCTTTGGCGCTGCTCGAGTCGCCACCACGATACCCTGTTGTGGTGATTGTGGTGTCTGTATTGGTCTCTTTTGTCTCCTTTGAATACTTGGAATCATTGCTCTCCTCAATCATGTTACTTTGCGGCTTATTGGCCTCCTTGGCTGCCTCCTTAAGCTCCTTGGCCTCCTTCAACTCCCTCGCCTCACGTTCCTTGCTGCTCTCCTTGGGTTCCTTCTTGATCTGTAACTTGGAGCTTGAAGCCGCTGCCTTTGCGCTCACACTACGCTGCGGCACTGCCAGCTCCAGCTCGTCATAGCTCTCAAAGCTACTGCAATCGCTGGCAAGATTCTTGTCCAGATGACGCTCCACTTCGTAGGTGGCAGCCACAATGGCGCTGGCATTCAAACTGGCCATGCGCTTGCGTGCCAAAATCCCCTTGTAATCCCCAATCAGTTCCTCGGTAAAGGCGCTCTTCCGCTTCTTGGGCAACTGCTTGGGCGCTGGCTTAGACTTCTCTGGTTTCTCAGCTTTCTCTTTCTCCTGCTGCTGCTGCTCATCTGTGGCATCATCGCTGTCATTTAAACGCTGCTTCTGCTGCTGCTGCTGCTGCTGCTGCTTCTGCGTTGCCTGCTGCCCTGGATTCGTTGGCTTCTTGGCTGTGCTTTTCTTTTGCAGCTGCTTCTTCTTCTTCTGCTGCTGCACACGCTGCAACTGCAACTCCTCCGGTTCGCTGTCGCTATCGAATTCCCAATGCTTGCCCACACCACGTCCCCCCCGTAACGTGACGCAACTCACGACGTGGCTCCGATGCCGCCGCCGCCGCTGCTGCCGCTGCTGCTGCTGCTGCTGCCGTTGACGACTCCTCGCTGTTCTTGTCCCGCTCTCCGGATTTATCACGTTCCTTATCTCGGCGCTCCTTGTCCGGTGGCAGGTCATTGCCCAATTTGTTGTTGTCATCATCACTGCCGTCCAGCGTGCGTATGCGCGGCGGTTGCTGCGTCGCCTTGGACAGTCCCAGCTCGTGTGCCGTGCGAGATTCATTCTCGTAGAGGCACTGCACCTTGGCCAGTGCATTCAGTGAGGCCATGCGATGCCGCTTGGCCCCATAGCAGCTTAGTTTCTTCTCATCCTCAGAGTCGCTGCTTGTACTGTCGGAGCTGTCGCTGGCGGCAGTTGCTGCTGCTGCTGCTGCTGCTGCAGGAGGCGCTGCTGGCTTTGCTGTCTTCTTTTTGCCAGCAGCAGCAGCAGCAACTGTTGCTGTTGTTGTTGTAGATGTTGCTGTTGTTGTAGATGTTGCTGTTGTTGTAGATGCTGCTGCCGCAGTTGATGATGTTGGCGTTGGCGTGTTTAATTTGCGTTTGGTTTGCTTTTTGCTGCCACCTTTGGTAGCTGCCACAGCTGCAACTGTTGCTGCCTCAGTCTGTGCTCGCTCTGTTGCCACTGGCAACTGTTGCTGCTGCTGCTGCTGTTGCTGCTGCTGCTGCTGCTGCTGCTCCTTCTCCCTGCACTGCTCCTTTTCCTTCTCCCTCTCCCTCTCCCTCTCCTGCTCCTGCTCCTGCTCCTTCTTCACCTCCTTCTTCACCTCCCGCTCGAGCAGCTTAAGCGGCTTATTGTCCTCATCAGAAAAGTCACGCAACTCCTTCAGTGTGGGCAACACCATCTTGATCGGCTCCTCATCCTCCGATCCCGACTTGAAGTCATAGATATCCTTGCTAGCTGCTGCCAGCGCAGCCAGCGCTGATGTTCTGCTGCTGAGCTGCTGCTGCAGTCGCGCCTTGGCCGCTGACGTTTTTGTATATTTGATTTTGGGCCTCTGCTTGGCAGGCGCAGCTGAACTGACGACGCCAGTGATGCCACTGCCTGTGGGCGTCGCCTCTGTTAGCTGCATGCAGGGCGTGGCTATGGGCGTGGGCGTGGGCGTTGGTGTGCGTATGCGTGTGGCAGTGTGTGTGGGCGTGGCAATGGGCGTACTGCACATTGTTGTCAGTGTAATCTCCTCCAGTTCCATTTGCACTAGCTCCGTGTTGGAGTCAAGCAGACGCTGTTGACCTTTGCACTTTATTGCAGCTTCTGCTTCGACAGAAGACGTTGACGTCGACGTTGACGTTGACGGCACTGCTGCTGCTGTGGCTGTTGTTGTTGCTGTCTTTTTTGAAGGTTTTGGGCGCAACTTTGGCCGCCGAAGTCTTCTCCCTTTCACGCTCCTTTTCTCGCTCCTTTTCTCGCTCCTTTTCTCGCTCCTTTTCTCGCTCCCTTTCTCGCTCCTTTTCTCTCTCCTTTTTCTCTCTCCTTTTCTCTTTCCTTCTCCTTTTCTCTTTCCTTCTCCTTTTCCTTCTTTGCCTCCATCGACTGCAACTGCTTTTTGCTAGCCGCTACCGCAGCCGCCGTCGCTGCTTTGCTGCCGCTCTTGCCCTGCAACATTGCCGTCGTCGTCGTTGCCTCCTGCGTCGTCGATTTGCTGCGTCGCTTAGCTGCATCCTTCGACTCAGCTTCCGCTGCCATTGACTCCGACTGCAACTTCTCTCGCTCCTTCTCCTGTTCGAGCTGCTGTCGCTGTTGTCGCTTCGCCGGCAACACTTTCCCCCGTCTGGCTGAGACTGGCAATGACCTTGACCGCTGCAGCGCGTGACTTTGTCTTCACATTCTCCGATATCGATGACTTCAGGCCTTCCCCAATGCGCTCCTCTCCGCTGGGCAACAGATTATCGAATCCATGTATTTTGATATCAAGACTTTTAAGCATTTTATTAATTGCACGCGCTTTTCCCTCCTCCTCTGCTGATTTTTCACTGGCTGCTGTTGTTGTTGTTGTTGTAGCTGCAACACGCTTTGCTGCAACTGCTGTTGTTGTTGCTGTTGCTGCTGCTGCTGTTGACGTTGCTGCTGCTGCTGTTGTTGTTGTTGTTGTCTCCGATTTATTTAGCTTTTTATCTTCTGCATCGTCCGTCGTCAACTTTTGCTGCTTGCCGCCTCCACCCGTGCGTTTTTTGGACGTTGACGTTGACGTCGTCGTCGCTGCTGATGCTGCTCCCGCTGACGTCGCCGTCGTCGTCGTCGTCATCGTAGCTAACGTCGCTGTTGCTGCTGGTGTTGTTGCTGCTGCTGCTGCACGCTGCAATCGTTCGGCGACGCTGGAACGTTTCTTCGGGCCCATCTTGACGGCGGGGGTGAGGGGGAAGACTGTGTGCGATTTCGAGAGACAGAGACAGAGAACGAATGTGGATGTAAGAGATGGAGATAGCGATAGTTGGATAGGAGCAGGATAAGATGAGGGGTAAGGAAAAGAGAGAGATAGAGAAAGAGAGAGAGAGAGAGCAGGAGATAGAAAGAGAAGAAGCAGAGGAAGCGAGGATGCAAAACTAGCTAAACTAAAGTGAATTTTGTACAAGCTTCAACTAAGCAATAGACAAGAAAATATATTCAAAGAAAATAAAGAAAAAAATAATGAGAAAACATATAAATATAAAAAAACTTAATTTTTAGTATTAATATTAATATTAAATAATTAACAAAATGAAAACTTTAAGAAAAAATAAACACGAAACCCCCTACTAAATGCTATATAAATAAAATATCTTTCATTTTTTTTTTATCTTAATCCTTTAAAATTTTAATTTTAATTTTTAATTTTAGTTTTTTAAATTTCCTCTTATTAGTCCAGCTCAAAACAATAATTTTAAAAAAAAATAAAAATTTTTCATATTTAATTTAAAGTTGAATACTTTAAATTACTGTTAATTTTAATTTTTAATTAACTTTTGATTATTAATTGTAAATTTCAAGCCAACTAAATAAAAATTATAAATTTAATCAATAATTAAAGTTAGTAAATTAAAAAAATTTAAATTTAAATTTAAATTAATGAACTCATAATAACAATATTGAAATATTTTAACATAACAAAACTTAAATTAATATAAAAGAAAAATATTAAATAACATATAATTACATATTCAATACTCAGCCCCCAAACATACATTGAGCAGAAGTCAAACTTATTGATTTTTGTTAAAAAATAAAAAAAGAAATACAAAAAAGCTAAGTACGAAACCAAATAAAACAAATAAATTAGTAAAACTACTAAAAACTACAATAAAATAAAAAAAGCAAATAGAAGAACGTATAATTTAATTATTATATGATCTATGTATCCGAATTCGAATTAGAACTTTTGATAAGTTAAGATGTATAACAAATGCAAAAAGCGAGATAAAAATCGAGATTAAATGTTATTCGAGCTTTAATTTATTTACAGTTTTTTAATTAAGGGTGAAAGCTTTATTGTGCTTGGGGAAAAAAGCTTCATACGTACAACAAGCTAAGCTCAAAAGTTGTTCAATCCTTTTATAGATCTTTCGGATATACAAAAATACAGAAAATACGAGGGCTGTCTGATAAGTTTCTAGCCTGTCTATGATACAACTATTTTAAACATATTTCAATATTTTATTAATTATCACAATGTTTTTCTTAGTCGATATAATTTTTTCAGTGATGCTCTTAACCCTCTAGAGCCTTCAAAACATTATTGCCGCAGGACTCCTCAAAATAAAGAGGTAACGAAACAGATTTGAAGCGTAATTCATGAGTTTAGTTAAACACGCTTTTGGTCAAAAGTAAGAAAATGCATCTGCCATCGTGACAAAAGTGCTCTCATGTCTATTTCATTATTTACTATACGACAAACGCGTTTTTAAGACATCTTGAAATCTCAGCTTTCTTTGTATATTTAATTCGGCGATAGTCCAGAACAATTTTATGCATTTTTCGATTTTTTCGCAAGTGGTCTCAGTTTTTAGATGTTATGCAAGTGTCCCGTCTTTTAAACTTGTACCTCCACGTATAAAATCGGCAGTCCAGCTATTTATGGCTGTAAATGATGGAGAAGAGTCCCCATAAAGGGTGTCCATCTCCGTTTTTGTCTGACTAGGATTATTGATCTACAAAAACTAATATTTGATAACGATATTCAAGTTGTTAATTTAAAAATAAACACTGACATCGACTTAGTTAATCTATTGTTCTACGATAACTATAATGCCGATGTGGCTGAAATTTTGGCTGGTATACTTTAAGAGATGCCTAATCAATATACCAATTACAATTATGTATACCAATATATTTGGACTGACGTCGAAGGTCGCCTTCATAGACAGACTGGCAACGTATCAGGCAGCCCTCGTATAATCATCTGATTAGTAGCTAAGATTACGTATTCGCATTTGAAGCCTGTCAAAACTTATTTTTTCCTTAACAAAATTTAAAACAATTAAATGACGAAAACAAGGAGAAGTTTTATTTAATTAGACTTTTGTTGAGACGCCGCGAGATTCTCATTTGGGATTAGCATTTTATATCTGGAATATATGTCAGCTGAGTCACTCGGCAGCATGAAACGACTTTCCACTTCACTTTTCCTTCCTTTTTCTTGGTTTATTTCTTCGTTTTTTTCGTTTCTTCGCTTCTTCTGCTTTTGTATTTTTTTTTTTTGGTTCAAGTGGCCGCGCGTGACAAACAATGAAAATTTCAGTTGAAGTTTTCACTTGGCGTCACTGTCGAATCCTAAAGTCGTCAAGGGAGTCTTTATGACGCTCACAAAGTTTGTAGTAGAATATTTCATTTTGCTTATAGACTTTAATTTCAAGTGTCTGATGAAATACAACAACTTATTTCCCCATTTGACCTCATTGAGGGGGAGTGGGGAAATATTGCAATGGATTATTCCAATAAGCTGAATAAGTGCAAAAATTTGAATAAAACAGTGCGAAATCTGTTGACTTGTTATGCATTTTAACTCACTTTGTAGGCATCTTTAATGTTAGTTATATTTAATGTACTATAAGTAATTAAAATGTATAGTCTATTCTATTATTAGGAAGTAAATATCAAAGTTATAAAATTGTTATAATTGTTTTCTACTGTTTGCTATGGCTACAACTATAACTACATAATATACTAAATATGACTAAAAGATCAGTTATTGTTTTGATTTTGTTGCAAACTTGCTAATTTTTGGCCACAGTGCGCGCAATCCTAGACAAGCTGATCTGCATGCAAACTAATTTACACACACACACTAACACGCACACATTTATGTACGTATGCATGCACGTACTCTGTGTATGGGTGTGTGTGTGTGTGAGTGTGTGTGTGTGCAAATCGAGCTTAAGCGCTCTCTCTCTCTTCAAGTATGCATGTAAGTTTGTTGTGTGTGTTTGTGTATGTTTGTATTTACCTCTCTCTCGCACGCTCTCGTGCTGCAGGCACGTTCGCTTGCTCGCCCGCTCTCTCGCGCTGCGTTCACTGCTTAAGTGTTGTTGTTATTGTTGCTGTTGCTGTTGTTTTAGGTAAGCTGGGAATACCAGTAACAGTTTATGCCAAAGCCATTTCTGGTGGGCATTGGCAGCAGCAGCGCCATTTGATTAAATGCTGCTGACGTTGTTGCTGGGTTTGTTTACGTCAATTGTTTATGTTTTGCTCACAAAGGGATTCTCAGTTATGCTGCGTTGCATTTGTATGTGTTACCTATTAAATATGCAATACTTTTTTTGTCAGCGACAACAACAACAAATTGTAAACACGCATTTTCAACAGATTTCGTCATAATTTATGCCCTTGTCGCTGTTGTTGCTGCCGTTGCAAGAGTTTTATGCAAATGCGCCAACACTCACGTACACGTACACACACACACACCGACACACGATACACTCTCTCTCATACACACACACACGCATGCATGTAAGCCAAAAAAGTTACAAGACATTTGTTTACGTTCGCTCATTTGCGAACATCTGGCAACGCCGCCACTCGTAGTTCCCTCACGTATACACACACACACTGGACAGAGATGACGGCAACGGCAACGGCGGCACCACTTGGACACATTGCTAAAACAACATCAACAAAAGAAAAATTTAATTTAACACAATCGACACACACGCACCCACAGACAGACAGGGTGAAGCATGCACACGCACACGCACGCACGTATGCACAAGGAGATGTACATGGAGAGAGTTGCAGTTGCACGCGAAGAAGAGGAAGAACTCTATTCATTTCCATTTCCATTTATAAAATGTAATAGTTTCGTTTTGTATTTTCCCCCCAAGTGCATGTTGTCAACAACAACAACAACAACAACAAGAGCAAGACAAGAAGAGCAACGACAACATCAGAGCAACATCAACACACTCAACTCATACAGGGACACACACACGAACACATACTGAAATGCGAACGGGGCGAACGCCCGCCCGTTGTCGTAGACAATATTACAATCTTATTGGAAGTTAATTGCATTGCAGACTGGCTGCCTGCATTAATTGTTAATGCACATTCACAGTCGTTTTTTGATATAAACAATACAAAAACAACAAAAAAATTAATTAACAACAGCAGCGCAGCTGCCGTTGCTAAAGCACACGCACACGCAGCGAAAGAAATTTTTTCTTAACACGGACGCTCGACACACACGCTCACGAGCATCTTATCAGACTGGCGCTCTTCGTAGCGATGGTCAATCGGCATCGATATATCGTCAAATAGCAGAGTTATGTTAATTAACATTGCCAGCTGTGGTGGGCTATCGATGGCGCTGCTGTTAAACAGCAGGCTTGCCAGAGTTTCACTAAATGACAATAAGAAATTTAATCATAGAAATTAGTGCCTTTTAAATGCAATACGGGTTATTTAAAATGAATACAAATGAAAATAAATATAAATATAATGATGTAAACATAGTTCATTTTGAAAGTAATAAATGTGCGCTCAACTGCTGTTATCAGCGAGCTGCTGTTATCACTTAACAGTACACTTACCAGTGCACAGTGGAACACGGCAGTGCAAACACTTGAAATAAAAGTTGTTTTCTTAAATACACTATTTTCTATTGTTAATAAAAGAGACAAATGTGAATCATGTTTTTTTTTTTATTCAATAAGGTTCGTTTTCTATTTGCTAAGACAAATTCAGTTATAGAGCTTGCTTCGCTTGCTTATTGTACTTTAGTTCTAGCCCTTCAAGGGCGGCTTTCTCCCACTGTCTGCTCCTCTCCATTCCTTCTACCTTCATCCTTCATACAGGAAAGGTGCAGAGATTCTCCAAAGCATTCAGAGCAATAATCATCTCGTCGTTGGCCTCGAACGCGGCACGGAAGCAGGTCATCACCTGCGAGGCGACACGCAATCCCTCGCAATAGACATTCGTCTCCTGCTTGTCAAACACCTCCAGATCCTCGTCCAACTCCTCGATGCGATTCTCGAGCAACTCAGGGCTGACAAAGGGTTCAACAATCAGATTGAATATACCCAAAATGAAGCTGGAATCGCCGACATAGTCACGCAGCTTGTCCAGCATGCTGCGTATGAAATATTTCTCAGCCACCATGGGCAACATGCTCACATTGAGCATCTGACGTGCGATGCTGGCCATATCCCAGCTGCGGCTGCTGTTGACATTGAAGCACGGCGAGCTGGCCACCATTTCGGCCGTATAGTTGCGCACCAGCTCCGACTCATCCACAAGCAGCTGCAGCACCAGTCGCATATAGGTGCCCACAATCTGTGCATCTCCAGTGTCCAGCAGACGTTGCACATTACCCGTAATGCGATCCACAAGCTGTGTGGCCCTATAACGCATGTAGGGACTCTCACTGGGCGCTCCAATGCGCAGGCAATACTCGAGCAGGTTCATCCATAACTCGCGCTCCTTCTGCACATCCACCAGCCTCGACTTGGCCAGCTCCACCCTCGTTTGTCGGGCTATGCAAAGTGCCAGGCCCGGTTCCAGATCGACATCTGCATCATCATCATCGCTGCTCTTGCACAGCTCCAGCAGCTGCGACAGAGTTGGCCTCAGCTTGTCCAGCAACGCAAGCACGCAATACAAACGACCCAACAGTGTTGGACTCCAGCCTGGCTTGATGCTCATATCCTGGGCCAATTGCAGCACATGTTTCTGCAATTGCCGCGACCCCCGCAGCTCCTGTGCCAGCGCCAGACGCAGTGTGTTGCTGGCCAGGGAATTATAGTAGATGGTGGCATCGGTATCGAACTTATAATGCCGCAACTCGAACGTCTCGATCAGGGCACGTGTGTACCTCGATGTGTTCGACTGCATGATTAGCAAGTAGAGCCACAAATCGATCTTCATGGTCACTAAGGAGACGGGCAATGCATTTGGTTCAATTAGATCTCGCTCCAGATGCTCCAACATGCGCTGCAGCTGGTGCTGCTCTTGCTGCTCCCCGCCCAGGCGATGCAAATGCAGTGCAAAGACTTGAAAGAAATTCGGCGAGATCGCATTCTCCTCACAGCGTCGATAGAGACGCCTCTGATCCAAGGTATAAATCTTTTGCATGGCTGACTGCAGCTGCTGGTTGAAGTGCTTCCCATCTGGGGCATCCTGCATAATGACAATCAGTGCATTCATGGCCGAGCTGAAGATATAGATGCTCTCCTCGTATATCCTCCACGCCACCTGCGACAGGGTGTGCATCATCAGGCAGGTCAGTGTGGGCTGCTGCCAGCGCACGATCCCGTACAGCTCCATCAACTGCAGCAGGTGACCGTGCAGGCCATTCCAGTCGTTTCCAAAGGATCCAGTCTGCAGAAGGAGGAAGAACATGCAAAGAATGATAGAGAGTGTTGTGAGTTATAGTTGAAGAGAGAGAGAAGGGAGAGAGTGAGTTATAGTAGAAGAGAGAGAGAGAGAAAGGGAGGGTTACAGAAGAAGAGACAGAGTGTGAGTTGAAGAAGCAGACAGCGAAAGGAATATATATTAGCAAGAGAGAGGGATGAAGGTATAGAAAGAGAATAGTTATTTAATAAGAGAGAGAGGATGTTATAGCAAGAGAGAGATAGAGAGAGACAGTGTGAGTTGTATCAAAAGAGAGAGAGATAGCGAGTTATATAAAAGAGAGGGAGAGTGAGTTAAAGTAAGAAAGATCACGAGTTATAGAAAGAAATAGATATTGAAAGAGAGCAACAGATACATAAAAAGAGAGAGAGAGAGATACATAAAGAAAGATAGAGATAGAGATACATAAAGAAAGAGAGTGAGAGATACATAAAAGAGAGAGAGAGTGAAGGAGTTATTGAATGACAGAGCAAGAGAGGAAGTTATAAAAAAGAGAGATGCATTGGAGAAAGATTACAGACAGAGTCCCTTTCTCTATGGAATAAGAGAGAGAGAGATGCACTCTCTTTAATCCAAAGCACAGTCTCTGCTGTGTGTGGCTCACTCACCTTTTTCTCAAGATGCAGCATCATTCGCAGCTGCATGCAAATCCGACGTAGACGACCGACAGCCGCGCGGGAGTCCATGAAGTTGGCCAGCACCTGACTGGCACGACGTCGTGTCATATTGTCGTGCACGAAGCAAATCTCCTGCAGGAAGGGCAAGAATTCGCTGAGCTGCAACGGAAAGAGAGAGAGAGGAAGAGAGAGAGAGAGAGACGATGAAGTGAGGCAGATAAACGATGAAAGTGAGAAGGAAGACAGTAAGAATAAAAAGAGTGAGGAAAAGTGAGAGAGTGAGATGAGACAAAGAGAAGAGAGTGAGAAAAGAGTGAAAGAGAGGAGAGAGTGAGATTATAGAGTGAGAGGAAGGAGAGAGAGAGAGAGAAGAGTGAGAAAGAGGCAAGAGTGAGATACAGAAAGATACAAAAAAGAGTGAGAGAGAGATGAGATAGAAAAGAGTTACAGAAAATGAAAGAAAGGAAGAGAAGAGAATGAAGGCAGTGAGAAAGATAGATGGGAAGAGAGAGATAGAGAGAGAGAAAGTCAATCAATCAATGCACAATCAATCAATCATACTCACATTCAGACTGCACTCGTGACCCTCCAGCGCTGAGGGATACAAGCGACAGAGCAACTGCAGCAGCGCCTCCAGCTGCACGGTCTGTCCGCTCTTCTGCTCCTGCCCCTCCAGCTGCTGCCCCTGCCCCCGCAGCTGCTGCACCTGCTGTCCCTTCTTCCGCTGCTGCTGATGCTGCACTGCAGCCAGCCGCAAGCAGCTGTAAAAGTAATCAAAGAGCTTGGGATAACGCGTAAAGAAGATGCGTCCCGTCATGCGATTGCGCAGATGCAGCTGGCCCACATGATTCCTGGCACGCTCCACGCCAAAGATGCGCACTGTGAGGGCAGAGAGCAGCAGCGTGGCACAATTGCGCTCGGCCCACTCGTGAGAGAGAAGACTCTGGAGTGCACACTGGACGCCACGTCCAATGAACTCGTTGACCAGATCGGCAAGTTCGCTGCTGCGGAAGAGGGCGCGCATGATGTTCAGGGCATGGGTGCGTGCCTTGGCCGCTGCCGCACCCGACTGATGCTGCTCGCAGACATCGAGCAGGAGGCACATGCAGCGACTGAAAGTGTTGTGCGTGCCCAGCTTGAGTTCGGTGCAGATCAGCGCCTGGAGCATGTATGGAACGCCAGCGCTGCGACGTGTTGCACAAAGCTTGCGGCCGCCATCGCTTGCAATCAGTTGCATGGCCTCGTCAAGCCAAATGGTGGCAGGCGATTTAGTGAGGGCTCATCGCTGTGCCAGAAGCGGCGGCAGAGCATCGAGAAGCCCACGTAGGCCTGCTCGAAGGCACCGCGATGCTTGATCTCGGCCAGCAGCAGCAGAAAGTGTTCACCAATGTCCGAGACCTGCTGCTGGCTGAGCAGATGATGGGCGGCAGTAGTAGTAGGTGGAGTAGGGGGAGTGGCAGCAGGATGCTGCTTGGACTGCTCTTCCACCTGCTGGGGTTGCGCCTCCATTTGCTCCGCTTTCTCCTGCTTCTGCTCTACTTGTGCCTGCTCCTGCTCCTCTTTCCACTGCTGCTGTTCCTCCTGCTTGAGCTGCTGCAATGGCGCACGCTGCACCAGCTCGCCCAGTATCAGGGATACCTCCTTGATGCTGCGCCAAGCGCATAACAATATCAATTGTGGTGTGACCGACAATGTATCTCCCTTTAGGCGACTTCTCTGCCTGCTCTCCCTCCTGCTGCTGCTCCTGCTGCTGCTCCTGTTCCTCCTCTTGCTGCTGTGGCTCCTCAATGGGCACATGTCCCTCTGGTGACTCGCTGCCCACCACAGGCAACATGAGTGCACTGACATCGAGACAAAGCGCCAGCAACCGCTCAACATATTGACACCACACTGGCTCCTTGGCCAGCACATCCAGCTGCAGTTGCTGCAACAGATGGCGACTGGCAAAGAGCAGTCCGTACAGTGGATTCGTTGTGGCTGCCTTGGCAAAGTCGAGACGTGCCTGCTGCACGCCAGCGTGCAACTCCCGCAGGCACCACAGCAGCACAGCATAATGACGTGCACTGTATTGAGGCAACTCCTGGTTCTCCTGCTTCTTCTCCTGGTTCTCCCCCAGCTGCTGCAGCGGAAAATTCACGTTCTTGGCCTGGCAATAGACTTGTAATTGATATGCTCCTGTTATGGAATCCGGTGGACGCAGCGAGAGCAGCAGCTGCATCATGCTTGCCGGCTGCAAACTGGTCCGATGCTGCTTGGCCAACAGCTTGGCAGCCAGCGCCTTGTTGTGCTCATAACTGTCGCGCAGACAATGCTCCAGGAATGTTCCAGACTGTGAGGGCAATCTATTGGCCCAGGGCAGACCGAGGCGTTCCAGCATATCAATGCATTCGCTCAACAGACGCATCGATAGCCAGCGTCGTCCATAGTTGGCAGTGGGAAAGAGATTCAATGCCAATGTCGCCATCAGATTGTTGAGGAAGCGTATCAACGTGTGCTTATCCGATTCCAGCAGATTCGCCTTGGCCTTCTGTTGCTGTGCCAAATTGAGCTCGAGTCGCTTCAGTGCCTTCTGCAGCAAGCCGCCGCCAATTTGACGCATATGCGCACTGGGATTATTGGCATTATGTTGCACATAGCTAATGATGGCGTCCAGTTCGAACAGCGTGTATGGCTCGCTGATGCGAGGCGTCTCCACAATGAAGCACAGCGCCAAGAGGCGTGTATTGTCATCGACGCCAATGATGGCAGTGCGTATCTGTGCGCTGTGCTCCAGCATCAGTTGCTGCACCAGACGCTGCTGGCCATGGCGACGTGCTGTGGTCATGGCAGTCAGTTTGCTGCTCAACGGCAGGCTTGCCAAATTGAGCAGCTCTGGCAGCACGCGGGTGTCGAGTTGCACGCACACGTTGATCAGCCGCTCAATCGAGGGCATACGGTTGTCGCAGGGCAGTGTTGCCATACGCATCAGTGGCGTGCACCAGATCTTAAACCAGTTCTCGAAGATCTCCTCCTTGTGTGCCACACCTAACATGCCTGCAGGGGGGGAAAGGGGGAAAGGGAGAGTGAGAGTTATACACACACATCTATATAGAGGAGGAAGAGTTGCTGCTGCTGCTACTCACACTTGAAGAGCGCATTGACGCTGTCCTCCTGGCCAATGTAAAGGGGAAACACATCATTGAATATTTCCGGATAATTCTCTAGCACCGATTTGGTGCCCATCACCTCGGTGAGCTGCTGCAGCATCAGGCAGACGGCATTGAGGGGCATGCCTTGCTTCTCCAGCTGCATATAAACCTGTTTGGTCAACCTGGTCTGCCCCCCCATGTCCTTGGCATGCTGCAGCACCTGTTGCATTAGATTGCCGCACATGTGCTTAATGGACTCCACCGGACTGCATATGTGCTCCAGCGAGAAGCGCAACAATATGGCCAATATGAGATCATATGTGATCTGTTCGCGACTCTGCAGTTTCTCCTGCTCCATGAGAGACAATGACTTCGCATAGATATAGAGCAACTTGGACATGTAGACCAGCAAATTAGTTATGTTCCCAGCCTGCTGCACCTGTTCGAGCAGACGCTTCAATATACCCAATGCCTGTGCTCCATACTGCGCGTAGTCAGTCTTCTGCAGCAGCAGCAGCATGGCTGCCTTGATGGGTATCTCCTCGAATGCCTGCAGTTGCTGGCAGTGCGCCAGATATGCATCGAATTCGTTAAAGAATCGTGCATTCTGTCCAATTGCCAGTCCTGCTATGGAGCGCACATCCCATGGTGTGTCCACGTGGCGTGCCACAGTGGCAGCCACCTCATCAATCTCACGCAATGTGCCACACTGCTCTGGCTGCAGTTCCAACTTGAATTCAACTAGAAAATTGACATGGAAACGCAGCAAGTTCTGGATGAACAAGAAGTACTCATTGCGTCGTGTCGGCGAGAGTTTCTCGTTGCTGTGCCAGGCAAGGGGAGAGATAAGAGATGTAGAGTGTAGAAATCTACATATGTATCAAGAGTGATTACTGTGGATTCCTCCCACTCACCTAATGGCCGCCCAGAAGCGACGCAGTGTGCCCGGCAACAGTTCAATGAATGCATGTATTTCCTCGGCAAGTGCATCGCGGCCAAAGGGAAAGTTGTGCAGGCAGGCGCTGACGGAGACAATGACATCATTGACCAGATCCACATGCACCTCAGGGCTGGCTATGCTTGCCGCCAGCTGCTGCAGCGAACCACGCAGAGCAGCAATCAATGCGCACATGGTGTGCGTCTCTTTGCGGTCCACCTCGTGCTTGGAGAAGAGTCTATGGAGGGGGGGGGGAAGAGATATACATTATATATACACATATGTATATACGTGGGTATATCTACTAGTTCGAATCCTCACCTGGTCAGCACGCCGCGCACAGAATGCTTTAGAGGAGCGGCAAAGAGTGTGTCGGCCAGGAATGCAAAGGCTTCGGGATGTGCAAAAGCCTGTCGCACAACGGCCATTTGGTGTGTGCAAGTTTGGGCTGCCACAAATTGTTGCACATACTCCTCGTTTGCTGCAAGGAAACATGAAGAAACATTTGCATTTGCGCGCGCTTCGCTTTTAAAGATTCACGACGATTTACTTACAGTTATGCCACGCTTGGGGCAGCGGGGCAAGTGCCCCGCGCATTTCGGCAAAGCGCTTGGGGTGGGCGCAGAGCTTCAATGCTGCCACACGCAAACCTATATCGTTCATTTTGACATAAAAGCAGATTGGATACTTTTGCCGGCAAAAGAATTTAATGTGAGTGCTGTGCTTCCACCTGACAGTGCTGCGTGATTTCGTGTCGTGCCAATCTATCGATAAATGGATATCGATTGTACTCCACACTCGCACATTGCAGGCAGGGCTGAACTCGTGAGCAAATCGAATGAATTTTTTGCTTACTGTTTTAATCTTACTTATTCTTTTTTTTATATATATTTTATTATTTTTCTGAAAATAATAAAAAAAAATAAATAAAATAAAAAATAATAATGAAACTGCTATAACTCTAAACACAATATCAAACTGGCCTGCAGCGACTGCAGAGTAGAGTTGTCGATAGATAGTAACAGACCAAGGAGCTTGTTGCAACCAAACAAGGTCGATAAGCTCACATTCCTGCATAATAATATTGAATAGTTACATTATTTAATTTATATTCTTAGCCAACATATTAATATCAACCAAAAACATGAAGTTCCTTTTTAACTTGAAGCCAATATTCTAGTAATAATATATTCTATTTTTTTGTTAGTTTTTGAATTTTGATTTTTATTTTTAATTTAAATTTAAACATAATTAAGCCTAATATATTTATAATACCACATGCAACTATTTTTTATTTTAAACATTTACTTTTTACGATCGACAGTTGCAAACATGCGCGGAGAATGGCAAAATTGTACGATGTCAATGAAAGAACAAGATTTTGACGAACGAACTAAAGACCAAAAGACTCGAACGAACGAATTAAAGATTGAACTATATAACGAACTAAAAGACTCGAAGACCAAAAGATTGAACTATATAACGAACTAAAAGACTCGAACGAACGAACTAAAGATTGAACTATAGTTCATCAAAAAATGAACTAATGAACTAAGTCCCTGAAACGAACCCAAATCAACAACTCTACTGCAGAGCCTACTATACAAGAAGAAAATCAATTGAAATTAAAAAATAAAATTGATTTCTGCGTCTAAATCATACCCATAAATTTGTGCCATCATAGTACTTAATATGAACTATATAAGAATTCATAATATTCTTCTTATGCATATTCTTCACTATCCCAGAAGTACAAAATCAACTAAACTATCAAGATTACAACTTGCGTTCACATCCGTGTTTCTCAGGTTTATTACAGTGTATTATGCATCAAGATATACAAAAACATAGATAGATATATATGTAGATGGAAAACTGCAAATTTTACGCAATTTTATGTTTGTTTCGGTTTTGTTTTTGTGGACATCTTGCACCTCTTATAGACGGCGACCACGACGACCTCCCCTTCCTGCGTGTGGAATCGGATGGAATGGGTGTGACATCCTCAATGCGACCAATCTTCATCGATGAACGGGCCAAGGCACGGAGAGCGGACTGTGCGCCGGGTCCGGGTGTCTTGGTCTTGTTGCCGCCTGTGGCACGCAATTTAATGTGCAGGGCCGTAATGCCGAGCACCTTGCATCTTTCAGCCACATCCTGTGAAGAAAAACGTAATTAGAAATCGGTATAATATATATGTGTCTGTATATAGTGTACCTGGGCAGCCAACATAGCAGCGTAGGGAGAAGCCTCATCACGATCAGCCTTGACCTTCATGCCGCCAGTGACACGTGCGATAGTTTCACGACCAGACAGATCGGTGACATGCACGAACGTGTCGTTGAAACTGGCATAGATGTGGGCGACGCCGAATACGTTCTCGCCATCGCGCACCTGTGGACCGAGCGAGACCTGGACCTCCTCTTTTTGAACTTTAGCCTTCCTGGGAGCCATTCTGTAGCAATTAAGAGTCGATCAGCAACTGTTGGGGAAGAAGCGGGAACAACAGTTCAGCAAAATGTTTCTCTTTTTTTGTTTTCTTGCCCCCTGCACATGGCGGCTTGCACACACGCACATACACACACACACAAAAACAAAACAAAAAAAAAATGGTGCCACTGTGACACTGCTAACGAAACAAAAACATGGAAAATAAGTTGATATTCCGAACTGAATGCAATGTTCGCATAGTTTTTAGTGCGTTTCATGTTTTTGTTTGCAATTAATGGCGTATAAACGTATTTTTCAATGAAAAAAAAACAAGAGAATGTCACAACACGAACCAATTGCGTGAACCGGATATTAAAAAAGAAGGCAACTAAGCAGCTGTCAGCGAAGAGTTGCCACTTGGTTCACAATAGACGAGTGAGTTGTCAAAGTGTGCATGGTTGCAATGCAGGTAGCAAAGAAATTTAGAAGGTTACACTCAGGCAACTATTGAAAGGGACGTAACACTGATATATTAATGTTTGCTTTGTATAACTAAATGAAATATTTATGTTTATAGATTTATTATATTGACCATTAATAACTGAGTGGTGCACTGTAAGTACAAATCAAAGAATATGATTTTTTGTTTCAAATCGATTGGTTTGGAGAACAGTCTTTATTAACTGTAATGAGCAAAATATTTTGTCTATGTTTATTGACATGCAGAAGTATAAAAGATAATACAATAAATATTTTTTTGCTATGTATTATGACTTGCTGTTACTGTTACTGTTTTTAATATAAAAATATGAATGTATAAATTTACAATGGTCATCGATTGTGGCGTAATCTTGTGCATTCGATACATTTAACAGCTGCTATGGGTGCAATCGATACTTGGGCCTTGTTTTTTTTGTTTTTTGCTGTCACAAGATATCTTTGAAATTGCCAAGCAGAGAGACGAACGACTTAAAAGATGTCGTGGGTTTCCGATTATCAATATACGTTCGTACAGAAGGTGGCGTTCCGGGCGCTGCAGCTCTCCGGGCACATTCCCCACCACATCGCCTTCGTGATGGACGGCAATCGTCGGTTCGCCCGCTCCGAGCAGATTGATAAGATCGAGGGTCATTCGCGTGGCTTCGCCAAGTTGGCCGACGTGTTGCGCTGGTGCTTGGATATGGGCATCCGGGAGGTGACCACATTCGCGTTCAGCATCGAGAACTTCAAGCGATCCAACGAGGAGGTAGAGGGTATCTTCAATCTGGCGCGCGAGAAGTTCAACAAACTGCTGGAGGAGACCAGTCGCATGGACGAGCACGGCATACGGATACGTGTCATCGGGAACATTGAGCTCCTGCCCGCGGATCTGCAGCGTCTGATTGCCACCGCCATGTTGCGCACAGAGAGCAATGACAAGCTCTTTCTGAACATTGCCTTTGCCTACACGTCGCACGACGAGATCACACAGGCTGTCGAGTCGGTGCTGAAGGTAGCAGACACAGTGGGCAATGATGATGACTCCTCTCTCCTGCGGCCATCGAATGTCAATGAGCTCCTGCTGGAGGCCTGCCTCTATACCCGCCATTCATCGCCGCCAGATTTGGTCTTTCGCACATCGGGCGAGACACGACTGAGTGACTTTATGATGTGGCAGGTTAGTGCTTGCTTGAGGATGCCCTACCCTAATCCCAGCATGATAAAGAGACTCCTCTCTCCTTCTTCTTTGCAGATTCGCAGCTCTGTGCTGTACTTCACGGACGTGCTATGGCCCCAAGTCACCATTTGGAACTTCATGGCTGGCATTGTTGTCTATCAGCGAGACAGGTGTCACCTGGAGGTCTGCAAGCGGCAGGAGCGGGAGCATGTCCAGCCCAGCACAATCATGTCCAGTGATTTCTACGGCCAAACAGTTCAAAAGTTTCTGCATAAAATGGAGGAAAACCGTCGGAAAGTTCTTATAGGATTGGCCTCGAATTGAATTGGCAGTTTGTCCGTGGGTTGTGATAGGAAAATAAATTAAATTGTAAATATCGACAGAGTTGGAACGCATTTTATTTTGTTTTGCTATTTTCAATAGATCCTGTGGAATTTTCGTCATTATTTAAATTTCAGAGTGAATGTGACGTATTCATCGTAACGCCCATCAGGTGGCTCACGAATAGTATTGTAGAGTTGCCAAGTATTTGAAGCTATCGTTCACAATTGACGGTGAATGCAATGTATATCGCACCGGTGTTATCGAATATTATCGTGTACAAATGCGATAACCGATGCGCTTGCAACTCTCTTCTCACATTGGTGGTAATTGCTGAAATTACCATCTTGCAAAACTTTTTTTGTTGTAAAAATATATATACAATACACAAGAAAAGTAATAGGCTTTAGTTTTTCATAAAATAGTGTAAAACAAAGTACACTTTTAGTTAGCTTTAAAGTTAGTTTTCAGTGTTAAAAGCAATTAATTTGAAGCTCTAGCTCTAGTTTTCTTACACTAGGCGTGACGACGAAAAATCGACAAAAAAATACAAAAAATTTCACTCGAAATCCGCAAATAAGATTTACACGCGACCGCATCGAGTACGGCAACTATACGGTTAATATTTTGTTTAACGTTTCAAAGTAGTTCAAAATTAATCAAAGTCAACAACTAACACGAAAATAAAGGGTAAGTAAATGTGCTACGATCTGTATATAAATATATACATAAATATATAACTGTGTGTGTGTGTGCGTAGTACGTCCATGCACACTTCTGTATATACGTATGTATTTACAAAGTGTAGTGTGAGTACGTCGTGTGTGTGTGTGTGTCTGTTTGTGCCGTTCTGCATGTTGCTCTCTTTCTGTTCGTTTTTTTTTTTACTTCCCTTTTTGTCGCTCGCCTGCGATGCTGTATTGATTTTTTTTGCGCGAACGCTGCGCCGCACTGTCTATTTGGTTTGTGCGGGGCAGGGGCAATGGTAATGACTGAGGGGTTTGGGTGGGGTTGGAGGCAGGCAGGCGGTCGGCGGCGACGAGCCTCTCAGTTATTATGGTAAATTTCATATGCAGTTTTATAGAATTAAGCAATAGAAACTGATTGACATTATTAGTTCAATTGCAATTGCAAACACTTGAGTGCAATTTTCTCATAGAATTCTTTTTGATTCCATTTGTTTGGTGAATTTGTGCATATTTCTTTCTGGAAATGCGCTTTACCCATGCCTATTACGGTTGCCATGTTCCATTTCATTCCGTTCCGTTCGCGAACCGGCTCGCCATAATGTCATATGCCCCCGTAGAGAAGTAGCGCCTGTATACGACCACCGTGGTTCATTTAAACTAAAAAAAAAAAATACCAAGTGCAAGTGTCATTATTTCTCGCAATACTGTGCGTTTCTCTGTTTAATATGTATGTGCCTGTGTGTGTGTGTGTCTGTGCATGTCGTAGCACGTTTTCATTGAAAGAAAAGTTCGTGCCCTGTAAAGTGCAATAAGAAAGCTCTTTACATATATTAGTGTAAGGTTATGTTCTTTGTTGCAGGATATATTCGAGCCGATCATTCGGACATTCGAATTGTCAAACAGTGCGTGAAGAGTATTTATTTTTTCAAAATTTAAACAAAGTTCATTCATTGTGTGTACTTACATTGCGCTCTTAACAGTGTGCAGAGCAAGCCTGTTAATCCTGTTAAAATAACGCTGTTAACTTAGCCCGTCATCTTCGATGACTGTTTGTATTAGTGTATCGATTGTAAGAAAAAAAAAAAACAATATTTCCCATATTCATTTATTGCCTTTTGTTATTATTCGCAGACGAAAGTTTAAGTATCCGGCGCGCAGGTACACCAAAAAAATAAAGGAAGAGAGAGAGAGAGAGAGCACACAGTGCGAATTCAGTTAGATCAGAAACAACGTGATTCCGACAATGTACGCAGGCGCTTATGCACCCAACGCTGGCGGCGTGCAACAACAGCACACTGGCGGCTATTATGGCAACGGCGGTGGCGGCGCAGCAGCTGCTGGCGGCGCCAGTGGACCACGTCACGAGCGTCCCTATTATCCGCGCAATAATTTTGCCGGAGCCGCTGGCAATACAGCTGCACTGAATGGCGCTGCAGGCGGTGCTGCCGCCGGTGGGATGCACTTTTGGCCAACCGTACGGTGTGATGACCTATGGCATACAGAACGGCATCGGCATGGGTGCCGGCGGTAATCCGTACGGTCGTGGAGGCGGCGGTGGCGGCAATGCCATGCAGAATGGTGCATTTGCCGGTGCCAATGGCATCGCCTTTCAGGGCGGTCCACGCGCCAAGAATCCAAACTACACTCAACGTTATCAAAAGCCCCACAATGGCATGGGCAATGGTGGTGGCTATCAAGGAGGAGGTGGCAATTACAATGCCGCCGCATTGGGTATGCTCTCAAAAGAAGAACGCGCCGAATTGCAGCGCGAGAAGGCCAAGAATCCTGGTCGTAATCTTGTTAAACCAATCTGGGAGAATCTGGAACCATTTCCCAAGAATTTCTATATAATGCATCCAAATACAATGAATCGTAGCGAACAGGCTGTGGCCGAGATGCGTCACGATCTGGAAATAACCGTGTCGGGCGGTGAGCTGCCACATCCTGTGGCCAATTTTGAGGAATGTTCGCTGCCACCGCATGTTATCGATGAAATGAAGCGTCAAGGCTTCACCAAACCGACAGCAATTCAAGCACAGGGCTGGCCAATTGCTCTCAGTGGACGAGACCTGGTTGGTATTGCCCAGACAGGATCGGGCAAGACATTGGCTTACATGCTGCCGGCCATAGTGCATATTGGCCATCAGCCACCAATTATGCGCGGCGAGGGACCAATTGCTCTCGTCCTGGCCCCGACACGCGAATTGGCACAGCAGATTCAATCGGTTGTGCGTGATTATGGGCATCTTTGCAAGCCAGAAATCAGGCACACATGCATCTTTGGCGGCTCATCGAAAGTGCCACAGGCACGTGATCTGGAACGCGGCGTTGAGGTGATCATTGCAACACCGGGACGTCTGATCGATTTCCTCGAGAATCGCAATACAAATTTGCAACGTTGCACATACCTTGTGCTGGACGAGGCCGATCGCATGCTTGACATGGGTTTCGAGCCTCAGATACGCAAGATTATCGAACAGATACGCCCCGATCGTCAGGTGGTCATGTGGTCGGCCACATGGCCCAAAGGAGGTTCAGGCACTCGCTGAGGATTTCCTCAGGGATTACATTCAAATCAATATCGGGTCAATGAATTTGTCGGCCAATCATAATATCCGTCAAATCGTTGAGATCTGCAACGAGAACGAGAAGCCGCAACGCATGGTGCGTCTGCTCAAGGAGATTGCACCCACCACCAACAATGCGGCCAACAATGGCAACAAGATTATCATTTTTGTAGAGACCAAAATTAAGGTAAGCTTGCTCTTAGATTGTCATGTGTGCCATACTAATCCCTCCCTCTCTCTTTCTCTCTCTCTCTCTGTCTCTCTCTCTCTCTCTCTTTGTGTCTGTGTAGGTAGAGGACATTCTCCAGATCATACGCAGCGAGGGGTACACTGCCACATCGATTCATGGCGACAAGTCGCAAAGTGAACGCGATTCGGTGCTGAAGGATTTCCGTAATGGTAAATCGAATATACTGATTGCCACCGATGTCGCCTCACGTGGCTTGGACGTTGAGGATTTGCAGTATGTGATTAATTACGATTATCCAAATTCGTCGGAGAATTATGTGCATCGCATTGGACGCACCGGTCGTTGCCAGCAACTGGGAACGGCTTATACCTTCTTTACGCCCGACAATGCCAAGCAGGCGCGTGAACTGATCTCAGTGCTGGAGGAGGCAGGTCAGACGCCATCGCAGGCGCTGCTCGATCTGGCACGCGCCATGCCCAATTCGAGCAATTATCGCGGCAACAAGCGTTGGAATAGCAACAGCGGTGGAGGTGCCTCTAGTGTCTATCAGCAGCGCAGTAATCCGCTAAACTATCAGGCTGGAGGCAATAGCGGTATTGGCGGTGGCAACAACAATGGCTATAACAATCGAATCAATTATCAGCAGCAATATGCCGCTGGCGGCAATAGCTATCAGATGAATGGAGCCGCTGGTGGTGGCAACGGTGGTGTGGGCAATTGGAATCGTGCCGGCAGTGGCAACGGCGGCAATGGAGCGCTCAATCAGCAGCCCGGTCTGGATGGCAGTGTGGCCAATCGTAATGGCAATGCCACCTATCGTCCACGTGCACCCTTCAACAATGGCGGACCACGTGCCATAATGGGTCACAACGGGGCCGGTGGTGGTGCTGGCGGTGCGGCTGGTGCACACAATGCAGGACAGCCGCATTTGAGTCAACAGGGCGGCGCGTATTTGCAGCCAAATTATCGTGGACGCGGACAATTTGTGCCTCCCAATGCTGCCGCCACTAGCGGTGGCATGCCACGTTTCCAACAGTATCCGAAGCGTGACTATCAACAACAGCAACCGCAGCAGCAGCAGCAGCAGCAGCAGCAGCAACAACAGCAGCAGACACAGCAGCAGCAGCAACAACAACAACAACAGACGGCAACACATTATCAATCGCAGGCATCACAGCAGGCGCAGCAGCAACAACAGCAGCAACAGAAACCTAAGCAGCCGCAGCAAGATGATGGCAAGAGCTTCAAGGAATACGCACCCTCTGGCGGCGTCAGTACACCCCTTGTTCATTATACGCCAGCCAATTCGCCGCCAATTGCTGCTGTGGCAGCGGCTGCAGCAGCTGCTGCTGTTGCCGGCGGTGCTGGACGTGCACCGGTTGCGGCTGCCCCTGGTACTGCGTACATGTACGATGCGGCGGGTGTCCTTACAACAGCAACAGCAGCGCCCGGCACCAATCCCTATGCAAGCCAATTCAATATGCCGGCCGCTTACTATGCCGCACAGCATCATCAGTTCGCACAGGCTGTGGCCGGACCGGGACCGGGTGCTGCCATCGAGCAGGCTGGTCAGCATTAAAGATTGGAGCAACTATCCACAACTACTACACCCCCACACTCACACACACACACACTAGACACACACACCAGCAACACACACCAGACACAAACTCCAAACAGACACACGGACAGACACACAACTATAAAGAATAAACAAAGCTTTCATAATCAATGTGAATTCGACTCGTGAGTGAATCGTAATGAAGTTTACATGGAAATACAAATAATGCATCTGTATTGGTTAGTTTCGATTATTTGATTGTACACTCTCAAACACACACACGCGCAGTGAGATGATGTATGGAATGATGTAAGCTCGTGTGATTCAATCAAGTTCAGCGCAGCGCAGCCAAGAGGCAGGGCAACAGTAACAACAACAACAATGCGGACACAAATGGCGATAATTTACGACAACAAAAAGAAAAGAAAAGAACAGAAAAAAACCCAAAAAAAAAAAAAAAAAAAAAAAAACGAAAACGAGAATGAAATTTGGCAGAGGCACAATAATTATAATCCCTTTTTAACTCTCACATACACCCCTTATGTGTATATTTCATTGATTATTTAATGTTTTATCTGCTACACACACACACACACACACACACCCACCCACCCAGACATCACACACACACATACCCACCTGCAAAGTTGAATTACACCCGCACGGCGGTAGCGGCAATGACAACAAACGCGAAGGGTAAGAATAAAACCAGAAAGAAATGTCAACCTCGGCATGCCGTAGGTTTTATATCCTTGCAGGGTTTGGCAACAATTTCCAACGATTGTTCCTATACTAACTATATGTGTATATAGGTAATGAATTGCATAAAATTGTTCATATACTCGTCAGCTGCTATAACACTAATCGCTGAACATAACCGTATACAATTTTGTATGAATATCTTCATTTCTTACTAATTGTTCCTATGAGAACCTTAGCCTATAATTGTCCGATTTCAATGAAATAAAAAAAAACCACACAAAAGTTACTGTATAATTGAAATAGTGCACATCGAAACTATATATTTGTGCTAAGTTTAATTAAAGTAGCTTTAAAACTGAGAGACCAAGTTCGACGGCCCTGTTGATTGATGCTGATTCGGAGTATATATATTTTAATGGGTCTTTGCGTTGCACACTTCTGTCTAGTCTAATATAAATATACCCGTCTGCAAGGGCATAAATATGAGAGAGCTTCGAGAGAGACTCAAACTCTCTAACTCTCCTCCCACAAACACTAATCTGTATTTTTCTCTCTCTCTCGTAGATGAAAATGCTATTTCAATGCCGTCTTAGGCAGCAACAACAGCAGAAACAGCAACAACAGCAGCAACAGCAACAACAGCAGCAACAATCACCAACATCATCCTCAACAACGACAAATTAACTGTTACAACATACCCATGTACACATATTTATATATACTATGTGTGTATATAGTTTTTAGGCATTCTTTCCGCGCGTTCCGCTAATATCGCATGTTCTTCGAATGTTTAAGAATTAAGTAATAATATTATTCACATTTTTGTTGATTTCATTTTGCAAAAGTTTGCTCCATATTCTTTTTGTTTACACACACACACCCACACCCACACACACAAACACAGTCACACACATGTTCATAGCTTGTCTAAATTACATTTAAGTGATATACACAGATGATGCGTGTATATATATAAAGATAATGAACAAACCTTGCAAAAATAATAACGAAAAGTTTGTTGAAACACACACATTCACACACACACACATTGTACGACAAACGAGAGAAGTAAGAAGAATTTGTAAAACCTTTTCACTAACTTGGTTGGAATGAAATTAACGGTTTGCTTATATAATATATGAAAGCGATTTCCATAATAACAAATTAGCTAATAATACTCAAAAACTAAGGGAAACCAGACACGCACACACACGAATACACAGACACATACACACACACACACACACACACACTCACACTCACACTCACACACACACAGGCAGACAGACATTTAATCGTGAACTAAACTGGAGAAACAAAAAAAACCTTAAAAAACACTTTAGAAATTTGTTAACGAAAAAGTGAAAAGAAAAACAAAATGCCCAACAAAGAAGAAAGGGGCTAAAAGCAGCGCTGCTTTGGTAGAAGTATGTAAAAGAATCATGAAAATATGTATTGGAACAGAAGTTGAAACATTTCAATGTTCAATATGGAATATACAATATATATCTTCACATATATATGTATATGAATAATAATTTGTTCACTTTTTTTTTGTTTTCTTTTTGATATACAATACACATGCATATATATATTTGCTTGATTTGCATAACTGAAGAAGTTGATAATCCAAACGCGATCTATAATTGATTATAATTGTTTATTTTTTTTTTTTTTGTTTTGTACTATTATCTATATATATGTTTATATATATAACTCTTGATATTGATATATATATAATATATATTCACATTCGCAGTAAATACTATGTTTTTTTCAAAAGTTCTATGCAAATACTGGAGAAAATAATCAAAAATCAAATCAAATTTAATTTTTAACAAGAACAGAAAAACGAAATGAAAGAAAAAGAACCAAAAGCGCCACATTCATCCATAAAATAACCGAAAAAGTAACAACAACAACAACGATTAAGAACAAGAAACAGTTAATTCAAATGCTAAATGATATAATAATAATAATAATAATAATACAATGCTACAAAGGAATGCATATAAAAAGAACACATATATATACATATATCAAATTATTTCTTTTGTTTTAGTGTAGTAGCAGAGTTCTCATTTATCATTTACTCCTATTCTCTCCTTCTCTTCTCATCACGTTTTGTGTACATCATTCTAATATCCCGCATACACATTCACATACATCATCATCCGTGTACATCGTATTCGTATATAGAAACCTTTCGAGATTGGTAGGTTGCCAGCCATATAAAGCGTTCGGTGTGGTCCCCCGAAACTTGTTGTTATCCACCTCGCCACCTCGTGCGCGCAGTTGAGACACAGAAACAACAAGAACAATAACATATTTTAGTATTAAACAATTTTCTAAGTTCATCCTCAAAGGGTAAAGCAGTACAAAGTCTAACAAAGAAAAGGAAAGGAAAAGGAAGCAAAAAAAGAGAATAGAAAAGACACAAAGAGAGAGAACAAATTTCTTTTATACTATGTGAAAATTACAGTTACACTGTACATTGTATGTAGCATGTACATATATATTTATTTACATGTCTCTTTAGCAACTAGACAGACGAACGATATAGAGAACGAAAATACATACATACCTTCTTCATATATAGTATATATATATATATATCACAGCACATGGATCTCCTTGAAAAGAAAACTACATTTAAAGAAACGTAGATGAAAGAATGAATTACAAACCTACAGAAATACAAATACAAATACAAGTATATATATATATATATATATAAATATAGCGTATCTGTATTGAAGAAGAATACCATATTTAGTGGGAAGACATTGTTTATTATTGTTTTGTTTTGTTTTTTTATTTTCATTATTATTATTCTTTCATATTTTTTTGTTTACCACTTTTCTTTTTTGTTATATTCAATCAATCAATCTCTCATACGCTTACGAATTCCTTTTTGTTTGTTTTGTTTTAGAAACTGAAAACTAAAAAACTATATTATTTTTTATATGTATATGTATACACAATGTTACTAAGTGAAAAAAATAAGCCCAAAGGCATCGCTGTGGCATCGATGCGTCTCGGAGATCGAACCGATCCCGATCCGACCTCGCGCCTCTGCCGCTGTCTAGGCGTTTTTTTATGCAACCGAATTGTGATGATGTGATAGACTTATAAAAGATAACTAATTAATGACCGAACTTAAAAACGGAACAAAACGAAAAACAAAAAACTAAAAACAACAAAAAAAAAGAGAAAACAATGTAACAGTTATGTATTTGTATTATTGTCGTGTGTGTGTATATATATATGTATATATATTGTGTATATATAACAATGCATATATATATGATATGTATGTATACCATATATATGCTCACATATACACGCCCGATATATACCGTTTACCGTATATCCGTGTGTATGAAGACAATGTCTGCTGCCAGTGCTATATATACATATATAGTGTTAATTGGCATTACATATAATGTATTGTATTATGGATGATATGAGGCACACATTCTTTTTTTTTAAGAAATAAAACCTATAGAACGCGATATTTGTATTGTATTTACCTATAAGTTGTTGTGTAAACAGACACCAAAAGAAACGAATAGAACTCACACACATACACACATACACACAAGACACACATAAGAACAAAAGCAACAAATAAAAAGAGGAAAAGAAGTTGAAACTGAAACTGATAAAATTTAAGCGTAACAAACTTGAAAAAGATGCAACGAAAAAGTTCTAAAAAGAAAAAAAATTACAAAAAAATTGAAAAAGTTTAAACAAAAAATTCACAGTAACTTGTGAAGTTGAGGCAATGTTTTCTTGCCATCCTTTACTTGGTAATTCTGTCTCTCTCTCTCTCTTAACGATGCTTGTTATGTCTCTTTTCCGTATGCATCTATTTCTCTCCCTCTCTTGAACTGTTTGTAAACTCAATTTAACTCGCTGTCTGTCTCAGTCTCTCTTTATCTCTCTCTCTCGATATATATATAATGTATATATATATATGTATATATTTTTACAAATATATATATGTAGATATACAACAATGATATATATATATATATACAACACATGCATATACATATATTTTACAAAGTATAAGAAATGCAACTTTTGAAAAAATCAAAAGCCAAATTTAACATCTTGAATTACGTCACGTTAACGCAACGTAACGTAACGTAAGAAAGCTAAACGTTTCGTTTCGTGTTTGTTTCCAAAAGAAAATGCAAAACAAAAACATTATAATTAAAAGCACAGGACATTATTATACATTATTTTTACATACAAACATACACACACACACACATACATACAAACATACATACATATAAACAATCGAATTTCTTCGGTGTTAACATGATTTCTGTGAGTATTTCATTTTTGCTTCCGAGCCTATCAAATAATCCTTTGTTAAATCGTTCCTTTATGTTCTTTACACGCCCGCGTACATGTGTATGTGTATATAGAACTGTAACATACATGCATACGCATACATATATGTTTAAAATGCAATGCAATACATACAAACATGCGTGCTACATACATACGTTTATCAAAAGCCAGCGCGCTGACTTACGTCATGTGACGTAAGTGAAAATGCATTTACTATTTACAGTGCTGGCCGTAAAAACGTTGACAGCGCTCAGCGCCGCCTGCACAATTGCCAAAAAAAAAAGAAAAAGAAAAAACAAAATATATAAAAACGAAGAATACAAAGATGCATACACAGAAACACTTCAAACACACACACATACGCCCACACACACACATACATACATACTTGTAAGCGCCAAAGTTAGATGCAGCTTTTGAGACAAAAAGAGAACTTTTTACAAAACAAAAATTGGCAAAACCCTAGAACAAAAAAAAAAAGAAGCAAAAAAAAAAGGAAACCAAAAAATTTATATACACAAATGAGAAAATGTAATAATATAAATAAAGCAGCATTGTAAGTGATAAGCGAAGGAAATACTTCAATTTTGGCCACATTATACATATGTATATGTATGTATATATGTACAAGTATATAGCTGAAATGGAATGAAATAGAAAGAAAGTCAAAGAACGAAGAATGCGAGAATAATGCAGCAAAACAAAAGATGAAGAAAAAACCCCATTGTGATACAATTAACAGAATTACAAAACGAGGAATGTGTAGAAATACGTAGATACATACGTTAAATGTTAACATTGCGCGTAAACAATATACGCTCTCACACAGACACACTGACACATGCATGCACATGTTAACGCATACATGTATAACGTATTTGTTGTTGGCAATGACATTTGGCAAGACAAGAAGAAAAAGTTCAATATTATTGTCATGTATTGTATTTCGAGAAGAAGGAAACAAGATAATGAAGGAATAGCGAAAAGTTCACAATTGTCCGGAACTAAACTAACTACTAGACACACACACACACACACAAGACACAACCACACACACACAAGACACAACCACACACACACACACATACATATATAAAGCATATAATATGAAAAAGCAAGCCAACAATTTATACTAACTAGTTTTAAACAAATTTACCACACACAACCAGGAACACACCTCTACTCACCACACACTGACACACGTATAAGCTATTTGGTTAATTTGAATGGGAGACAAAAAAGAAACAAAGTAAAAAGTCTTAGTTTTTTTATATATACATATATATTTGTTGTGTTAGCAGGATCAGGAAGAACAGCAAGTAGAAAAAAGGAATAGAGGAAGGAAGAGAAGAGTAGAAGATGAGAGTCAAATTTTGTGTAGAAAGTAAAATTAATGCAAATTCTTAGCCATTTCGAACGAGCGTGCATTTAAACATACATATACAAACGACAACATAATTGCACACTGACCTAATATACCTGCATAAATAAATAATATATATAGTATATATATACATATATATAGAATTGCAAAAATTTTTAAATATTAAAATTGTTTGAGTTTTCAAGATGCAAACAAATTGTAGAATGAAATTAGAAGAAAAGTGAACCGAACCGGGAAAAGGAAACAACGTGCACAGTGGACACAATGTGGACAAAAATGTAATTTGAAAATACACTCACATACACGTACACACATACTTATACACAAATAATAAATTTATATCTTAATGGAGTTGAATGGAACTTACTTATTTAATGATGAAACAAACAAGAAATTGTCTAGAGCTTAAGTAAACCCAACACACACACACACACACACACACAACATTCAAAACCTTAATATAATATGATAAATATATTTCAAGATATAAATATTAATAAAAACATATACATATGTATACATATATACATACATATATATACAATATACATTTACAATTTATGTATTCTACACACACATTAACATACATATATATGTGCACACACACACATGCCTATGTGTAAGTTCAATTTCGAGAGAAGTTCGGAATCGACTTCTTGATATGCAGC
Organism: Zaprionus nigranus; assembly: GCA_018903425.1. NCBI lineage: Eukaryota > Metazoa > Arthropoda > Insecta > Diptera > Drosophilidae > Zaprionus > Zaprionus nigranus. The sequence goes on from JAEIGD010000027.1 coordinate 1,199,901, forward strand.
AGCAAGAAAATGAATTAAACTTTAATGTAATCGATTTATCTTATGTAATTTAAGCAAATACACACACACAAATACATATTGACATGTATACACACACCCACACCTATACTCTCTCCCCCAAGAGTCCTTACACATTGCAATCCTTGGGGTAAAATATCCCCGCAATTTTCCTGCCCCCCCCCCTGCACCACCCTTAGCCCTAATTTTTAGAGATGGTCTGAAACATATATAAAAAAAACAAACAAAAAAAATAATAGAAAAAGTTCGCAAAGTTGTAACTTTTTGGGAAAACCTTAATAAAGAATTGCATACGGAGATACCCAAGCATAATACGGTAACTCTATTATGTGAGAGTGTATTTACAAAGCGAATGATATCTATGTAATTAAACAAACACTTTTAAACAAACTTCAAATCGGTTGTGTTTATTTCTGGGCGGAAATTGAGCTACGGTGCATATGGAAGACATAACAACGATATATTTGCTAGTCCTAGCTCTTATAGTTCCTGGGAACTAGAATTGCATACGGACAGCAGAGATGGTTATATCGACTCGGCTGATGATGCCGATTAAGTATATATAATGTGGGGTGTGGCACGCCTCCTTCTGCCTTAAACATACATTTACGGTTGGCAGCGCGTATAAAAACTATTGCTTTTCTTGATCTTCTAATTTGCTTTCAATTCGCTAAGTTGAACCAGTGTAAGACCCGTTATCTTAAATGTTTGCGCCAGTTATCGTTTATGGTCGATTGTCGATAACATATTGGGTAAGCTTGCGAAGTGCATTGGTATTTTTTGTAAAAGAACTTGAGGTATTTTGCACATAGGCCGCATGCGGTCACACTGTGTGATTCTTTCGTAATCCGGATTGTTGTTGATATAAATAATACGCGTTTTTCGCAGGCGCAGACAGAGAAAGAAAGCCAAAGGACACAACAACAAGGAGTGTGCGTTGTCGGTGTTGTTGTTGGTCTCGGTGTTGTTGTGCTGCTCTCTCTCTCTCTCCCGCTCTCCCCCACTCGCATCTCTCTCTTGAGATCGATTGCAATGAACACGAAACAAAAAGAATTTTAAGAAATTTAAGCACGTTGCGTGTGCGTGTGTGTTTCACATAAACAATATACAATACATATACCAATCAAAGCTCTTCCCGGTATCCAACTGCCCGTGTGTGTGTGTCTGCTTGTATTATTCACATTAATTAAAAAGTTAAACAACTTTAAATCGCCGCTTGCTTATCGCATATTAACAACAACAACAACAAATTAAACAGTTCAAAACAGCCAAAACTAACTAACACAACATAAAGAAACGTACGTTATGTCCTACACTGAGTTGGAGTCGGGCTACCAGGACCTCCGCCAATCGGCCACACAGCAGCAGAGCAGCACTGGAGCGTCGCAGCTGCACCACTCCCAGGGGCAAGGGCAGCAGCAACATCCACAGCAACCACTGACGTCGCACTCGCATCGCGTGGGCTTCTATTTGGGCCACGACGGCAATGTATGCAGCACATTAAGAATACATTCTATATACCTCAAATATTGTATATCGTATATACATATATTTCTGTTTATATCTCATAATCATTTGCACTAACAACTAAACGATGTAAATATTGCTCTCTCTCTGACACTGTCTCTCTCTCACTCTTTCGCTCTGTCTGTTCAAAATCGATACATGCTACGCAGCCTCTTTTTCTGTTGTTGTTGTTGCAGTTGACCCTGACATTGCAGCGGCAGGAGCAGCAGCAGCGCAGTAGCTTTGCCCGCCAACTTCCTCTCTCTACATTTTTGCACTCTCTCTGCTGATCCAGCACACACACACACATAGGCACACACACATACAGATGCATATGCTTGCGTTTGCTAATCAACTAAACACTAAACTAAAGCAGCTCACACACACACAGACACAGACAGTACATAGACAAGAGAAGAAGGAGAAGGAGGAGAGTGCACACACACACACACCTATGGGCAACAGCTTTGAGAAATTCGCGGGCAGTGGAGTCGACGCAGGCAACAACAAAAGTTACAACAACAATGTAAACTCGCGTCGGGGCTGGAGTCGACGTCGACGTCGCATGGCAGCAGCAGCAGCGGGAGCAGGAAACACAATACTAACAACATCAGCTGGCTGTGACTCTTTGATGGCAGCGGGAGGTGGAGTGGGAGTGACAGAGTCGGATGGTCTAGGCGCAGGCGCAGGCTCGAATTGGAATTCACGGCGTTGGTTGACGCACGTCAGCTCGACGCCAAATTTAGGTGGTGCGTGTGTGTGTGTGTGTGAAAGTCAGCTGTCAATTGTGTCAATTATGTGTCTGTTGCTCTCTTTCTCTCTCGTTCTCTCTTTTTGTCTCACTCCCTCACTTACTGTCTCTTCTTCAATTCGTAGAAACAACCGTTAATGACGCACTGGAGCCGCGCTCTTCATCATTTTCTTATGCGGTGAACAATGTTTTCTTTCTTCTCTTTACTCTTTTCTCTTTGTTTAAGTTTACTTTGCGTTTTACTATTGTTTAATTATGGATTGAGTTATTTGTTTGAGTTTATTTTTTATTTAATTGTTGCCTGCGCATTTGTTTGCTCATTTGCCACACAAAATTAATTAATTGCCCCGGGATTCTCAGTGTGTACACACCGACAGACACACACACACACAGACAGATGTACACACTGCTTATTACCTTTATGGCTTGCTTAATTATCATCTTTGTCGCTTGTTTGCTTTCTTCGTGGAATTGTGAATGAATTTTCGCCTTTTAATTCCATTCAGTTGCCAAATTGCCGTTGGCCAGTCAACTGTCTCTATCTCGCTCACTCTCTCTCGTGGATTGACTTTGGGCCACGTAGCTCAAATCTATTTTTGGGGTAAGCAATATAATGCGCAATAATGCATCCCTTGTCCTGTCGCATCCTTACACGTTGACTTTCATTGCGTTGTGACGTCACGACGTCAACGCAGACGCAACAGTTTGCATTGCGCGCAGTGGGAAATCAGAAATGTGTTGCATACTTTTGAGTGGCAAGCAAAAATCAAGTATACGCTTTATTGCCGTTGACGTGTTCGGTTGAGTTGAGCTTATCAAAAACTTACAATTTATTTTCATAATTAAAAAAGTGGTAAAATTAAAAAAAAAAAAAATGAAAAATTATCAAAATATATTTTAATCTCAGTTTAATATTCCCGCCCTTATGGTAATGTTTTCTGTGCTTTGTAAACTCAAGAACTTAATATTTGTATGTATGCACTGTTAATATATAAGTTAAGATGATACAAATTGCTTTTAATCATTCTGTGACAGTCAAATTTGATCTTAAACATTACATAGCCTATAATAATATGTTTATTTTATTTATTTATTATTTCATACACATTTCATATGTTTTCTCAGACTGAATGCAAATTTATAGCGAAACTAAATTCTATTTAATTTTGTTCACACTGTGTACATATTAACATGCACAGCGCTGTACAATGTGCATTGTCTCTTGATAAGGAGACCTTGACCCCGTTAATTTTGTACCTGTTGATTGTCGAACGGGTGTCGAGCTTTGTTTTTATGTATTTCGACCCCTGACAAAAATTACCTGTAAGCTGTTCCAAGCAAGCTCAGTGTCGACTCTTGCTCTCTCCCTTTCCCTCTCTGATACCGGACGTGCATGTAACATGTATTTAAATAGTCGCCGTTGTCTCTCTGGCGGTGGCGGCGGCACTGTCAACAAAGATAACGAACTAAAACAAAGCGAGACAGAATCGGAGCCAGAGCCCAACAGCAACAAGAACAATAAGAAGAACCTCAATAAGAACAAAGCCAAAGAAAGAACAAAATGAATTTAAAATGTGCAAAACGAAACAGAAGAAAAAAAAAGTATGAAACGCTTTGGCTTTGTGTGGGGACAGTGTGGGGAATGGGATGGGGATGAGGGGGCAATTATATGCCGATCATCATCGGAATCGGCATTGGCACGCAGGCAGAGCAGACCGTTTGGCGCACGCTCAAGCGCGCGCGGCTTCTCTGCTCTCAACGCTGGCGCTGGCGCAGGCGCTGACGTTGGCGTCGCTTCAATTCTGTTTGCTGTTTGCTTTGTGTTAGCGATGGCATTGTTGAAGGAAAACTTTGAGGCACGATAGGCGATAAGCGATGACTTTTGACACTAGATGACTTTTTAAAATGACGTATTGATAAATATTTTGATAAATAATATTTGATGTTTAGTAAATATATAGTAATATTCATGGAATAGATAAAACTTTGTTTTACAAATGAAATAGGTGCTTAATGTGGATAGACGATAAGCGATAAAATGTACAAATAAATTACACTTTTTTAAGTATTTAATTTTACAAGAGATGACTTTGCAAAATGGCATCTGTTTCTTTAATAAATATCGAATAACCATAATGAATTCTTTGGATAAAAAGAGTTTTGTTTTACAAATAAAATAGGTGCTTATTATCCACTGGTAATAAGCGATATGCAAATTAAATGATCTTTGCAAAGAATTTAAATTTAAAATAGATGATTAGCTTGTTTTTTTTGGCAAATATTGCATTATTATAGCTAATTAATCGTATAGATAAAGCTTCAAGTCTTCAAATGTTCTGAGCTATTATTAAAATTATAAATTTATATTTGTAGTTAAAGTTTCTCTTGGTTTTCCTCTCTCCGTCTCTCCCCGTCGTGTCGTGTCACGCGCCCATCTCCCCTTCCGGATCGGAGCATGCTTGATATCCGATAACCGTAGTCACAGTCGCAGCTGTGCCGCGGCCCGCTGTTCAGTTGGCTGTGGTGCCCGACGCGAATTGCTACCCAAAAATACAAAAAAAAAAGAAAAAGCACAACAACAAAAATAATAATAACAACAAAAAACATAATAAAAGACGACGCGCAGTTTAGTACGCTTTGTTGTTGTTCTTGGACTTTATGCATGTGCTATATAAAGCGAGCGAGCAAACACGCCGTAAAGAGTAAACAATAAATTATTGGCCTGGCTTAGGAATTTGGCCAAAGTCACGCGGCAGCTGCAGTTGCCCCAGTTGCATGGAGTGGACATGGTTCAAGGATTGGTGGCGCCTCAAAAAGCTACGCTCGCGACATCAGCGTCACAAGAAAAAACTCGAAGCGGCAGCAGCTGCTGCTGATCCGCTTAATGCGGACACAGATGGTATTGCTGGGGCTGCTACACTTGCAGCTGCACAGCATGTGGCATCGCCTGCGGGCAGCGAGAAGAGGCGACACAGCCTGGACACGCATACGCGACGCAGACGACGCGCACGCGATCGTATACCGCGCTATCGACTGAGGCAGCGACGCGCACGCAGCGCTGGGGCGAACGCTGCTGCCGCTGCTGCTACTGCCACTGGCGCTGGCACTGTTGATGCCGGTCAAGAGGCCAAGGAGGAGTTAGAGATGGAAGAGTCTGAGGAGGATGGCGAGTACGGGCCATTCAATGTTTGCGATTATTTGGACTACGACTATCGCAATGCGGCGAGCGGCGGCGGAGGCGGCGACGACGATGAGAGCGACGATTTTTGTTACTGTGACGAGTGTCTCAATGTAGGTGTCGCTTATCGTGTGTGCGTGTGTGTGTTCGGGTGTGTGTGTGTGTGTGTGTACGTGCGATTGTTAGTGCGGGTGTTGGCCACGGCTTAAATCGGCATCAGCCGTTAAGCAGTTACGTCAACAAAGCACCGTCAGCTGCTAATTAAAACGTCAAATGGGCCGCAACGTTGTCCCCAGAGAGTGAGGTACCCGCTTAGTTAGGGTATTCTCTAATCGTTGTTGTACTAGCAGATCGTTGATCATTTTAGCCTCTGCTTGTTCCGTATGCTTCCAGTCACAGACGCTTTCAACCGGTTTTTCCCCATTGTACTTTTTTATCTATCAGAACCTTGAACCCGATTCAAGTCTAGACTCAACTCAACTCATTCGATATTCGATTTCGTTTTTCAAATTTCAAGTTTTGTCTCCTATGTCCCTTCTAATCACTCGTATCTCCCAATCAGCACTTTCTTTTTAACTGTGATAAATTCAATTTAATTGTACAAATATTGCCCACACACTCAATTTGCCCGATTCCGAAGGTTTCGAGCCCAACTGCGATAAATCACATATGTATGATCACATTGTGATTTATTTATTGATTATGTTGTTGTTTTTTTTTCAAGTGTTGAAAAACTTGCCGTACAACCTGTTACATCGTATTTGGTATAGGGTTTTTGTCATATTACACAACTCAACAAGTTGCTCGAATTAAATACAAAGTTTGTTTAGCCTCAAGACTCGAAAACTTTCCCTGCTGAGATGAATTACTTTAATATTGTGAGTATTGACTGTTTGTGTTTCTCACGGCCTCGATAGGAGTCGGGTTTCGAGAACAGATTTCTACATGTGTAAACTCAATTCTTCGTTATCAAGCATGACAAATAAGATGATTTCTGGTTCCAATGTTGATTGCTTTTGTAAATATTCGATTATAGAGATGACATGTCGTGTTTCATCGATTGTACTTATCGATTTGTAATCGACATAAGATTTTAAACAATTAAACGATTCATTGATTGGTTCAACACTGACCTATTATGCCGTTAGAATCCCTCTCTTTAACCTTTTTTAAATCTAAAAGTCCCAAGATTGGGTACACTTAAATTTCATAGTCCTTTCTCCATCTCTCTCGCTCTGTCTCTTCCCTTGCTTGTTTATCATTCCTTTCATAAGAATTTCATAAAACATTAGTAAAGTAAAAATTGTCTAACAAAATTTCAAGTAGAAAATTTAAATTGTTTTTATTTTATTTTTTTTGATTGTTGTTTTGTTGTTCCTAATCGAACGGCAGAGGAAGCAAAAAGAAAAAAGAAAAAGCGCTCTGCCTTCGAAGGTGGAACGACAACAGCGCTAGACACAACAAAATCCTGAAATCTAGGCATAATTTGGCTTCCTTTCTTTCTCTCATACTTCAAAGGGCGACACCGACTTCGGCGACAGCAATGACGGCATGGACTCGGACACGAGTACCTCGTCCAGCAACAGCAAGCAAGTGGTTGTGGGCATCTGTGCCATGGCCAAGAAGACCCAATCGAAGCCCATGAAGGAGATATTAACGCGTCTGGGAGAGTTTGAGTTCATTAAACTGGTTACCTTCGAGGAGAACGTGATATTACGCGAACCCGTACAGAATTGGCCCATCTGCGATTGCCTTGTCTCGTTCCACTCGAAGGGTTTCCCACTGGAGAAGGCCATCGAGTATGCACAGCTGCGTAATCCATTCGTGCTCAACAATCTGCACATGCAGTACGACATACAGGACAGACGACGAGTTTATGCCATCTTGGATAAGGAGGGCATTGAGATACCTCGCTATGCCGTACTTGATCGCGATTCGCCCGATCCGAAGCGTAAGTAATGTTATAGAATTGAATGTTATATATACAAATGCATTCTCTACTTGCAGATCATGAGCTAATCGAGTCGGAAGATCATGTTGAGGTCAATGGTATCACGTTCAACAAGCCGTTTGTGGAGAAACCTGTCTCGGCGGAGGATCATAATATATATATCTATTATCCTACATCGGCTGGTGGGGGGTAGTCAGCGTTTGTTTCGCAAAATCGGTAGCCGTAGTAGCGTCTATTCGCCGGAATCGCGAGTACGCAAAACTGGCTCATTCATCTATGAGGACTTCATGCCCACCGATGGTATGCTACTCTATTGATCTCTCTCTCTCTATATATCTCTTTCAATGAAATCAGCGTACAACTCCGGTCACTGTTCGCTCTCTCTCTAGCACGCTGGATTAGTTTACCATGCGTCCCATACCAGTAATCAGTAATCAGTAACCTGTAACAAGTAATCAGTAATCTCTGTCCTTTTCCATAATATATGTATATAGATCACACACTGACATAAATTCGTAGAATATGCAATTTCAGAATGTCCCCAGTTCCCCCACCTCGTCCTAGCCAGAACATTTTTTTATTTCAATCCCGCTAACTTTCCTGCTACCCTTAAGTGCCCAATATCCGATTTCAAGTATTATGCTGGGTTTCCACTTGCCACGTTGTGCCAAATGATGTCATACTTTAATATGTCACATGTTTGCAAATATTATAATGACAGTGCTCATAAACATCTGTATATAGTGCAATATTGTGCATGGCATCAGGCTTTTGACAGCTCTCTCTGTTATAATGCACTATACATGTATGTTAGCATTTTGTGCCTCATTATAAAAAGTCAATGTTACGAAGAATATTCTTTGTCTGACACTGTGCCATACATGTGTGTGTACGCTAGCAAATTGTGTAGAAGGCTTGTTATATAACCCGCTATGTATTTTTTGCTTGTGGGATATATGATGTCACACTTAATGCCATGACTGTAATGTGCCATATAATGCCATACAGTTATGCTTACGATATATACTTTTATATTGTATGTTTATGGTGTCATGCTTTAAGTCATTTGATGACATACGTCATGGCATACAGTCTCTGCTGTGTGGTGTATGTATAATGGTCTATGTCATATGGTGTCAGTTTCTGACTTAATAGGAATATATCACTTTGCCATATAATGTCATACCTAATACCATACAGCTTTGTTTATGATGTGTTCCATATATTATTATATTATATGTATATGGTGCCATACTTTAGGCCATATGATGACATACGTCATGATATACGGCGTCTGACTTGATGTACATATATCATATGGTGTTATATGTTATGCCATATGATGTCATACCATACAGTTGTGCTTGCAATGTGCCATATAATGTCATACGTTAGTCTCTGACTGATGTTGAATCATCAAAATATAAATACGTTCGAGTATATGTCATAGCTATCATATGTCATGATGTGTGCCATATATTGTACTTTTATATAATATATTTATGGTGCCATAGTTTAATCATTATCATGACATACGTAAGGCAAACAGTGTCTGCTGTACATATGGCATTTGCTGTCATATGTTATGCCATATGTCATACCATACAGTTGTGCTTGTGAGAAGGTACCTTATGTTGTCATTCGTCAGTCTGTGACTTGTAATGTATCATAATGTATGTCACTGTCAATATGACAACATAGATATGACGCAGTGGAAACTCTGCAAATATCTTCTTTTGTGCATATTTCAAATGGAAAGCCACTCCTTCCTTATTCCACTCATCCCTCCCCCCTCCGCATACACAGCATTTTGGTCATCGTCATCTGTTTTGCGTCTCGCTCGCTCGTTCGCCTCGCCTCGTTCGCCGATCGTTGCTCGCCGCTCGCTGCTCGTCGCTATCATTGCCGCAAAAAAAAAAACAAAAAGAAAAAGAAAACCACTCCCGCCGCCCACAGCCACGCCCACGACCACGCTCCCAAAAAGCTAAACCACTGAAAACTACTGGCCGCCAGTCGAACGCACTGAATCCAGCATTACCTTTACAACTTAGTGTACTTTTCAGGCACCGACGTCAAGGTCTACACAGTGGGACCGGACTATGCGCACGCGGAGGCTCGCAAGAGTCCCGCCCTCGACGGCAAGGTGGAGCGTGATAGCGAGGGCAAGGAGATACGCTACCCGGTCATACTAAATCACTCCGAGAAGCTCATATCGCGCAAGGTATGTCTGGCCTTCAAGCAAACGGTCTGCGGCTTCGATCTGCTGCGCGCCAATGGCAAGAGCTACGTTTGCGATGTCAACGGATTCAGTTTTGTAAAGAACTCCAACAAGTATTACGATGATTGCGCCAAAATACTGGGCAACATGATACTACGTGAACTCACGCCAACCCTGCACATACCATGGTCGGTACCCTTCCAACTGGACGATCCACCGATTGTGCCCACAACCTTTGGCAAGATGATGGAGCTGCGTTGCGTTGTCGCCGTCATCAGGCATGGAGATCGTACGCCCAAGCAGAAGATGAAGGTTGAGGTGCGCCATCCCAAGTGAGTACTTAATGGGGCTGTGTGAAAGCTCAGCACTAAGCTTAGCGGGGTAACAGTTTTAGCTCAAATGAGCTTTTAAGGCATATTTGATCTTGATTTAAGATTATCTAGAAACAGCTATTGCTATATTAGTTTACGATACAGTTTTCAAGATGAGACCTACATTTGATTCTCAAATCCTACTTTAATTGATAGTACTTAAGTAGAGAGTAATCTATATTGATCATGATACTCCATATACAGACTCTACCTAGAACTGCAGCTACAACAGATCAAGACATTTTAATACCCGCTAATTTTAATGAAGGACAGTTTATTTTTGGTAAACACAATTATTATCTATGCCCAAATCATATGTGAAAATGTTGTAGGGATCGGATAATTAACATATAAGTAGAAGTTATTTACGACATAATAATAAAGATAAGTGATTTTCAAGTTAGTCCCTGCAAAGTATGCAACACAAAATACGCTAAACATAGAAATTGTATATTAAAGAAATCATTTTAGTAAGGTGGATAGCAGGTTTATTACAGTCGAGCACACTCGATTGTAGCTTACTTACTAGTTCAAGATGAGACCTACATGATATATTCATATGTAAAGATCAAAAGAAGACTTTCCTTGATCTACAGCTACCATCAAGTTATAAACTTTATATAAACTCTTTTCTTGACAGATTCTTTGAGATCTTTGAGAAATACGATGGCTATAAACTGGGCCATGTGAAACTGAAGCGGCCCAAGCAACTGCAGGAGATACTTGACATAGCACGGTTTCTGCTCAGCGAGATACACACCAAGTCGCATGCCGAGATCGAGGAGAAGGAGAGCAAGTTGGAGCAGCTAAAGAATGTGCTCGAAATGTATGGCCATTTCTCTGGCATCAATCGCAAGGTGCAGATGAAGTACCAGCCAAAGGGGCGGCCACGTGGCTCCAGCTCCGATGATGGTAAGTTCTTGTACTGTTTCTTAACTAAGCTAACCACACGCTAAGTCCTCTCCACTCCAGCCGAAACGCCCGCAGAGCCGTCGCTGGTGTTGATACTCAAATGGGGCGGCGAACTGACGCCCGCCGGACGCATACAGGCCGAGGAATTGGGTCGCATATTTCGCTGCATGTATCCGGGTGGACAAGGGCGTTCCGATTACGCTGGCACCCAGGGATTGGGTCTGTTGCGGTATGAATACGTTTTAACTTCACTTGAATGCAACTCTATCTCTCTCTCTCTTCTCTTTTTTAGTTTACATTCGACCTTCCGTCATGATCTAAAGATTTACGCCTCAGATGAGGGTCGCGTGCAAATGACTGCGGCGGCCTTTGCCAAAGGTTTGCTGGCATTGGAGGGCGAATTGACGCCCATTCTGGTGCAGATGGTCAAGAGTGCCAACACTAATGGGTTGCTGGACAACGATTGCGATTCAAGCAAGTACCAGAACCTGTAAGTGATCCTAATCGATCCAATTAGAACAATCATCTAACAATAGTTTACTTATTCTAGCGCCAAGGGACGCCTGCACGAGCTGATGCAAAACGATCGCGAGTTCACGCCGGAAGATCGTGAACTGATCAATCCGTGCAAGAGCAAATCGATATTGCAGGCATTGGACTTCGTTAAGAATCCCGTCGATTGCTGTCACCATGTGCACATGTTGATACGCGAACTGTTGCACATTATCAGCATCAAGAAGGACGATCCCAAGACTAAGGATGCGATACTTTATCACGGCGAGACATGGGATCTGATGCGTTGTCGTTGGGAGAAGATCGAGAAGGATTTCAGTACGAAATCAAAACAATTTGATATATCGAAAATACCGGATATCTACGATTGCATCAAATACGATCTACAGCATAATCAGCATACGCTGCAATACGATCAGGCCGAAGAGTTGTATATCTATGCAAAGAATCTTGCCGATATTGTTATACCACAGGAGTACGGACTGACGCCGCAAGAGAAATTGGCCATAGGGCAGGGTATTTGTTCGCCGTTGTTGCGCAAAATCAAGGGAGATCTGCAGCGCAACATCGATGAGGTTGAAGATGAGTTTATGAACCGCCTCAATCCACACTATAGCCACGGCGTTGCCAGTCCACAGCGACATGTACGAACACGTCTTTACTTTACCAGCGAATCCCATGTGCATTCGCTGCTCACTGTCCTCCGGTATGGGGGCCTGCTCAATGTCGTCACCGATGAGCAATGGCGACGTGCCATGGACTATATCTCGATGGTTTCGGAACTCAATTACATGTCACAAATTGTCATTATGTTGTACGAGGATCCCACAAAGGATCCCACCTCCGAGGAACGCTTCCATGTCGAGCTCCACTTCAGCCCGGGCGTCAATTGTTGTGTGCAAAAGAATTTGCCACCGGGACCGGGATTCCGACCCCACTCGCATGGCGACACATCGTGCAACGTGAGTCTGCAGTCTAATGATGATTCGAATCCATCACGCATCGAGGAGGAGAACGATAACAACTCCAACAACGAGGAGCAGCTAAATAAGCAACGCACAGTAGGCAACTAAATCTATATTCCAAATTTATCAGCTAATCTCTCTCTCTCTCTCCTTACTCTACCTCCCTTTCTGTGCCTGTCATAGTGTGCCCTGCTGACAAATCAGCGTTCGTGCACCTCGTTCGGTTTCAATCGCCTCGAGTTGCGTGGCAAACAGATTAAATCTAAACCGATCCCAATTGGACCACATCATACGGTAAGCGGCCACGAGGCAATGGAGATGGCCAAGCGACTGAACGAGGAACTTGCCTCGCAGCAGCAACGGCAACAGCAGAACCAGCAGCAGTACCAACAGCAGCAACAGTCCCAACAGCAATACCAACAGTATCCGCAGCAGAAGCTGCGTCCGATCAGTCCGGACATTCGGGCAGTCAGTCCCGACATCGAACCTCGTGCCCGCAGCTTTGAGCAGCGTGGTTCGAACACGGCAAACCATGACAAGGAGGCGGGTATGTATGGAAGTTGGGTGCGCTGGATGGAGCAACAAACAGGCAGTTCCTCCTTCGTCTCCCAATCCAACTGTCTCTCACAACTGTGTTCTCTTGCTCTTGCTCGCTCCCGCTCCCGCTCCCGCTCGCGCTCTGTTTCTCTCTACCCCTTTCAATCTGTGTTTCTCGCTCTCTCCCTCTCGTTATATACATAATATTTCCATTTCAATTTCAACAAGATTTTTATTTGTGGTTCTTGAGTTATCAACAAGTTTTCCTAAACAAATTTTACAATTGCCTTCGTTTCTTTTCATTTGTTGTTGTTATACCCTTGCACAGGATATATTCATTTTGCCAGATCTTTGGAGAAAATAAAAATATATTATATATTTTATATATATATTCTTGTTCAGCTTTTATGTCTGTCTATCCTTGTCTTCCAACGTAAACTTCAGTCTTTGACTTTTCTATTTAATGAGAATCGAATAGCAATGATATATATGTATATATTCTTGTTCAGGGTTTATGTCTGTCTGTTCTTTGCTTACAACGCACTCTTTCTGATTTCACTTTTCTATTTAAATATACAATATATATTTAAATATATACATTAGAATGATATATATCTTTATATATATATTCTTGTTCAGTATTTATGTGTGTCTGTCTATATGAAATTGTATGTCTTCAGCAACTAAAGGATTCTCATGCAGAATACAATGTTATTAAAATCTGTGCTATTATATGTATGACATAGTTGGCATAGGAACAATCGATGCAAACTGAAGCCAGTAGCTGCAAGGGTATATAATCTTCGGCATGTCGAAGTTAACCTTTCTTTCTTGTTTTTTTGTTTAACACCACACTGACCAAATTCAATGCGATTGGCTATACATAGACTAACGTGGCAATATGTTATATTTTATTTATCAAATTTTATGCATTATTTTCTGGTTCCCTTTTGTTTTTTGTTGTTCTGCATGCGTTTTGCGTTCCTTGGTTTTTGTTTTTTTTAATGGATTTTTCTGCTAACGTTCCCGAATATCCCGAATAACAGATGCAGCAATTCCCATGAGATTCCAAGTTCCCAACCTCAGTTATGAGATCCCGATTCTTTATACATTTTTTTGTCATTTCTTCATATTTTTTCCCACATTTTGTTTTTTGCATTTATTTTTATAGTAACTTTTAAGTTCTCTTAGTGGGTTTATTACGTATTTACACTCTCTTTTTAAACAATATTTGATGATGATGATGCTCCCTCTTCAAGGTTTCTACATAGCATCGAAACGAAACCGCAAACTGATTCCCAACATTTTTGATTTTCATTCTTTCCACAAATGGAACAATGCGACTCAATGTTCCTACAAGAATTTTAAATTCGTCTCAGAGAAGTTTCTGTGTACGAATCTCCGGATGCTGCTTGAGCTCTTCCTCTCTTTCTCTTACTCTATTCCTCTCTCTTCTCTTGTTAGAGTGTGAATGTATTCTCGTATGAGCGAGAGAGAGAGAGAGAGAGCTCACAGCTGGAGTCATTGGGGAAATAAATGAAAATCGATAGGCATCTGGCCGCGGAATCCCGTGTACTTGGCAATGCAGCCACAAAACTCTCCTTAGATGTCTAAAATCTCACAGAAAGCACCTGCAGAACCTTTGCCTCCTTTCCCAGTCCCCAATCCTGGTCCCGCTCCTTTTCCAAAGCCAACGGAGTTGAGACGTTCAATTCTAATTGGAATTACACTATATCACTAGCTATCTCTCTCTCTCTCTCAATCTATGTCTCTTGTATTTTGTATCTTTCTGTCCACCTCTTCGTCTCTATCGCACTATCTATCTACCAGTCTTTGTCCATAGCTCTGTCTCTCCGTCTCTTTGTATCTGTCTCTTTGGCTCCCTCTGTCTGTCTCTTCTTCTGGTTCTGTCTTTATATGTCTGTCTCCGTCTTACATATATATGTCTGTCTTATGCATGAGTCGAGGGAAACTGCTAATCAATTGTATAAAGTTTCGAAATTCCTTCGCAACTTTCACTCCTCTCTCTCTCTCTGTCTTTCTCTATCTCTCTCTTTCTCGATTGCATTGTTTGTTGTTCCTTGTTCCATGTTGTTGGTGTCTTGTTGTTTCTTGTTGCACCCGGCTGAAAAAAAAACGATAACTAACTAAGAATATATAACACTTGACGCTAACTCATAACCCAACATAACCAAACTTAACGCTACCCAACGCAGCTCAAACTAATTGGACTCATGTTGACCTAGTTTGCCTGCTGTTTCACTACGCCACTGACGCCACTCTGCCTCCGCTTGCCTCTTTAAGGTTGACAATGGAAACGCATCTGCAAAGCTTTGTTACAAGTCATCATAGATGGTATATCTTAATGCATATAGTGTTTATTCCCATTCGATATTGTGTGATAAGCTAAAATTATCTTTGGTATCTTCGAATTATCCGATTCAATTAGTAAAGCCTATATACGATAATATAAAGAAGACTATAACATAATATATATTATAGTTACATAGTTGAAAAAACTTTGCAACTAAAGGGCACTGAACTGTATACATATTTTCATATCTATTAAGATATGCTCGTTTAGATGTTCATATGTATATTTGTATATATATATACTATTCTAATAAGATCTATATATAATATATAGTATATATGTATGTATATACATTCTATATATATTATATATATATTATATTCTATTCTATATTCATACAAAATAAAATAATTGCGTAATAACGCGCATGTTTTGGTTTAAACAACTGTCGAAAAACTGTCCAGTTTGACACAGATAGTGTGGCTCATTCGCTCTTCAGATAGTATTTACATATCTTAATATATAGTATATATCTTATTTAATTAGATTTGTAAATTTTGGAATCTTTTAGATTCTTGTAAATAATTTTCCGATTACAAACCAAATTTAAGTAAAGTGTTCATATGATGAACTATGTAGATAATCCAATTATAATATATATATTATGGTATACATATGTATATAATACAATTTATCATATATGCTATGTATTATGACATATTGTATATGTGAATATACTACTATACCATTCATATTGTAATATACAGTTCTAAATTATGGCATTTTCACTCACGCTTTGCAGGTACGTTTGGTTTTCGGTTGGCCGATTTTGAGTTTTATCCTTACTTGTTATACTTCAATTATTTTACGAGTATTTCGGCTAATTAGTTTTTCTGTTTGTATACTCTACGGCCTTACATACACACACACGCACACTCAAACAACACATGCCACATAATACCTGGCTAACTGTTATACTGTCGTACTGTCTTACTGTTATACTACCATACTGTTATTGCCACGTTATACTGCCATACAACTGTTATACTGTCATACAACTGTTATACTGTCATACTACTGTTATACTGTCATACTACTGTTATACTGGCATACAACTGTTAAACTGTCATTCAAATTTTGTAAAACTGTAATACTGTTATACAACTGACATACTTTTCCCGACTACTTGTAATTTTACTAATCTGCCGACCCGATGCGCCTTCACCTTATGCAGCGCCCTCAGCAACCTTCGCTGAAATACCTACAGCACGCGTGGGCGTGGCCAGTGGCAGCAGCGGCAATCATACCGCACTGCAAATTCGTGTCACCGATCGTTTGTCCTTCTTCAAGATCGACTCATCCACCAACGAGTTGCCGCTCTCGGACATTGATTTCTCCCTTACGCCGGGCACACCCGGCACACCCTGCACACCCGCTCAGAGTGGCATGGGCACACACAGTCGCAGCACACACAACAAGCGTCACAATCTGCTAAGAATGCGGCGCATGATCAGTGGCGATGATGCTGAATTCGAGCATCTGCCGCAGATATCGCCAATGGCCACCAATGAGCGTCCGCTTAGCTGCAACGGCAACTCCTTCTCCCCACTGGCCACTGCACATGCGCACTCCAAAAGTCTCATGCACTTGTCTAGCTTGGCTCCATTGGGGCCGCCAGTCGATGAAGCAGCGTCGGTGGCCGCTGCTGCTGGTGGTGCCACTGCTGCAACAGTTGCTGGCACTGCCTGTGGCAGTTTTGAAGATGACTTTCAGCTGTCCACATCGGCCCCTGCTGTGCTGCTCAGCAGTGAGTTCTCGCAGCGTACCGAGATTACGCTGAAGGGGCAGAGCGAACAGTGCAGCAGCAATTCGCCTACGGCATCCACGCTGAAGCTCTGCATGGACATGGATACGCACGAGACGCGTCATCGGCAGTTGGAGCTTGGTGCACGTAGCAAGGCCACAAGCCATTCGTGCGGACAGCTCTCGGTGCTGCTAGGGGGACCTGCCTCGGCGCCGGTGCTGCAGGAGAATCCCTTTCGCTTTGGCTTTGGCTTTGGGTCGGCAGCAGTTGGGGCAGGGGCAGTGAGCACCTCCACGTCTGGGCAGTTTGTCAATTGCTTTGAGCCCATAGCGGAGCATGTGACTACGCCCACAGAGCCGCCCACAGTCACAGCCACGCCTATTGAGCCGCAGTTTGTGTACAATTTGCCCACTGTGCTGATAACGCGAATTGTTTGCGTGACAGATAAGACGGCAGCGACAGCGACAGCGACTGCACATGCAACAGCAACAAACACTCAAACACCAACTGCAACAATACCAACTACGACAACAACAGCCATCGCTTTGCCCAATACAACAATAATAACAACAACAACAACAGCAACAATGTCTTCTAATCGATCTATTACTAACCAATTGAAACCAATTGATCCCTCCTCAATTGACGCACCACCGAACACACAACAACAATAACAACAACCACAACCAATACACACACAAATGCACACGCACACACACCTGTACCCAACTCAAACTTAACCTCCTCAACCTGTACCACACAACCACAACAACAACCGAACACAACCTCAAACTCAAACCTAACCTCAATCACAATCACAACGCCCCCCGTCTTGTTGTACCAATACAATCGCCACAGATAGCAACGTTTCGGTCTCGGTTTCGGCATCGGTCTCATCGGCCAATTCGTCCACATCGTCGCGTCGCCAAAGACACAGTATTGCCGGCCAGATGTCCTATATGAAAATGTTGGGTTTCGGTGGTTTTAGCAAAAAGATGGCGACCAGCGCGAATAGCCTTTTCAGCACGGCCGTCATAAGTGGCAGCTCATCGGCTCCAAATCTACGCGACATGATACCGGTCTCATCATCCGGTGAGTAAACACAATAATCTAACATACAAATACCCTAACAATGTAATCACAACAACTCTATGTGCTAGTAACTTACTTGAATACATTCATATAGTACTCAACTGTACTGTACAGCTGTACTGCCTTCTAAAATACTGTACTCATATTATACTGTACAGTATATTTTGGGCACTCACAAATTGAGTGCAGTAATTTTAGAGTTCTTACTGAAAGTAAGTCTCCATTTATTAATTCTTTGTATACTGTCGTGTACTGTACAGACTGTACTCATTTTCTACTGTACAACATTGAAATGAATGAGTAAACTAGTTGTCCAAATTAGTATACTCATTCACATGCATGTACTTAAAAATTAAACCCATTTTAATAATCGATTATTTTGCCTTTTTGAATGCATTCATGCAGGTCTCTACTATGTACATGTATTTCCTTTTATCAATATTACTACTGGCATCCAAAACTTGCCACAAGTAAAGTTTTCGATTATTTATTGACGATCTTCATAATCACTACATATGTATGTAGATCGCGTTCATAATTATTTAAAGTTATCGATAGTTATCGACAAATTAATGAGGTAGTGGTAGTTAAAAGATATTCTGGTAGATCCATTAAAATATTTTTTATTTGTTTATACAACATATTTGCAGAACATTCACTAAGATATTCAATGACAAAATGTTTAGTTAACCAGTAAGAAAGCAACAGTCGCGCAGCACGCGACAGTGGGATACCCTTCGACCTACATATGTTCCCGTGTAGTTTAGTTTGTTAAATTCATACACATATGCATATTCACATGCTTTGAGCGCCAGAGATGGCCTGCCTCGCTCGCCCGCCTCCCTTGTTAGCTGACAGAAGCACTTGGTTTTATCCTCATACTTTCTTAAATAACTTCTGTGATTATTGTCCGATCGGATTGTAATTTGGAGACTACGTAGATATTTCATTCAGCTTAGTATATGTTAAAGTCAGAAATTTGTATCTTTTATACAGCGCTTACAAATGGAGTTCAAAATTTAAATTATTGATTTGCGGGGGCGGTGGCCGTGGCATCTAACATTTGAAATAAACTTGATCTGCTTGTAGTACACAGGAGTCTTCCTGTCAAATTTGGTAACTCTAGCTTTTATAATAGCTGAGATCTGTGCGTTCATACAGACAGACAGACAGACAGACATGGCTCAATCGACTCGGCTTGTGATCCTGAGCAAGAATATATATAATTTATGGGGTCTCCGACGCCTCCTTCTGCCTGTTACATACATTTGCACAAGTTAGTATACCCTTTTTGACCATTTTCAATGGTCGAAGGGTATAAAAAAGTACCTTCCAGCTGTGCATAATAAAAAAATCCGACAAGGGAAACCTCCCTTAGCGGACGTCTCAATTAAAGGAGCTCCTTTTCAAGCGGACACTTTTTTTATGTCGTTCGTGTATTCTTCCGAACAATAGAGCTTCTCTTGGGCAAGTTTTCGATGTGTACTATACTATATCTAAATATATATACATTCTTGATCGATAAATCGATTAAATTACCTGTTACTACAGAGATTTTTCTGTACTGCTTGTATGAGTTAGGGAGGCTTCACTGAAAAGTTGCCTGATTAAATAGATATGTTACTTAGCTATATATATTTTATGTATGTAGACTTCATATATGTATGTACATAAAATGTATGTATATTTTATATATGTATTTCCTACATCTTCTCCAATAGTACCCATCATAATACAAAGCTCTCAGAACTTAGTCTGAATTAAGTTAAATTAATCAAAAGTAACTGATGGTTATATTACCATTTTAAGTTTGATCTGTCAATTCTTGCTTAAGAAATATTATAATATGATGTGTTCTCATCACGCCCCTCCCCACCAAACCCTTTTCTATTCCCTGTACCACTTGTCCGTAGGATTTGGTGATGTGCCGCCAATACGACCGCTGGAGACACTGCACAATGCGCTATCGCTGCGCAAGCTGGACAGCTTTCTGCAGGACATGATCTTTGCGCAGATCTTCAAGACACCAACTGGATCGCCGCCCCGTGTCCATGATGCTGCCGCTGCCGTGAGCACCATGCTGACGGTGCAGGGTGTCAGTGTTTCGACATCGGTGCAGGCAGCAACAGGCCTGTTGGACAGCTCATCGGTTAATCCGGCCGATGGTTCCTACATGACGGTGCAGGGGGAAAGGAGCCAGATGTGTTGCCAATCGATACGGATACTGTTTCGGTTAGAGGATCAGGAGGACCGGTGGCAAATGAATCCCTGGATGCCAACGATGTGGAGATGCAGCGTATACTGTTAGCCAAGAAACAGCGTAAGTTCTATTTCCGCGCGTCATCGATTGCTTGGCAGAAATGAGAAGAGCCTTTCTCCGTCTCTCTCTCGCTCTCCGTGTCTCTCTCTATCTTGCACTCCCGCACTCCCGCTCTCTGCCTCGCCATCTGTCGTATCTATGTGTATGAAATCCATGTGTGAATGTGACCGAATCTCTGGCTGGGCATGCTAATTGGATATGAATCAACATAATCTCTACCAACGCGAAATTTATCCTATTGTTTTATCAAAATTAAAAAGAAGTTTTCGCATCTGATTTTAAATTTACTTTTGTTTATTTTTTCTTTTCTTTCTCACTTTTCTTTTGTCTCTCTTATTATTTGCAGTGGATTAAACCATCGTTATATAATGAATTATTCGATATTGTTTTATTTCTTTCGTTGAGTGCTTTATGCGTTTCTAATTAATTATATATTAAAGTATGTAAATCACTGTAAAGAATGAAAAAAAAGCTCTAGAAGTTGCTTAGTTTGTGAAGCAGAATAAAGAATTCAACACTCGCATCAATGTTCTCTCTCTCTTTCTCTTTTCCTTTGTCTTTCTTTCTTGCTCTGCCTCTTCTTCGCATGCATTCGACGCACTTTTCTGTTATGCGGCACGTCTATTCATCTCTCTCTCTCTCTCTTGCTGACTTAGCTTTATTTCGCTAAAACAAGCAGTGAGAGTATATCGATCTCTCTCTCTCCCTTGCTCGCTCGTTTGCTCTTACTCTATCTCTGTCTATCGATCTATCCATCCTTAACCCCATTTCCCTGCTCGAATGTGTTGCAAACTAAAAAACTAACAACTTGAACAAATTAAACCAAATGCAAAACATAAAACGGGCAAACAAGTTTGGCAACCGGAGCAGCTGGACAGGTGAGTGGAATGAACTGTCTCCTAGTGCTGCTCCTGCTCACAGTATCTCTCTCTCTCTCTGTCTCCACAGCCCTGCAGCCACAGTGGACATTGTGATGCAGGAGCAGGAGCAGGAGCAGGTGCAGTCCCAGTTTGAGCCCATGAATCAGGATACACTTGAGGCAGCTTCGCCTGCCGAGAACAGCGCCAAAACACCGAGTGCCATCTTTCTCAGCGTCAGCATGGATGATCAGGAGCCGAGCAGCACCTGCCTGACACCTGTTAGTAGTGGCATGGATCTCGAACTGGACCTCAGCATGGTGGCCAACAAGGGGCTCGATGACGTTGTCAGTGGATGTATGCTCACATCGCCGGTTACCCCTTGCCAGTAACATAGTAACTTCATCTCCTTCTGTTTCACAGGGTTTCGAGGATGACGAGGAGGCCACACTGTCGGCGGCAACAACACCCTCGCTGCCCGCCGATCACGAGCACGATCAGCACGAACCGAGGCTGGAACTCTGCTATTGCTGTCCCACGCACGCCGAACCGCCGCCCGAGGTGGCCAGCGATGATCCCAAATACAGTTTCGCGCTGCCCGTCACACACATCACAAAGGCCTCGCCCGAGCACGCTCGGCCACCGGTGCGACGTGCTCATGATCCGATCTCGCCACGCATGCAGAAGCAGATCAGTCTCTTCGAGTGCAACGAGGCAAGTGCTCTGCATGCATCCATCAACTTGCCAGCAGCGGCTCAGCAGCTGCGCCAGGATGCGCGTCTGCGCAAATTCGAGAACCTTACACAGTCCACATCCAATTCAAATTTCCCGTTTGAGAGCAACACGTTGAAGCGGGTGCCGTTGGTGAGCACCAAAGATGATTATGCCAATGTATCGCACACACAGAGTTGCATCAATCTCAAGAGCAGTGGCACTGGCACTGGTTCCGGTTCGGGTTCTGGTTCACTTGTCTACGGTTCACCACAGCATCATCAGCATCGTGAGCGGGATAGGGATCGACAGCACTCGACACCTCCAGCCTCTGCCTCCGCCTTGGGCAATGTGAAGAACTTTAATCGTCTGCCCAATGCACTCTCCGTCTGCTGCTCTCTGGACATCGATGCCGGATGCAGTGCAGGCTCACCAACATTGCCATCAACATCCGCTGCAGGTGCAGCTGCAGCCACAGCGGCAGCCGGCAGCTCGGCTACCACATCGGTTACAATGTCTGCGAACCCACCACATCCGGGTGCTCTCATCGTCAAGGAACGGTTCATTGAGCCGCCCAAGCGCGGCATCGTGCGTGGCTATCATGCCAAAACGCAGTCTATGGATGCGGATTTTCTTTTCAATGAGTTCCTTCTTCTGCCCGCCATAGCACCACCTTTCGATCATGTTCACAACCATGATTATGATATTGATCTCGACGATTGTGTGCCTGCCCAGTCGAATGAGGGTCAGCCGGAGATGCCGTAGCTGCCGGAATTACCTCAAATGAATTCACCGCACCCAGCTTGGCTTGGCTAAGTTGCATATAGTAATTATAGTTAATTATCGCAACCTCTTCTTCTTCGTCTTCGTCTTCTTGTTCTTCTTTGTTGCTTCTATCGATCTCTCGATCCTTCTCTCTAGCTCTAACCCGATTGTTGTTGTCGCACTCGCATTGTTGTTTAGCCCGCAAAAAGAATATATATGGGCAAATAAAGATCTATTTTTCTGTCCTATGATAAAGCTGAGTTTTCAATTAAAGGAAGGGAAGGGACTTGACGTCTTTAATAAACCCTTGGATACCTTGCAATACACAACATAAGAATCCAATTGGGAATGAACCCTTTAACAATCACAGATTACTGATAACAAACAAAAACTTTACAGCGTTCTTCATTTTAATATTCAAACAAGTAAAGTCAATCAATTATTCAGCACCATCCATCAAGTTCGCGATGGCATTCTCGATCCAGCTGTATAAATGTAATAGGTTGGGATAATCGATGCGCACATTTGGAATACCGCCTGAAGCCACACCAACAAGATATCCTTTAACTACCAAGGGTCCTCCAGAAACTCCTTTGAATATTTTCATTTGGCCTGCGTTTGTTGTAATCACGTTGTTGGAAACTTTAATAATTTCAAATTCTAAGCCCTGTAAGCCTTCTGGATATGTTAAGGGGTTTCCCCTGGGGTACCGCCCCAGCCGCTTACTGAAGCCTTATCTCCCACTTTGGGACTTTCCCTTGCAATGGCGATTGGTTCAACCTTTGAGTTATATTCAAGAGGCTGTGCCAAAAGCAAAACAGCTACATCACCTTCTGCCCTTTCAATGTTGATGTTAAAAGCTTCATGAATTTGATAGTTCTCCACCTTAATGAGTTGACCTCCTTTGTTCCAGTATTTCGATCCAGCTACAATCGATAAATCTTCCAGCAGTTCTCCCTGAGGGCAATGAGCTGCAGTTATAATAATTCTTCTGCTGAATATGGCACCGCCACAATTGTGCAATTTTTTCCAGATCAGTATTGAGATTTGCCACGGAGCTTCCAAAATGTCAATAGACTTTCCATTCACTATGCGCTCCTCCGGAATTCTCAGGGCAGTTGCCACTGTGAAAATACCAAGTATTGAAAGAAAATACAACATCTTACGGGTTAGAAGTTACTCTGAACAAAGGCACTCAATAGGAGCTACTTTTATAGGTAAAGACGAATATATTGTATAACATAGTATTCACTGGACAATACAGGTTTAAAGTAACGAACTTGTTTCTGTTTATAATTCTCATCTGTAAGAGATGTAATCTTACGTAATTTAAACTTACTACAAATTGAATAATTAGAAAGAAAACAAAGTTGAAAATCTACAGCGAAAAGGTTTTGTACTTACGAGTATATGGTAAGTATATGTACTTACGGTACCTATAAAAGTGGCTCCTTCTGAGTGTATTTCATCAGAATAACTTCTAACCCGTGAGATGTTGTACTTCCTTTCAATACTTGGCATTTTCACAGTGGCAACTGCCACGGGAATTCCATAACAGCGCATGGTGAATGCAAAGGCTATCGACATATCGGAGGCTCTGTATCATGTCGCAATGTTAAACAGTAGTAAAGAGCACATCTGTGGCAGTATTAGTTATGAAGAAGATTATTAAGATAAAGATTATTAAGGTGTCTGACGACTTCATTTCAACAAATTGTCCGATAAAGGACGTATGGAATAAAGATTCTGGGGAACCTTTGCACTATGGGGACTTTGGCCTGTTTTTTTTACATTAATTAATAACTCTTGATCTAAGTAAAATTTTTTGATGGAATTTCTTTTATATTATGGTCAATCCCCTTTAGAAATATTTAATAATTTGTATGGCAGCTATAAATAATAGTAGTCCGATCTTGATGAAATTTCAAGATCATTTTAGGGATCAAATACAAATAAGATGAGATAAGTTTGAAAGCCATATCTTGAAATATAACAAAAATCGGCCGATAGATTGTATGACAGCTATACGATATATCGGCCCTATCCGTCTTGTTCCGGCTTATTTATAAGTAATGAATAATAAAAAGTATGTATGCTAAGTTTAATTTTGATATCTCTCTAGTGAAAGTGAATATTGGATATTGTTTCTGACCAAAACACCATTGCATACACCACAATCACGCATTTTTATCGTGATGTTGCTTCGTTAAAAATGAAATTTCTCAAAAACCCGCAAAAACGCAGATTGGGACTAGATGTTCTAAATAAGGAATTAATAGCTCTACATACGCACTAAATAATCAAAATATTTATAGCAACGCATAGTAAAAACCCTGAAAATGAATATCCATTTCAATTTTTAACGTTTACATTAGCTCTTTGAAAACTGAAGAATTTAAAGTTCCACTTCAAAATTGAGCGCAATGACGCCAATGTTCTGACCAAACGCTGACTTTAACAGCTGATATTTTAACATTGGACTGTTAAGTTAACATTTGCAGGATGTAAGATGATAGTTTGATGTATTCCTTATAAGTTAATACTAAAATACTGCAAATTTGAAAAACACATTATTGTAAAAAAAAACAGGTCAAAGCCCCCATAGTGCTTTGGTTGTTAAAGGCTATCTTGTTGGTGTTGCTTCATATGGATATCTTTATAGGAAAGCCTTATATTCTAATACAGTACATTTGTTTAACTGGATCAAGAATTCAGTCAAGAGTTTTAATCCTTAAGTATCCGTAATAATGAATTCACTACTCATGTAAAAATAATAATATTTAACAAGCCTGACAATTTGTGTTTTATTTGTATGCCATAAAAGATAGATAGATATTATAGATTATATTTTTATTTGTCAAATTTATTAAGCATTTGCAGGAAAGATTTCTAATCCGGAGCTGATATTGCTATAGAACTTAAGCTGAAGAGGGCAAAGAATAGACAGATATCAATGTGTATTTCTACGACCACAGTTATTTCTAAATTACAAAACTTTACATACTGGTTATACCACAGACTATATATTTATTAATTTACCTAATAATCTATATGCAAACACATTCACGACAGTAATTTCCCAAAACATGATAGAAATTGAGTTTCATTTATTCAGATCTCATCTTCCATAACATCTCTACAGATCAGCAGTTTCAGCCAGTCAGTCCATATGTTGATATGCCATTATCTTTAGCTCTATCATCAGCATCTGCGCATATTTATATCGAATTCATATGCAAGCGTTTCTATAATTAGATGATATAAAGAGTTTCTTTTGCAGATAAACACAGACACACACACGCACACTCACAGATTACCACACATTGTGCATGTGTGTGTGCTGATTTTGTTTATATGCTGCTCGCGCATTTGCATAAATTGGCAAAGTCGCTGGCAAGCTTTAAGATATGCTAGAACTTTCCCCCATGGCGAAACTTTCGGGCAGCACCCGCACCCGTAACCAACCAAATGCCAAACAGCGCACGGCTAATGCATATCCATATAAATCTAATGTCGGTCGGCCTGTCTGTCTGTCTGTCTGTCCGTCTGTCTGTCTGGGCACACTTCTACTCTTGTTACAGCTGAACTGCGTCTTTCTTTCTTTGTTTCTTTCATTTTTCTTCTTTCTTTTCACTTGGGCAAAAAACTAAATTGAGTGGAAACTTTTTCCATATCGTATGCATTGGGAAAATGCTAATTACAGTTGTTATATTCACTAAGGAGCTGCGCACCGAAAATGAAAATTGTTGATGCAAATGAAAATCGTAGCAGCAGCAACAGCAACAGCAACAACAACAAAACGAGAGCTCCGCACATTGCGCTCTGCGTTCTGCAGCATCGCACACTGCCAAAGTCTTAGGCAACGAACTTGCGATGAGTGAGGGTAGATAACAAGTGAATACCATAAAGAAAGGCTACCTTCGGCATGCCAATCGATCCTACACTTGGTATATATAATGGTACAGAATTGAATAGTATTATAAATATATACTCAAAACTATGTCTAACTTCGAGTGCCAGTGAGATGCTAAGTTATTATTATTCTAAAATCAAAACTAATGTTTATACAAAAACTCCCATTTTGGCGGATTATTTCTATGAAAACTATATGATATAGTTGTTCGATTTTAATTAAAACTGACTAACATATTATTTATATAGAATACTACAGATGTAGTAAATTTGGTGGCAATGTCTTGAAAAAAATAATCGGCCAATAGGTTGTATGCCAGCTATATGATACGACCTATTTACAGAGTGCAGTTATAAGAAACAAGTGTGCTAAGTTTCATAGAAATTGCTCTGAGACTAAAAGACTTGTTTGCATTGCAACAGACGGACACACGGACAGTTCTACATTGACTCCTCTTTTCATCTTGATTCAGAAAATACATATATATACTTTATAGGATTGGAAATGTCTCCTAAGGTGCCTTGCAAACTTTTAACCAAAATTAATATACCTTATGTAAGGATGAATGAAAGCCTCGTATATGTGTACACTACTTATATAGTGTGTGTTAGAGCTGACGAAACATCGATGTTTGCTAAGGTTCTTTATATGAAACATCGATTTGTATCAATATAACATCTATGTATGTTTCACCAGCTCTAGTCTATATACGAATATAACTAATTTCGCGATATATTCTATTGTTATCAACAGTTTCTAGCAAACAGAGTTCCAGCAAACAACAAATTAACTTTAAAATAAGTATAATATAATTTATATATAATAACATATATATATAATATATGTATTTACAAACTTAATCTAAATCTGAGTCAGATAAATGTTTTTTTTAACATACATATGCTGTGTATACTCATTATTCCTGATTCTTTATAACACATTCCGAAAGATTCAGATTCAAACTCCGTAGACAACTTTAAATATTGTACAATTCCAAGATTTCGAAACGATTCTCGGCTGTAATCTTCAGCTGATCATGAAGTACTATGCAAGAACTTTGTTTACGCACTGCGTACTACATACGAGTTCATTGTGCCACAAGTACTCGTAGATGTAAAAAACGATTCAAGTCTCGTCAAGAAGATCTTGAGATCTCGAGATTGACTGTAATTGCAGCCAAGTAGCAAGTACTAAGTTATCTTTGCCGCTTCATCGGCACGTTGCACGTTGCAACGAAGCGAGTACACGTACCCGTTGCCGTTTCGAGTGTAGTGAGTACTCCTTTTGAGGGCCGAACATTCATCAGTGGGTGATGTAGTCTGTCTGTCCAACTGTCTGCCCCTCTGTCTGGCCGCATGCCTCGCATACGCAAGTTAGAATATAAAAAACCAGCATGAAAACGAATACGAAAATGAATACGAAAACGAATACAAGTGCGAGTGTAAGTACGAGTATGAATGCGACGGCGATGGCGAATGCAAATGCTAAGCACGAATTGAAATTTGCAATCGAATGTGGATCGAGGTTAATGCATGCTATATAGACTATAACTATGGCTACAGCTATAGCTATAACTATCTGGCTTTGACAAGTGAAAACGTTCATTCGCGACGAATCTCGAATCTCAAAAACCGGCTGCGTCTCACAATTCTGACTGCGGGTCTCTCTCCCCCTCTCCCTCTCCCCTTTGCACTCCTTGGCAACGCCCACATTCAATTGGGTCTGGGTCTGAGGCGATCGCTGGCTCGGTCATTGACAGCGCTCGTTAACCGCTTTGTCTCACTTTCACTAAGCTCGCGCTGCCCTGTTGCGGTGGTTTTGTATTATCATCATCATGTGTTCATCATCAGATCTGATTAAAATGATCATTGTCAACGTTGAGTAATCCGTATGGGAATCGAACGGAAAAGAACACTGAATATGCCGATGCAGGATTGAATTTCGATTTGCTGTCAGTAGAAAACTGTTTCATTGACTTTGTATTTTTT
The DNA here is from genome assembly GCA_018903425.1 of Zaprionus nigranus. Lineage (NCBI taxonomy): Eukaryota > Metazoa > Arthropoda > Insecta > Diptera > Drosophilidae > Zaprionus > Zaprionus nigranus. The sequence continues at coordinate 1,228,585 of JAEIGD010000027.1, forward strand.
AGAATCTAACATACTTACATCTTATGACAGTTTGGGTTATGATATTTGCTCTCCAGATCCTTAGCATGCGTTAATTTATAAATAGATCAAGTTCATTTCAAGAGAAGGTTCGAGAGATCAATGAAACAAGAAGACGTCAAGAGCGACAAAGATGAACAAGAAGAAGACAAAGACGAAGAGATTGCGACAAGAATTATTACTATATGTAACGTAGTCAAGCCAAGGAATAGTTTCTGTTTATAACTTTACAGTACATTAACGAAATTCTTTAGTAACCAGAAAATTAATGTAGATCCAGTTAAATATTCACAAATAAACCTAAGAAATCCTTTAAGTACTGCAAATTGAATAATTAGAAAGAAAACAAAGGAAGTCTTCAGTAATCAGAAAATGAACTCCAGTTAAATATTTACCAATAAATCGAAGAGAACCTTCAGGTGATTGTAATCGAAATTTACTGCAAATTGAATAATTAGAAAGAAAACAAAGTTGAAAGTCTACAGCGATAAGGTTTTCTACTTATGTGGTACCTATAAAAGCGCCTCCTTCTGAGTGTATTTCAACAGAATAACTTCTAACCCGTAAGATGTTGTACTTTCTTTCAATACTTGGCATTTTCACAGTGGCAACTGCCCTGAGAATTCCAGAGGAGCGCATAGTGAAAGGAAAGTTTATCGAAATATCAGAGGCTCCGTATCAAGTCTCAATACTGAACAGCAGTAAATTGCACATTTGTGGCGGTTCTATATTGAGCAGAAAAATTATTATAACGCTCTTGCCTTTGGGAAAACGGCCGGAAGATTTATTGATTGTAGCTGGATCAAAATACTGGAACAAAGGAGGTCAACGCATTGAGGTGGAGAACTATCGAATTCATGAAGATTTTAACATTAATATTGAGAGGCCAGAAGGTGATTTAGCTGTTTTGCTTTTGGCACAGCCTCTTGAATATAACTCAAAGGTTGAACCAATCGCCATTGCAAGGGAAAGTCCCAAAGTGGGAGAGATAGCTTCAGTTAGCGGCTGGGGCAGTACCAAATATTTCCCCTTAACAATCCCAGATGACTTACAGGGCTTAAAAGTTGAAATTATTAAAGTTTCCAATGAGGTTATTTCAACAAACCCAGGCCTAAAGAATATATTCAAAGGAGATTCTGGAGGACCCTTGGTAGTCAAAGGACATCTTGTTGGTGTTGTGTCTATCGGTGGGATAAATCGACCCTCCCAATATCCCAATCTTGCACATTATTATAACTGGATCCAGAATGCTGTCGCTAACTTGGTGCATGCTCAATAAGGGATTGACTGTTCTTGTTACAATAATAAAATGAAGCATACTATACAATTTGTGTTTAATTTATAACTTGTTCAACTAATCAAGGGGTTTTCAGTTGTAATATAACTTATTGAGTGTTTGTTGTGAAGTCACCTAACTGATAATGATATCACTGTGCAGCTACTAATGAGTATTGCCGTAGATGGACGGACTCATACATGTAAAGAAGCTTCTGTCAAAGGTGATCAACTGTGATATACCAGTGTCTGTTGGCATTGAATAATGTGAATATGAATAATGTTACATACGTTTTCGGATACCCTTCTAGCGACAGCGGGTATAGAAGTAAGCAATTATTAATTAATGTAGACACGACAAGAGATCAATATACAAAGCTCTACACATGTTTTCAATAAAGACATACAAAGATAAATGGCATTGATTCGACTAGAAATTGTAGCCCCCAGGATGTTATGTAATGCGGTAGGTGCCCGCAGATGAAGAATATATGTTAGCATGAAGGTATTCACAGTTATAAACGAATCAGTTGTTAAGCTGCGACTTTGGCTTCGATTTGCATAATAGAAAATCAGTTAAACAACTCGAAGTCGAAAACAAAAAGTGTTGCTATCGATGTTTTTTTTTGGCATGTTTATGGCAGAAATTACATCAAAATTTTCTATTGGAATTCGAAATTGAAATACGTTGAATGGTGGCAAGGGGAGTGGGAGGGGAGAGTGGATCTCAACGATCTGTGTTGGTCAGTTTTGCGACTACATTTGAGTAGTTCGCCAGCTTCGGCAGCTTCACTTTCTTTTTCACTCGAAAATTAGACTTTAAATCGATGGGTGCTGATATCCAATGTTGTTGTTGTTATTGCTGTTGCTGTTGTTGTTGCTGCTGGTGCTGCTTTGTTTGCCGTGTGTTTTTTAGTTCCCAAACTATGCATATTTAATGGACTTGATGGTTGGGTCAGCACCCGCGCGCTGTGGGAAAGCGACTCTCTCAAGTGGCCCGAGAGAGAGAGAGAGACAGAAAGACGTGGCAAGAGAGAGAGAGAGCGTTAGAGTGTGCTGATATTGACACATTGCTAGATTGATGGATGGATTGATGGCTGTGTTGACGCGCCCAGCAGTGGCTGCTGCTGCCCGTATCCTGTTGGCCAGGCCAGGCAACGCCAGGCAGCTCGTTAAGTCAGACGGACAATTGGCAAACGACCAAGTTCATTAATCAAATAAAAAACTGCTCATGCTGGTTTAGCATTGTCTTCTCTCTCCAACACGCCCTGCCCTGCCCTGCCCTCCCCTCTACCATTGGCTGTGTCTGCTGTCAATTGGCCGCTAATTACACAGCAAGCGCATTGCGCATACGCCCTGTGCGCACCCCGCAGAAAGAAAAGATCAACTTGTTGAAGTTTTCGAATTTGCTTGCTCTCCCTCGCTGTTGCGCACTGCCCCTTCCCCCTCCCAAACTCCCTCTCTCACTGTCTTACTGTCTCCCTTTCTTTCTTTCTTTCTTTCTTTCTCTCTGACTTGCGCGCTGTCACCTACTCCACTCTCGCACCATACACATGCTAAACAGTCTACCTGTTTGAGGTCTGTGCGCCCGACTCTGTCTGTGTGCGTGTGTATCTGTGTGTGCGTGCTTGCGTGTGTGTGTGTGTTTATGAAAGAATCCAATGAAGAGTGAAAGCAGTCGAAGGCAGCCGGTAAAAAGTGTAAGTTGCTTCCGCGGCTCGAGATCATTGGCATATTTACATGGATTACCAGCGCTGCGTGAGCGTCTGTGCGTCTATGTGTCTGTGTGTCTGTATCTGTGTGTGCGTCTGTGTGCATGTATCTGTATCTCCGCCAGTTTGCTTACTGGCATTTTTGGGGCTTGGCTTAATCGAATTGCCAGGCGATTAATCAACATCAAGCGCAGCAGCCTCTTGCCACTTGCCTGTTTGCTGCCTTGCCCGCTGCCACTTGTCGAGTGGATTAGGTCATTATGTGAGTGAATTATCGAAAATATATATCGAGTACATTGCTCAAATTTCAATGTTATCGGCGTAGCAGCAGCTGCCTGCAACCTTGTCTTCTTTTCTTCTGTAGTTACTCTACTGTTTTTTAATATCTTATTTAAACTTCAACAAAATCGCGGCATATTATCCACTGCTATGTCTAGTTTTATAATGATTAAAGCGGGAACAGCTGACTTATAGACACTTTTTAGTTTTTTATTATTTAAAGCTTTATATATATATTTACTATCTGTGTGGAAAGTTTCACTAAGATCAAGGCAGATATAGTTGAATTACAGACAAAAGTCTGGAAGTCTATGGAAAGGTGCAGCAATCTAATCTTGGCTTACACTGATTTTAATTTTTTTACTCTCTTTAAGCCCCCTAAGCGAACTAAATCCCAAGCTAAGCGCTTGCCAGGCACGCTCAACTCATTATCGCAAGGTATTGTGCTGGCAACTGCCTGAGATTGCTTTAATATGCATAGGTATTTATTATTTTTATTAATTGATTGTTGGGAGTCATGTAGCTGGCAACGGGCTACAGGGCTGCGGGCAACTCATGCAGCTGGCAACAGGGGAACTGAACGGGCAATGTGCAACGTGCCACATAGTTGCAAGCTGCAATCACAGCAATGCGCAATGCATCGATTTGATTATTTATTCTGCTTATCATGCTGTGCCTGCTGCCTGCTGCCTGCTTTTCGCAATTCGACGCTGGACTGCTGCACGATGAAAATTTATGAGCGCCAAAAACGAAAGACTTAAGACACAAACTTGTCGCTTGCAATCGCAGCAGCAGCAACAGCAGCAGCCACAACTTACATAAATAAGCAAAGCTCGCTGGTTAGGATAAGCTGGCAAAAGACAAAAACCAAAAGCAATGCAATGTTAACGACTACAAAATACCCTATTGGGATACCTTATTGGGGTACTCTGTGGTAATTCTTCCGGCATTCGCTTCGTGGCACTGCGAATCAAATGAAATTTGGCACATGGCACATAAAGATACGCATATGTACGAGTATGCCAAATCTTTTCCAAATCGGTGCTGTAATAACTGAGTTCTGTCTAAATATATGTATGCATGGCTAGATAGGCAATTAAGATCATATTTAATCGTGATTTAAAGCTCTCTTTGCATGTCCAACAACTCTAAACTCTGCACACAATCTATTTGTATGGCAATATACTCAACAAATCCCAGCATTACAGGGTATGGGAAAGAAACCAGTCACTTGCCTGGCTTACCTGGCTTACCCAGCTACCAACAGGAGGGTTCGGTATCCGGGCACTTGCTGTGCACTTGCGTAAATCTCGTTGACCACTTTCGATGCAGCCTCCGCAGCGCATTCTTCCCCAGTTGCAGTTGCAAAATAGCATGGCACATGCACAGGGTGTATACAAATGTGGGGTATGATGGGTTGATAGAAATTAAATAAAAAAGGTAAAAAATGATAGATGTCAATTGTATTTTTATCTATATCAATCGAAAGCATCTTAAATGAAAATCTAAATAAGAAAACTTCTGTAAAATTGTTAAGGGACTATTTTAACATTTTGGCAGAGTATCTTAAAGTCAGATTGCACCTTTGTTGTTACCTTTTCCTACTTGTTTCAATATTTATTCCAACGTTTTTCTATGCGACGCGTGCCACATTGTTGCAAGACTTGGTTTTGTTTTTTAGTTTTTATGCTTTCACATGGCACACTCACACACACACACACGCGCAGGTTGAACGCTCCACTTGCAGTTAAGGTGCCGCTGGCTGCGCAGAGTGTTGCTTACATTTAATTACTCAATTTTTTCGGGGTTTCGTTCGGCTTTACTTTGTTGTTGTTATTGTTGTTGTTGAACTTCTTTTATGAGGCTTGAAAATTCCGTTTATCGTCTGCACATTGCAAACTGTTGTGCATGTAATAGCAGACCCCCCCTCTCCCCTCACCAACCCCATTTCTCTGGGTGTCCATTTGATGGGTATAATGAACTCCTCGTTGACCTCAGCTTGCATAAGCTCAACTAACCCGAAAAGCTCTTGCCACGTGCTCTGCCAAGCCCCGAAAATGAAAAGAAAACATCTACATAGAACCTTAATAAACTTAACACCTCATATATGTTAGGAGTAACACCCGAGAAGAGTCCATATCAATTAGCATAAGACCAAAAATAACTGATTATAAGAAAAACAACAACAAGGGGAACATTGTCTGCTTTTCCCGGTAAACGGGTTTTTGATCTACAGAATATCACTATAATGTAGTGTAATATGCTATAAAGTGATATAACAATGTGCTATAAAATAATATAAAATGCTGTGATATTATTTATTGTACTCAACTATACTCATTTTTGATATGCTATACTGCAATTTGCAATGTTAACTATTATATGCCTCGCTGTGCCTTACTTCTTATAGTATCTACTATATATAGTAACATACTCAACTACTCGTACTATGTATTTACATCATTTACTATGCTATGGCATGTAATAATTGATATTATTATGCCTTACTATACCAATCTACGCTAGAGTGTTATACACTATGCGACACTATGTTAAAACTTGTGTGAAAAGTATTATAAATCGAAAGCTTATGCCAGAATATATCATACGCTATTCTTGATTTTATAATGTATATGCATATCATATACTGTGCTTATATGTCACTGCTATACTTACAGCCTGAATTCAACTATGCTATACAAATATTTTCAATATACTTAAAAATTTGCTGCAAATTAAATAAGCACGAAAGCTACAGTCGAATGAGCACGACTGTGATATACCTGCTTCCCAGCTGACTATAACGATTTCTTAAATATATAGCTACTAAGTTTAGTGTATTTTGTGTTGCATACATTGCAGGGAAAGGCTTGAAAATTAGTAACTCTTTAAATTATTTCTTAAATAATTTCTCTGCTAATTATCCAATTGCAAACAATTTTTCAGAAATCATTTGGTCGTTTATAATTATTGTGTTTACCAAAAATGAATTTTCCTGCATTAAAATTACGCTTGAAATTTGGGTTTTATTGATTTACGGGGGCAGAAGGGGGCGTGGCTAAATTTAATCTTGATCTGCAAGCAAAAAATAACACACATTGACACCAAATTTGGTAGCTCTAGGTCTTATAGTGCCTGAGATCTTAGTTTACATACGGACGGACAGACAGACAGACAAGAGGAAGACAGACAGACAGACGTGTAATGTTACAGACCTTGATACTGATTAAGAATATATGTTTGTGGGGTCTGCCATACCTCTTTCTGCCTGTTACATACATTGTGGGTTAGCACAAAGTTAGAATACCCTTCTACACTATGGATAGCGGGTATAGAGAGTATATATAATATAGATATGATATGAATATAAAGGCAACATGTAAGCATTTAATGTTTATTTATATCTGGAGGAAATACCGTGAGTTTGTTTATTATAAGATTAGAGATATCAAAATGTTTGCTTTATTTAGAATACAATTACAAGTTCTAATAACAAATCGATTCTTTCTGCTTGTTGTAGTGAATATGTGCATATATCTTTCTTTGATTATTTTCCATTTCAATGAGTCTTATATAATATTAATTGAAAAATTTTAAGCTGTTTCTTTTGTTGCTTCTTGTTTTTTCCATAATTTCAAGTAAGTTTCTGAAAAAAAAAAACAAGTTGAAAAACTTGAATTTTGTGCATATTTTATTGCTGGCGAAAGGCTTGAAGAGATAAAGCTTGAATTAGGCGGCATATAGCGCGTATTATTTAATTGATATACGAAGTTTATATGCTATGTGTGTGTGTGTGTGTGAGCTGGTTAAATGTGCCTTATCAGGTGTTCAAATAGTAACGAAAAGTGCTTCAACTTTCAATTGGTTTCACATTTCGTCTCAAGAATGACGTGACGTCACGGCGAGTGTGCGTGTGTGTTTGTGTGTGTGTGTGAAGCTGCAGCTGAAGATGAAGCTGCAGATGAAAGAAGCAACGGGTGCCAAGTATGCCAAGGAGACGGAAAGGGGAGGGCTGAGGGCAGCAAGGCTAAAAAGTTCAATTCGAAAGCAGACGACGCGTCGCTGCGACTGCGACTGCGACTGCGTATGCGCTGCACGCTCATTACCGTTTGTTGTCGGCACTTCGTTAAACGCAGATTTACGCGAACAGGTTGTCGATGTCGACGTCAGCAGCGACGCCACAGCGGCAGCCACATACCAAAGCGCAAGTAAAGCTCAAAGCGAAGCTTAAACAGCGACGCGTCGCTGCTGCCGGCAGAGAAGCCGAAAAATAAATAGTTACGTTCGCGCAGTCGCAGTCGCGGCAGCTCAGCTCAGTCAGCGACGAACGCGCCAAGCGACCGCAACGCGAAACGCAAAGCCACAAAGCACAACACAGCAGGCAACTCTGGCGAACAGCAACAACAAACATAACAACAACAACAACAACAACACGAAACAAACGAACAAGTGTCGTGCAGCGCGCGTCTCTCCTCGCCAACGTTGTGTGCTTTCGTTGTACAGTGCCTGTCAAACTGTGCGGCCTAACGGCAGTGTGTGTACAGTGTGTACCGTATAGCGCATCTGCCACTCTCCCGCTCTCTCTCGCACATCTTTTTTTTTAACGTTTCATTGATCGAACGCGACGCAGCATCTGCAGCACATGCGTGTGTGCGTGTGTGTGTGTGTGTGAGATTATCTGTTATTTTTTTTGACTGTGTGTGTGTGTGTGTGCTGAAGTGAAATGGAATTTGTTGAATTTTAATTGCACGCAGCTTCAGCTTCAGCTGAGAGAGCAAAGCGAAGACACAGAAACAGACATTTCATTCAACTTGCTAATGAAAAACAACAACAAGAAGTCCAACAACAACAACAACAGCAGCAGTAGCAGCAGCAGCAGCATCAGCGTCGACGGCCAAGAGAAAATTGCTGATAAATAAGCAGAAGCAACAACAACAACAACAACAATAATAACAACAAACAATCAACAGCGGCAAAAATCATCAAAACAAAAGAAAACGTCGACTCTTTAATTAACGTAAGTAACAACAAAAAAAATTAAAGAAATACTCAACTACAACATCAACAACAACAGCAACAACAACTTGTTACACAGCAACAACATGCCACTGCAGTGGCTGTCAAACTGTGCCGGCAAATTCTTTTGCATTCATCATAAACAAATCGAACTTATTCCAAGACTTTTGTTTTTACATTCTCCGGAAAGGAGAGAAATCTGATCTCTGTAGAAATACGCTAAGTTTGTTGTTTATATCCAGAATGGAAGCAGGATTGTGGTTGTATTATAACTACGAGTTTGTATGTATGTATGTATGAATCTCGTATGTATACATATGTATGGTACATATATGGTAGATCTGTATTTTAAATCTTACTGCAAGTCAAGCATATAATGCATTCTGTATTTGTAACTTACTTCAACAGAAAGAAATAGTTGATGTTTTCTTAGTCATGTTACCATGGTATGAGATAAGTTTAACGACTTTAGTCTTATATGCACAGTTGCTAAATACAAATTGCTGACTATCTTGATTTTATGCTTATGGAGTTTACAAATCTGTATATATCTTTTGAAAGATATAACAAAACTAAAAGTGTTTGATAAAGACAATTAGATGATAAAACAAGCGCACAGTATAGTGTGCTCGACAGTAATTTACCCGTTACCCGCCTGACTAAAACGTCTATAATTTCTATATACAATATATACAAGTGTATTATCCGATTGCAATGCAATTGTTAGAAATCATTTGAACTGTCCTGCATTAAAATTTCGCTTGGAATTCAGTTTTAATACGGACAGACAGACAAAGACAAAGACAGACGGACTTGGCTATGTCAACTCAGCTGTTGATGTTGATTCAGAATATATATAGTTTGTGGGGTCTGCCATGCCTGCTACTGTCTGTAACAGAACATTTTTGGTTGGCACAAAGTTATAATGCTCTTCTACCTTATGGACAGCTGGTATAAATATAATCATATCATAATAACATTCCTAGCTCATCAAACAGAAATAGTGCTCGAAATTTGTTTTAACAACCCCACGCAAATTCACAAATAAGCCAATCTGTATAAAAAAGAACACAACAGAGCCAAAAAAAAACCAGTAAGAAAAGCAACAGTCGCGCAACACGCGACAGTGGGATACCCTTCGACCTAGTATGTTCCCGTGTAGTTTAATTTCTTAAATTCATACACATATGCATATGCACATGCTTTGAAATTAATCCCGACAGATGGCGCTCGTGCTACGCGCTCGCCCGCCTCCCTTGTTAGCTGACGCACTTGGTTTTATGCTCATACTTTCTTAAATAACTTTTGTGTTTATTGTCCGATCGGACTGAAATTTGGAGACTACGTAGATATTTCATTAAGCTTAGTATATGTTAAGTCAGAAAGTTCTATCTTTTAAACAGCGCTTAAAAAATTGAGTTCAAAAATTAAATTATGATTTGTGGGGGCGGTGGGCGTGGCACCTAACATTTGAAATAAACTTGATCTGCTTGATCCACACAGGAGTCTTCCTGCCAAATTTGGTAACTCTAGCCTTTATAATAGCTGAGCGCTTACAAATTAAGTTCAAAAATTAAATTATGATTTGTGGGGGGCGGTGGGCGTGGCACCTAACATTTGAAATAAACTTGATCTGCTTGATCCACACAGGAGTCTTCCTGCCAAATTTGGTAACTCTAGCTTTTATAATAGCTGAGATCTGTGCGTTCATACAGACGGACAGACGGACAGACGGACAGACGGACAGACGGACAGACAGACAGACATGGCTCAATCGACTCGGCTAGTGATCCTGAGCAAGAATATATATACTTTGTGGGGTCTGCCACGCCTCCTTCTGCCTGTTACATACATTTGCATTTTGCACAAAGTTAGTATACCCTTTTTGACCATTTTCAATGGTCGAAGGGTATAAAAACAAATATACATATGTATATCGTTCCGGGCTCTTTGTATTATGCAAACATTGCGAATCGTCTCACTGGTATCATCTGTGAGTGTGAGATTCTTGTTCATTATTATTATTAGACATATCGGATTGAGTCGACTGACTGTTTCGAACCAGGTTAAGATCTAAGTCAATCGCAAAATGGAAGGGCGAACTGTGACTGAGAGTAACAGTTGGTATGGCATCGTATTCTATTAATTTCTTTGCATGTATTTGTGTCGATCATCGATCATCAGCTAGCTATGTTCGAGTTGAGTTCGCGTCTGTTTGTCTGCCACTTGTCTGGCACTCATTGCCATATCTTAGTGCAAGACTCTACGGGGGCTGGGCTACACAAATTTAGGCCAAAATGAAAAAGCCACAAGTAAAGACCGAATAACAAGCAAAAAACCAAAAACAGAAACAAAAACCAGTAAGAAAAGCAACAGTCGCGCAACACGCGACAGTGGGATACCCTTCGACCTAGTATGTTCCCGTGTAGTTTAATTTCTTAAATTCATACACATATGCATATGCACATGCTTTGAAATTAATCCCGACAGATGGCGCTCGTGCTACGCGCTCGCCCGCCTCCCCTTGTTAGCTGACGCACTTGGTTTTATGCTCATACTTTCTTAAATAACTTTTGTGTTTATTGTCCGATCGGACTGAAATTTGGAGACTACGTAGATATTTCATTAAGCTTAGTATATGTTAAGTCAGAAAGTTCTATCTTTTAAACAGCGCTTACAAATTGAGTTCAAAAATTAAATTATGATTTGTGGGGGCGGTGGGCGTGGCACCTAACATTTGAAATAAACTTGATCTGCTTGATCCACACAGGAGTCTTCCTGCCAAATTTGGTAACTCTAGCCTTTATAATAGCTGAGCGCTTACAAATTAAGTTCAAAAATTAAATTATGATTTGTGGGGGGCGGTGGGCGTGGCACCTAACATTTGAAATAAACTTGATCTGCTTGATCCACACAGGAGTCTTCCTGCCAAATTTGGTAACTCTAGCTTTTATAATAGCTGAGATCTGTGCGTTCATACAGACGGACAGACGGACAGACGGACAGACGGACAGACGGACAGACGGACAGACAGACAGACATGGCTCAATCGACTCGGCTAGTGATCCTGAGCAAGAATATATATACTTTGTGGGGTCTGCCACGCCTCCTTCTGCCTGTTACATACATTTGCATTTTGCACAAAGTTAGTATACCCTTTTTGACCATTTTCAATGGTCGAAGGGTATAAAAACCTAAAGAAAAACAAAAAAAACGAGTGCAGTTTCTTTCAAAAGTCATGTCAATTTTTGGCCATAAAGCACAACAATTATTCGACTAGTACATTGTAGTACAAAAGGCAACAACAACAACAACAGCAGCAACAACAAGCAGCTCATGAGCACATGCCACATAAAGTCTTATAAAGCCACAAAAATGGAAAGTACTCGCATTCGCATTCGCTTTAGGTATTCATACTCGTTTATGAATAACTCCGGCATGCCGAAATGATTTAAAATCAAGTCAAGCTACCTCTGTCTCTGCCTCTGCCTCTGCCTCGTTGGATAACAGACATATTTAACTAGTTCATAAACCTAATTAGTCCAATTTACTTGAGTCTTATCGAATGCATCGAAATAAATTTAATTAATTTGATTATAATTTGGAAAACTCTCGTTCATTATGATAGGAAATGTAATGATGAGTCCCTAGAGATGATGGATGAAAGATAACGATAGGTTCTATTGTAATTGCATATACATACATAGATACTATTAAATACACTTATTTACTTTACTTTACATACGAAGAACTGATTGATGATCTAGTTAAGTTCTTTGGCTTGCCTATTCGGTTATTGGTTTTATTTACTCTTCTGAAGATCTATCTTTCTTAAATATATAAATATATGTAAATATATAAAAGATTTATTATGTGTATTATACAAATAATTGAAAGTAAGACAAACTTATAAAACTTTATTGTTTTAGGAGTCTTATTTCTTTTGAAAAGTTTCAAATATGGGCTTAAGGTTTTAGAAATGTTTAAATCAAATTTTTCACTGAGTTCTCCATCTTCTTTAACAAATTTGAGATGCCTGACTAACTAACCAATCCAACTAATTAGTTCTGTCGTCTTTTTCTATACAATATCATAAGATACGACCTTACCAAAGATATTTAAAAATAAATATCTTGTCGAACGGAAAGCATCATTATTTTAATAGACTTACACAGATGAAGATCTATTGATAATTTGTGAAGATTTGCTTGAAGACAGACTCTTCGCATTGTGGAAGAATTCGTTGCGCTAATAGGATTATTATCCATTATACAGTATATTATTATATTTATTATTATTGTGATTATTATGTCTGCCTACGGAGTCAATAATTGTTGTTGCTTATGCGAGCCACATTTTGGCGCAGTATTCCCCAATTACCCAGAAATTACATAAGTGATGGCTGAAGGGAGGAAGAGGGGGGTAGGGGGCATACCATAAAATTAGCAATTTGTTGTTTATTTATTAGGTCTGTGTTAATGGCAGGAAATGCAGCTGCAAATTGCATGCAGCGAAAGTTTTTCCTTGAAGTGCGCAATAATAAATAAAAATTGCAAAAAGAAAATACCAAACCAAAAAAAAAAAGCAAAAACAAAACCAAAGCCAAAACTAAAACCAAAAACAAAACCAAAAAAAAAAAGAAAAACCAAACTAGAAATAATTTGAAAAACAGACAAAAAGAGGCGGAAAAAGCGTTGAACTGCCCAGTGGGCAATTGAAAGTGAAAGGGGGAAGACAAGGGGCGTGGCAACAGGGACGAGGAGGGGGCTAAGGAGGGAGGTAGAGGGCGTGGCATGGCTGACAAGTTGTGGTCGCAGCTGTGGCGTTGATTTAATCATATGCAACGGCGTAAGGTTTCCTGCGAGAGAGTTGGGCAAGTGCGACAACAGTAACAACAATAGCAACAACAACAGCGACAACAACATCGACAGCAACAACAAGTTGCCACAAATTGTGGCAAAGTGCGGCCGGTTATCAACCAGTTTTGCAGTGCGTTGCACTCGCATTTTAATCTCAATTTCATTTTGATTTTGTGTTTTGATTCATTTTGCGCTTTGCCGCAACTGCGTGTGGCAGCTGCTGTTGCAACTGCTGATGCAGCTGCAACAATGTTCCACTATCTGCGGCGCGTTCGCGGTTCGCGCTGCTGCTGCTGCTGCTGCTGGCAATTAAATCGTATTAAGTCATTTTCGAATGTTAATTTCATTCATTCAACTCAGCTCAGCTCAGCCGGCGTCGACCTTGCCGCCTTCAATTGTTGTTGTTATTGCCGCTATTGTTGCTGTTGTTGTTGTAATTGCAAGCGTAATTGTTCGCAGATGCGAAAAGCCACGCAGCCAAATGATTGTTGCCCGACCAGATTGGCTATGAATACACTCAGACTCGCACTCGCACTCGCACTGAAATGGGCAACAGTTTGACAGTCACTGGCAGCAAACTGTAATTGAAATTGAATAATATTGATTAACGCTCTGTAAGTATTTTAATTAACCCGAGAGTGCACTCTGGAGTAAGATGCAACCTGGAAGAAATGTCTATAATGAAATGATTGTATATGTATATGTAAAGATATCTTAACTGACTCCATGAATACATATAATAAATGTATATTATATACATCTTAGGGGGGTGGGGGGGTTGGTTTTAAATGTTAGGTGAATAATTAAATTAAGCTTAAGTAAGAATATAGAATAAAGAATATAATATTATGTAAATAACTACCCATCCCCATTCCCATCCATGCCCCGCCCCTTCTTCCTTATTGCCCAACACGCCTCACTCGAACAGCGTCTGTGGCTTTCCTCAGGAACTGCAGCTGCTGGTTGTACTTGGATCTCGCTTCGGCCGGAGACGAGTCGGCTCGGGGTTGGGGGTTGAGGGATGGGGTCGGGGTTGAGTTAGCAGGTCACTTATGCACAGATTGTCTGACTGTTGTTGTTGTTGGCATTATACGCTAACCTTAAGGCGTCCTAATCAATTCAAATGATGAGGACGCCTTAAACTTTCCAAAGTTATAAATTAAATACAAATCTAATAGGAAGCTTCATTTTAATATTTATACAAGAACAATCAATCCATTATTCAATATATTTCATATTCATCAATTTCTCTACGGTAGCCTTGATCCAGTATTCTAAAGGTAAAAGGTTGGTAGAAGTAGTGAATGTTTCGTTTTTTTTTGTTACTGAAATCAAACCAACAAGAGCTCCATTGACTACCAAGGGTCCTCCAGAATCTCCATTAATAAGGATAGGGAATGTTTCAAATATATGATGTTTAACTCTAGTTATTGTAACGTTTAAGTATCGTAAATCGTCTTTGGTATGGACCCAGCCGCTAACTGAAGCTATTCCTCTCTCCTTGGGACTTTTCGTTGCTATGGTGATGGGTTGAACTTTGGAGTTAAATACAAGATTTTTTCTAAGAAGCAATAAGCCTACATCATATCCATCCATGATACTTTCATTATGAGCTACGTAGTCCTTCACATAAATCCGTTGACCTCCTTTGCTCCAGTATTTAGATCCTGCTACAATCGTTACATATGTTGGCACTTCTTCCCAAAAGCAATGAGCTGCAGTTATAATAATTCTATTCTTTAAAATGGAACCGCTACAGAAGTGCTCTTTTCTGCCGTTCACTATTGAGACTTGATACGGAGCCTTCGATATGTCGATAGACCTTCCATTCAATTTCATGAGCTCCTTTGAACTGTACCTGGCAGTTGCCACTGTGAAAATGCCAAGTATTAAATGAAAGTACAACATCTTACGGGTTAGAAGTTATTCTGATGAAATACACTCAGTAGGAGCCTCTTTTATAGGTACCGTAAGTCCATACACCACATAAGCTCAAAACCTTTTTTGCTGTTTTCATTCAATTTTGTTTTTGATTATAAATTATTTTTTTTTTTTTGCAGTAAGTTAAGATTTCATTACCTGAAGGTTCTCTTAGATTTATTGGTTAATATTTTACTAGAGTAATTTTCTGAACTGAAGCGATCTCGTTACTTTGTAAGCGTCATTAAGTATACTTTCTATGTTAGGATAACTTCACATTTTAGGGGGGGTAAATGTAAGGTGAATAATCAAATTAAGCTTAAGTATATATAAGAATAAAGAATGAAGAATATAATATCAGGTAAGTCACAGCAGGTAGTTATGTATTGTAGTAACTCCCAGTGACCCCAAGACAGGTTCTCATCTCGTTCTGTGTGTGTGTTTATTGCTAACCAAAAGCATCGATTTGTGGCTGCAGCAATAAAAGGCGAAACACTGTAAACACAAAAAAACAGGAAATTTCATTTTCGATAAAGATGAAAATATTCGTTAAAATGTAAAATGAATTTTTGGTTGTTTCAAGTAAATATACATAAGAGATATATATGTAATTTAAGTATATTTAGTATATACCTCCATTAATATTTGTATCTATTTTTATATCTTTTTCCCAATTTGTTTGCTCTTGATTCGTGCACGATCATCAATTCTGTTTTGATTAATTATCACGTTCATCGCTCGCTGATCCCCAAGTTAAGTACGTATCGTACCTCAAGCCTTATCTCAAACATCATCAACAGCACCATCAACGAAGTTGAGCTCATTATCGTCAATGGAATTAATAGGCCCGCTTCGGTTTATTTACTGCCACAAAGTGAGGCACAACATTTTGATACATGTTTTTGGCGGGTGGACAGGCTTCGTTTTCATATAATCCTAACAAGCAACAAGGGTAGAGCAGCAAGCGACAGGTAAAGCAGCTGCAACTAATTGTCATTGGCTTCGCCTTAAAGATAACAAAATCCCCAAGCAGCACAAACAACAACAGCAACAACATTGTTGCCATTGCCCAAAATTAACAGCCACGTACTAAATTCCTTAGAAAAACAACAACAACAACAACATTAACAACACAAACAACCGAATGACAAAAGGCAACAACAACAACAACGAGGCAATTTTTGTACAAATCTCTGACCAAAAACAGACGCACGTTTTCATTTCGAAGGCTGCTTTTGGGTTAGTGGCCAGACAGGGGGTGGAGGGGGCTTCATTAACCCATTGTTGCCGCAACAAGCCAAATAGAAACCATCAAATGAAATTGCTGAACAGCTGTGACATAATTGACAACAACTACAACAACAATAGCAACAGCAAGCACAAATCAAGTGCAGAGAGAAAACATGTCGAAACATGTTCAAGCTTGAATACACTTGCTGATCGTGCTTAAGAATGTAGGGTATTATAAGTATGTATATACTTGTATACCTCTACATATATTTATTCGATATCAAAGAAGCACGACTATGTCTATTGCTCTTATTTGTATATCCTTATAAAATACATAGAGAAAGAAATGAAAGCAGTTGTAAAATTCGTTAAGAAGTAGGAGAATAATAAGCTGTAGAACTTTTGTTTAAAAGATGATCAATTACAATAAGATCATAACGAAAGGTTAGCATGATTGCAAATAAATATATAGTATACTGATCTGTACAAATATATATTTAAATATATATGTACCCTCATACAATTATATATATATATATATATATATTTTTTAATATATATATATATATATATATATATATATATATATATATTATTATATATAATATTTAAGTAATATTTTATCAGTTTGATCTCAGAATATTAAAAATGAGGAGGCAGTTCTTAAAAAGTCTAACTAGCTAATAGTCGACATGTCAAAGAACATATATGTCTGTGGGCAAGAATATATACATACGCAATAGATCTGTTTCCAGGTGAATTTAAAGTAGCACTAAAATTGTTTGACTAATCAAAAATCCGACTTGATTGCACAAGAATATATAGAGATAAACGGATATATGTTGTATGTATACGTATGTTTACGTGTAAGCATACATGTAGATCTGATCAATTCAGTAACATTAGAAGAGGAATATAAGTATTTGACTAACTAGCTGATAGTCCAACACAAATCGATCGTGTTTGTACTAGAATATTTATAGATATATGGAGATATGTAGTATATATACGTGTAGATCTCATCAATGCAGTTGAGGTAGTAGAGAAAACAACTCTGGAAATGTGCAACTAATTAGCTTGCACTCGACAAAAAGTGCAGACTTGATTGTACAAGATTCTATATGCATCAAAATACTGTTTGCCAATTCAATCCAAGCACAATAGCAATGCAAACAATGCAAATTGTGGGCAGCTGCGTTGCAAACTGTAAATGCTTTGACATTTCAACTTGTGGCAAAGCAAACGCACGTGTGTGCCCTGCATGTGTGCGTGTCTGTGTGCGCTTACCCCTTGTCGGGCCGTCAACTTCATCAGCAATTCATTTGGCCGCATTAAATGCCTGCATAAAATCAACATTCAAGTTGAGCCACAAGACAAGACGACAACGACGACGACGACGACGACGGCGACCAGTTGCAGCTCCTCAACAGATTCCACAGAGCGTGCGGGTGCAGCAACAGTAATAGTAACAGTAATACCAACCACAACAGCAACAACAATGCTAATGGCAAATCAAATGAAACACAACATTAAATTAATTGTCAGAGCAGAAAATAAAACGAAAGACTTAGGCAACAAACTAGACTCGACACGACCCGCCAATTGGAATGTTTTGTTCTGATTAACAAACGGTGCGCGCATTGCCAATTGGAGTGCAGTCGACAATGTGGACAATCTTGTAACTGTGCGACACGCCCACATCAGAGTCGCCTCCCCCCCTCCCGCCCCTCTCAATGTGTTGACATAACGCCCACGCACTGTCGAACGCTGATGCAGGCGGATGATGATGCAACCGAGCAACTTGCAGCAACTCAAGTGTGCCGCATTGTTGTTGCTGGCTCTTGATGTTGCTGTTGTAGTGTCACATTTCACAGTTATTTGTTTGTTGTTGTTCGCGATGCAACACGTGCTTTTGATATATATATTTTAATTTAACTGCGCGCGCCTGTCACGGCAGCGCGACGGTTTAATTACCCACAACTGAAGCAGCTGTAGCTGCCACAAACTGCATAATACAACATACTATCGCAAACACACACTGGAACACACACACACACGCACGCCTGCAATTATCAGAGCAACATTGTAAGTTGTGGGCGCACATGCAGGAAATGCCAGTTGGGAAGTCGTACTCGCCCAGTCTCTCTGTCTGTTTGTCAGTCTCTCTCTGTCTCTCTCGGCCTGTCACGCAGTCTGTCAGTCAGTCAGTCAGTGCCTGGGAATATTCACAGCCCCCATTGACAAATTCTATGCTATAAAAACAATATGCCAACCACAACATTATGCAATGCAACACGCCCAAAACTAAATCAGATTCTGTCCCCATAAACAAATACAATATATGGTGTGCCATGTATAACACATTATAACTATAGTTAGGCTGTATTATAAATCAAACAACTCTCTGGTGTGCTATATATAACACATTAAGCCTATAATTAAGCTACATAATAAACTATAAATTGCAAATGCGAACATTTTTTGTGAGGCAGATAAACATAACTGTTGTAAGCCCATAACGTTAATGATATTTGTTGTATAACACAAAGTGGTATTTTTAATTAATAATAAAATATAATAATAATATATAATTAATATATAGTTTATGTTTCCATTGTACTGCTTACTCTATATATTTCAAAATACCCATCTGTCTTCACATTCAGTCATCATTAACTTTTAAGCTCTTCTCCCAATTGACACCCAGATCTGTAGCACAGTTCAAGC
Source organism: Zaprionus nigranus (assembly GCA_018903425.1). Classification (NCBI taxonomy): domain Eukaryota; kingdom Metazoa; phylum Arthropoda; class Insecta; order Diptera; family Drosophilidae; genus Zaprionus; species Zaprionus nigranus. Next base: position 1,247,621 of record JAEIGD010000027.1, read on the forward strand.
CGTGAATAAATGTATCTCTTCTCTAATCAAAAGCTGACAAATGAAATGACATTTTATGATTGCAGCTGTCGACTGTCAGCTGTCACATCTGTCGGATCTGTACATCCGACACGATGAAGTTGAGACTACTTGAGTTGTGCAATTTGCTCGAAATTAAGAAGGAACATGCCATAGCTGAGATACACTGACAATAGATTGCACTAGATACGTTTATACGTTGTTTCCATGTGTAAAAGTAGTGGAAAGCAACTTGGGCTCTCTATTTTAACTAACAGTTTCCATATTGAGCAAACTTTTATCAGATTTAATCAGAAGACTTAAAAAGTTGAGAACAATATTTTTACTAAACATGTGAAGTAGAGTATTGCAATCGTCCAATCTTGAATATGTTTCGAGTGATGTCATGCAATAAGTTACTTAAAGTTTAAAGCAAGTTCTTCTCTAGACAGTTGTAGCTTGACTCTTCAGTTGAACAAGAATATATATGTTACTTGTATAACTTTATAAAGTTATTTTTATAGTTTCTGTAGCTCATGTTTAACAGGATTATTGGGCTTTGTTTGTAGCATGTATCTTATCATAGTTTAGATCTTGTTGACATATCTGAACAAGAATATATATGTTTATATATGCATGGTGATTGTAGCTCTCATAGTTCTTACCAAAAAACTAGAAGAGCTCTTGAAACTGCATTTATTAATGCCCACTTGAATCATGCAGCTGCCCAAACACAGATTGCAGTTTCCCCCGAGGTAGGCGGGTTGGGGGGTTGGGGATAGTTGATGACGTTTGCGTGGGTTGCAGTCTTCACAATTTGCGACACTTGATGATGCATAATTCAAGTCAACACACACACACACAGAGCTGTCAAAATTTTGGCCAGCCAATTTACAATTTCAATTTTCGTGCCCATTTTCGAGAGTGTCTCTGTCGTGGGCGGGCATTGCAGGTACTAGCACGGGGCGTGCCAGTTGCCAAATTAAAAACGGAACATACATTGAACATGCCACAATTAGGCAGTTGCGATCGCGTTCGTTGCCTAAGTCTTTTGCGTTGCAGGCGATCCAAAAACATATTCGAATCTTTCGAAAGTTCCCATAGCTGGAATGACGTTGTTGTTGTTGCTGTTGTTGTTGCTGTTTCGGTTCCGCTGCAAAAGGCAGCCAATCGATATGAGGAAATCCTACGCTCAGCTCGAAAATAGTTTTGTAAATTAATTGCTGCAAATTACGCGCAGCAATTTTTCGTCTTTCCTCGGCTCAACTTGGTTCGGTTTGGTTTATTTTATTATTGTCGGCTTTTTTGTTGTAGGTTTTTTTTTTTTTTGACATCGAACGACAAGTGAAAGTGACGCCGCAGCAGCGCAGCTCTTGGGTCCAGTTTTGCGGCGGATGAAGCAGTTAACTGAGCTGTTGTTGCTGCTATCGTTGTTGCTGCTGCTGTCGTTGTTGCTGTTGACCAAACCAGCGTAATTTTACTTTCAGGAAAAACTTATCGACAGCCGCTTTAGCCCTACCTGCACTGCCGGCGTGCCCTCCCCCCACACTCCCCCCCTCCTCTTCACTGTCCCTTTGGCGTGACACTTTTCATGCCACATTTTCCTTATATGCATTGTGGTTTCCGTTTTGTTGTTGTCATCTATCTGCCCTTTGGTTGCCGCCGAAAAAAGTGAAGCTGCAACAGCGACAACAACCAGAAAACGTTGCCGTTTGGTAAACCTGTTGCTTGGCATTTCGTTGCTGTTGCCATTGTTGTTGTTGTTGTTGTTGTTGTCGTGCGCTTTGCGGAGATATTTTCATTTTTCTCTACCCTGCATTACTTCAAATGCGGCAAAGAGGTCATATATGATCTTAAGCTACTTTCGACTTACGCTACTCCAAAAGAAAGACCTTTTTTTACTTGAATTAATTTCAATAACATGGAACGATTAAACATGAAAATATATATGAAGTATACAACAATAATATGGTATATTTAATTTGATATACATATATCTTGGCTTATATTTGTTCAGTATTTTGATTCACATTTAATTCACCTTTACCTTTGCATTTCATAAACTTGATCGAAACTAATACAAAATACTTATTTCCTTTATCGTTTATGGCTGCATTTACTCCTCTCTATTAGTTTGCTCATTAAACATTGATGAGCTTTACCATCTAAGTCTCTCTATCAGTAGGATCAACTCCATTAGTACAGGGTAACAACTACAGGGTATGCACCAGCGCATAGATTATGCTTTTTTGTTTGCGTTGCTCCCTGATTTATCGACATTTTGAATGCGGCATTTTGCAGCCGTTTTTGGTTTTTTTTGTCTTGGCGGTTTTGGCGGTTTTAGCGCTTGGGCGGCTTTTTAAGCGCAACCGAAGCAGCAGCAGTTGCTGCCTAAAATAGGCGTGGACTGTGGGAAATGTGGGCAAAGAGGCGTGGTAGCAGACAACGATGGCGACATGCCTTCAAATCAAAGCGACAACTGTTTTTCGCCTATGCTAATTGACGACTTACAGAGCAGTGTGTGTGCTGTGTGTGTGTGTGTTAGGTGTGTGTATCTGCTGTGTGTGTGTGTGTGAAGGTGTCTAGTCAATTACGCCTAATTGCTGCCAAGGCGACAATCACACCATGAATGCGACACAACAAATAAGAGAACGGACATTGGAAAGCGTCGTGGACGGAGACGGCGACAGCAAATTGTCATGTTGAAAACAGACAGAAAAGCGGAAAACGAACGCTTTTTGTTTAAAGAAAACAATACCAACAAAATACCAACTAAATACTGCCACTGCCAAGTGCCATGACAGGCAGAAAAATCATAACAACTTAGGGGGAAACCTTGGCTGGAACTACTCGAGAAAAGGTCTCAACATTTTTCTGTTCCTGCTTTCAAAAAAGTATTCAAAATATACTAAAAGTGTACAGAAATATTTAAATAAAATACTATACAATTAACTGCTTGGAAAATTTGTATTTTCTTATATATTCTTCGTTGGTATTTCGATTTCGACAACAGGTGGTTGCGGTATGCAGCATACTGGGGCAGGGACAGCTCGCATGGCCTGCATACTCGTATAATCACCTCCCTCCGCCTTCGCAACGCCGCCTCCTTCTTCTTCTTGTCCTCCTCCTTCTCACACTGTCGCGTTTTATTCACTTTCAATTGGCTTGTTTTTGCTCTCTCGTTTAGCTTTTTTTTAGCTTTTTGTTTGTTTGTTTAATTGCAAAAAAAGTGCGAACCGGTTAGCGCTGTTCAGAACAACTGCGAATCTGGGGAGGCTGGCAAATGTCAAGGCAGCAACAACAACAACAACAACAACGACAACAGCAGTAACACAACAACAACAATAACAAATATAGCATTAACAATGCGAACAACAAACCATAAACTGTCACAATGCGAACTAGTTGATAAATGTTTGTGGTTTCTTTTCAACTTCAACTTTAATTCAGTTTTGATTTGTTTTCGTGAAATCGGAACAGTAAGGGGGGGAAGAGGCAGAGAGAGGGGGGAGAGAGAGTGAATGAAAACAGAAATTGTACGCAATTCTAAAGCTGGAAATTTCTGCTTGATTGATGGATCGATCGATTGCCTCAAGTTGTGATTATCGCACAAATTATCGACTTGAATCACGGTAAAACGATAAATGCTAAGCGCCAATGTGAACGATAAACTGATCAATTGGCAGATACCCAGTATTATGAAACATAATTTTTAGTTATCGAATATAGTAAAAGACTGCTAAATATTAAGATGGTTAGTAGGATCGAGGGACTTTAATAAATATCGACTACAAGTGCAACTACATTTGTATGTATATATATGTTGACTGTAGAGTATAGGGGGTATTAAGTCTTTAACTAGTCTACGTTTAAATACAAGTTTTGTTGATATAGGGACTTATTGCTAGTCTATTTAAACTTTAACCTATTAAGGAGTGTGTTGTATGTTTAATAGGCGCAATATTAACTGAAGCCTGTTAGATATGTTTGATTCTCTATAAATGATATAAGTATATGTGTACAGTATGTTCAAATAGATAGAAATAGTAGAACAGCAATGGGGTAATACAATATTAATTTCTTTGAATTAGTCTTCAGTTCTTGACTAAACAAGATTTTAAATTAATTGAATTTTGGCAAAAATATGTGAATAAAAAATTTTAATCGAATAAAATAAAGTTATCCCCAACAGCTAAGCTTCTCCCAAACAGACAATGAATTTTAGGGCCCCTTCACTTGTGTGGCACCTACAGCCCCATTGTGGCCAGCTTCTTTTACAGGGTATGCATACAATAGAGCAACTGGTTGCTCTGCCCGGCGGCATTTGGGCGCGTACTATTTGTATTGGGCAAATGTTAAATAGTTGTTGGCATTAACTTTAACCTGAACCATACTCTGATTCTGCTTCTTCGTCTCCTTCTCCTTCTTGCAGTACATTGCCAATGAGCCAGTGACGTCAGCAGCAGCAGACAACATGACAGAGACAAGCAACAGCAACAGCAACAACGCCACCAGTGGCAATGGCAACGATTTCAATGGACGCCACTCAGCATCGCCGGCTCGCACCATCGACTCACACGACTCCACCACAGGCAGCATGGACACAATTGTCGATCGCAGTCTGAATAGGGAGGAGCTGCTGCATGTGGCCAACACCATTGAGCTAAGCACGAACGCAACAAATGGCGGCAGCTTGACCAACTCACAGATCGCCATGCTGCAGCAGGATTCACAGCCCAGTCAGGATCAGCAGCAGCAGCAGCAGCAGGAGCAGGAGGCACGTCAGCATTTGGATGCACAGAGTCACATTTATTCGAGTCCCGTGTACGATGAGAAACCAATGACGCCCCTTAAGCTGACAGCGGCCACATTGATAGCCAACACGCAGTTGGGAGCAGCAGGTGCCGACGATGCCGGCAGCCAGAAGCCCAAGCTGATTAGCCATGAGCAATTCAAACAGCAGCTGGAGGTGGCCATGGCCACACGCGGACCTGCTGCGGCAAAGAGCCAGGCCGGCAAGAGCGTCAGCAATACCATCGACTCGCGCATCAGCAAGAAACAGCGTTGTCCGCCGGAGTTCATCAAGTACAAGGGGGGCAGTGGTGGCAGCAGCGATGGAGGCGCCGATGGCTCCACGCTGTCGGCGAAGGTGCGGCGCAAGCGTCGCGCCAGCAACGAGTGCTGCTCGGCATTCCCGCTGCAAATTGTGTTGGGCACGTTGCAACTGGTTTTGGCCATTTCGCTGGTGGCGCTTGGCTCGCTGCTTATTGTACGAGACGCGGCCTTGTCAATGGCCGGTTGTGGAATTTGGACGGGCCTGATTGCCGCCGTCACGGGCTCGCTGGGCGTGGTCAGCATGCGCAAAACTCAGACGGCCTTTCTGGCGCTCAGTTTGGTCTGCATTGCGAGCAGCACGCTGGCGCTGGCCATTTCTGGTGTGGGCCTGTCGCGTGACCTCAATCGCATGGCCGAACAAAAGGGTGAACAGGTAAGAGTACAGCTAAACAGCTCACAACAACAACAACAAGATCAGTGAAAACTTTTCACTATAACTATTGTTACTACTATTCTGCAGTTTGACCTGATGAATGCCAATAGCGAAGTCTCAGCTGCTTGCGGTTTAATATTTGCCCTGTTTTTGCACTTTGTGGTCAGCATTGTTTCGGTTTATCGGTGTGCCCTGCAGATTTGCACAAAGTAAGTACAATTTTTATGATCGTTTTCATTTTTGTTTCGTTTTCAATTCGAACAACAAATATAACGGCACTCACCCGATACACGATACACGGTTTGGCCGCTTGATGTCGATATTTTCGATAGTTCGTTGTATAGTTTGCACAGTTAGCCGCTGGTGGCGTTGTTGACTGTTAATTAACATAGTTATGTTAGCGTTAGTTTACGTTAGATATACAATCGATAGCTGTTTGCCTAATTGCGATGATAATTGAAAATACAAATACAACTGTCAATGTTTGCCAAATATTAATTTTATCTCTTAATTTTATAATAATTGCATTAAAGATAGAGGATATAAAAAGTAAATATATTCAATATTGTTGATATTCGGTGACTATAACTTAAGCTTTTAAACAAAAAGCATATTCCACAGTAGTCAATGAAATTCAACGGACTTCTCCTTGACCAACACATAAGTTAAATTAATTTTATATAAACACACAAATTCGAGTTCTTTATTTAATCATAAACTTGATACTACTAAAATAGCTTTATAAAATAAGATTTAATTAAGCTATTCATTCATTATAAGTTAATTGTTGTTCAGTGCAAGTGCGAGTGTTAAATGACCGGTAACAAACAAAAAGTTGCAACAGTCGATTGGTTTGCATCGATAACAAGAGTGGAGCAGCAAGTGAAAACCATCGCATAAGAATTGCAGTCAATTCGATACACAGTGGTTTCGATGTTAGCTTACATCGCTAGCACGCACTTGAACCAAAAGAAAAAAACACATAAAAAATAGAAAATAATACGAAAGAGAAACAAAGTGAAAAGCATAAAAGCGAAAGCAGAAGCTGCGGCAGAAGACACAAACGCAGCAGCGAGCAGCGTAAAGCTCACACCTACGCTTTTGTCAGTTTTGATGCGACGAACAGTAACAGTGGGAGTAACAGTTACAGTAATAGACAGCAGCAGCAGCAGCAGTAGCAGCAGATAGAAGACATACATACATACATAGAAGGCCACAAAACGCCCACGAACGTGTACGTGCAATTGAACGCCAACAGGGCAGCAACAGTCATGCCACTGGCTGACTCCAACAAGGATCTTCGACAGCAGCAGCAGCAACTGGAAATCAACAGCAGTAGCAGCGGCAGCAACAACAACAATGCTGAGCAGGCGCAGCTGGATAATTTCAGTGCAGCAGCAACAGGAGCAGGAGTTACAGCAGCAGCAGCAGCAACAACAACAGCAGCAGCAACAGCAACAGCAGCACCCCCAGCAGCATCATCAGCATCAACAACAACAGCAACAATGGGCCTCCAGTTGCGTCAACGCATGCAGATTACATCTTCCGGCTGCAGCAGCCTGGCGGTGACACCCATGGAGCATACGCCCACCGATGAGGAGAGTGGCGCAGTGACAACAGTGACGTCATCGCAGCGTCGTCAACAACAGCAGCAGCAGCAGAAGCAACAACAGCAGCAGCAACAACAATTGCAAGCAGCATTAGAGCAGCATCACATTACACCGAGCAGCAAAACACCCGAACAAATGGAGCTAAGTGACTCGGAATCCTATGGTGCTGCCAGTTACGATGAATTCGAATTGCGTGAGGTAATTAAGGAGGGTCACGACAAGGCCGACCCATCGCAATTTGAGCTGTTGCGCGTGCTGGGCGAGGGCAGTTTCGGCAAGGTGTTTCTGGTGCGTAAAATATTGGGCAAAGATGCGGGCACCCTGTATGCCATGAAGGTCCTCAAGAAGGCCACGCTAAAGGTCAAGGATCGTGTGCGCAGCACCAATGAGCGTAAAATCCTTGCGGATGTGGGTCATGCGTTCATTGTGCGCCTTCATTATGCATTCCAAACTCCGGGCAAACTCTATTTGATATTGGACTTCCTGCGTGGTGGGGATCTATTCACACGCCTCTCCAAGGAGGTCATGTTCACCGAGGAGGATGTCAAGTTCTACCTGGCCGAGCTGGCATTGGCTCTCAATCATTTGCATACGCTGGGCATCATCTATCGTGACCTGAAGCCAGAGAACATTCTGCTGGACGAGCACGGACATATTGCACTCACCGACTTCGGTCTATCCAAGCAGCCCCTGGACGGCTCCAAGACGTACAGCTTCTGCGGCACTGTGGAGTACATGGCACCGGAGATAGTGAATCGCAAGGGACACGATTTCGCCGCCGACTGGTGGTCATTCGGTGTGCTCATGTACGAGATGCTGACAGGGAATTTGCCATTCCACGGCCAGACACGACAGGAGACTATGAACCAGATACTGCGCTCCAAACTGGGCATGCCAGAGAATCTGTCGCCCGAGGCGCAGTCCCTGTTGCGTGCGCTCTTCAAGCGCAATCCCCTCAATCGTCTTGGTGCCGGGGCACAGGGTATATTGGACATAAAAGCGCATTGCTTCTTTGCCACCATCGATTGGGTGCGTCTGGAACGGAAACTGGTGCGTCCGCCCTTTATACCGGCTGTAAGTCGTGATGATGCATTCTATTTCGATGTGGAGTACACATCGAAATCTCCGCGAGATTCCCCTGGTGGCCCCATATCGGCATCTGCCCACGAGATCTTTCGAGGATTCAGTTTTGTGGCCCCAGTGCTGCTGGAGCATAGCGGCAGCAGCAACAGCACTTGCTCCAATAATGTCAGTCCATTGCATGCGTCCACTGCTGTGCCAGCCTCTTCAGCTGCCGCAGTGGGCGTGGCAGTGGCTGCAACAGCTGCGTCCAGGCAGCGTCCAGCGCCACGCAGCTTACCCGGCGTGCTGCCCGGCAACTTCCACACCGAATACAATCTGCTGCAGGAGCTGGGACGTGGCACCTTCTCCGTGTGTCGCCTGTGCGAGCATCGCTCCTCCAAGAAGCACTACGCTGTGAAGATCATCGAGAAGGCGGCAGTGGCTGCTGCCTCCTCGGCGACAGCCGATTGCTGGGAGGAGGTCGAGATAATGCTGCGCTATGGCAACCATCCGAATATTGTCACACTGTACTCCGTCTACGAGGACACCACGTCGGCGTATCTTGTCATGGAACTGCTCAAGGGCGGCGAACTGCTCGATCGCATTCTCGCCGTGGGTCAAATGTGTGAGAGCGAGGCTAGCGCCGTGTTGCGCACCATTGCCGCAGCCGTGGCGTATCTACATGAGCACGGAGTGGTTCATCGCGATTTGAAGCCATCGAATATGATATACGCGAGCATGCGACAAACGCCCGAGACGCTGAAACTTTGCGATTTAGGTGAGTTAATGGAGCAAAGCATTTTTGGTAGCTTCCTCCTAATCCATCTCCTCATTCCGTTAGGCTTCGCCAAGCAGCTGCGTGCCGACAATGGCTTGCTGATGACACCCTGCTACACGGCAAACTTTGTAGCCCCCGAGGTGCTCAAGCGACAGGGCTACGATCTGGCCTGCGACATCTGGTCGTTGGGAGTGCTGCTGTACATTATGTTGTCCGGCCGAACTCCGTTTGCCAGCACACCCAATGACTCGCCGGAGGTTATATTGAAACGCATTGGATCCGGTCACATCGATTTCAGCAGCAGCCGCTGGTCGCTGATCAGTGCGCCGGTCAAGGAGCTGCTGCGCCAAATGCTGCACATTGTGCCCGAGAATCGTCCGACAGCGACACAGATATTGGAGCACAGCTGGGTGCGTGATCAGTTCGCTGGCCGTGTGCAGCTAACCGAATATGGTGGCGGCTCTGATGGCGTTGCGGGACAGCAGCAGCAGCAACAGTTGTCCCTGGGGGCACAGCAGCAGCAACAGCAAAACAATTCGATGGCATTGCGCGGCGCTGTGGATGCAACATTCCGGGCTATTGCCATACCGCAGGCAGCCAACGTGGGACCTGTTGAGCTATCGATGCTAGCCAAGAGACGAGCCAAGGATCGCGCCAATTTGCATTCCTAATTGTGGGTAGGGCTGTGCCCGCGACGCCAGGCCAAGCGGCAGCTAATTCAATTAGTTTATCGACTCTATAGTATTCTGATGCATTGTTGTGCATTTCCGCAACGCCTCTGGCAGTGGCAACTCGCCGGCAATCCTCGCCAGCCGCAGCAGCCGCAGCAGCAGAACTGCAGTCTGCCACGGCAGCGATGTCGCAGCGCAAAGCTGCGCCTGGTTTAAGAGGATTGCAAGGCCACGGCCAATGCCAGAGCACGGCGAGGCGGCTCCAGTTTTAAGTATTTGAAGTGTATTTAAAGTGTTAGTTATTTATTTGTATTATATGGCTATATATATATGCATATATATAAACATATATATATATACTATATGTATGTTTGATGTGTGTGCAGCTGCTTATATGTATATCTAGCATACTATATATACAACATACATATACCCACGCATGTGTATATATGCATGTATAATCTCGTACATTTAAAGCCTGTGTGTGATCTTCCCCGGGCTGACCCCACGAGATGTGAAAATCGAAATACGAAGCAAAGCGAACCTTATTGGCCAAAAAAAGTGCTAAAGACAACACACCAAAAAAAAAGAAAAGAAAAAGAAAAGGCAACCACGTAATTATATACACATATATGATATGATAATACCCCAGTATAACTGCATACATATATATATACAACACATATATGTGTGCAGAAAAAAAGAAGCGTGAATATTTTAATAATCTTAGCTAAATTTTTTGACATCACGTGTTATTGTTGTTAAATTAATTAAACTAATTACTATTAAAAAAATAAATCATAAAAACCTAAAGCTTAACGCAAGCATGATATGCTATATGATATATGAAAAACCAAATCGAAATATTACAGAAAAATGAAATCAGGAAGCGATATCGAAAATCGCGATTTGCACTTGTCGATTAACTTGATGTCTCTCGTTTCCGTTTTGGTTTCTACCGCAAAGTCGGAAAGTCTGTGCTAATCCAATAGTTCTATATGTCAATTTCAATATATATACTTATATACATATATACTTGCATATACATATATATATTAATACTTCTATGAGGTGATGTTGTTGTGTTGGTAACAAATTGCATTTACGATTATTACCAGAAATACCATCTGTAAATATCTGTTTCCTATATACATAAACCATATATATGACACGTATATACATACATCTCTATACATATATCTATGTGTGATAACGCATTGCTACTCGTATTTACTATACCAAAATCCGAAAATGTATGAGACGATAATGAAAACCATAATGAGAATCAATATGAACATGAACATCAATATGAATATTAATATGAAGGCAAACAAAAACTGATTACTTACAAATTTGTAGTATCAACTTGTCGCATATTGCTGAAGACCTTTCAAAATCCAATTTGACATTTTGCACATTATTCGCATAGAGTTTATTGTTGAACAAAGTATTGTTGTTGTTGCCTCAATAAAAACTGGCAGAAACCTCCAACCCTTTCCCCGGAACCAAACCGAACCATGTTTGTCGTCGTTTGGAAAGCGGTTCGGCTTATGGATTGTTGCTCCCATATGGAGTTACGAGTCTATAGATCGATTTGGAACGAAAACGCTGTAAATTGAAATCTGAGATTACACCCCCTATATCTATATATATATGATACATATAATCCACATGACGCTTTCATAATACGCACGATTATCTAAAAATACCGAAAAACTAAGAAAAAAAAAACCAAATGTGATTTTATATGCAACTTGTCGCTTACCGAGAGAACCGTTATTTCTATCTAATATATATATATATATATATATATATATATATATATGTATATATACTATATATGTGTATATGTAAAATCGTACTTTTTATGATCTACTTCTATGAGGCAGTTGAATCACATCATGATCATAATGATCTACTACTTCTAGTAAGCTCGTCCCGCCCCGCAACAAGTTATACGTAAGACTACAATCTGTGTAGTACCTATAAGGGGTATAGTAGTTTATCCAGGCAGATCCTATACCGCAGAGCCCAAATAAATAAACCAATAACAACTCCTTGAGCGTTGTATTTGTCTACGTGTGTTTGCTGTATCTCAATCTGTGTCTATAACCTAAAGAATTTTACGATGATGCGATATGATATGATAAAACTCAATGCGATGCGATCTGTTTGTACATACATATATATCGTTTTTTTATATAAGTATGCCGTATCTTTGATGTTAAATGTGACTTCTTTTTCGGGTTAGTTTCGGTTTGTAAAGTATTCCGACATCGAACGATCGATCGATCGTTGTAGATCGTTGGCTCCCGTGTTGTATGTGTGTTGTGTAAACATTTTGCGCTGTGCTACTGAACTTATGCTAACAACAAACAACAATAATAAATGTTAGTTAAGAAATTGCAAATTTTATGACAGGCCAAGCAAAGCGATCGCGGTACTGTCCTCTCTTATACATAACATATATAGTACTATACCTACATACCATACATATAAACTAGTATATTATATACAAGTGCAGTCGAGTGCGTTAGTTAGAGCTGATTCTGAAACTTAACAAAACGGTTTTCATACACAACAGACACACTTACTCACACACACACGGAATGATCGAAGCTAAGGGAAAGTCGATTCGTTGGAGAGACTCTTTAAAGCCAGCATTCACTGTACTTCATACACAGGCACTATCTCGTACATACTCATAAAGACATATGTATTGTGGATGCTATATATATATTTTCTTAGTAGATTTTTACAGCTTCCAGACAAAAAACATATAAAAAAACCAAAGCAAAAAAAAAAGGCTACTAAAAAACGTAAAATACGAAATAAAGACAACTAAAAAAAGTCACTTTTATTGTAATTAATTTAATCTAAATTCTTGTAAAATTAATTGAATAAATTATGAAAGAAATCGAAAATATACCATAAACAAAAATATGAAAAAAACAAAAACTATGCAAGCAAAAGAAAACCCCAAATAAAAATTTCAAAGTTATGAGGCAAAAGTGATTTTTCTTATCAGATATTCCTAGGAAATTACGCTATGATGATGGTGGTCTTTAGCTTTGATGCAGGGGAATAATTTACAGTAACAATTTGTAGAGATTTTGAAATATTCATAAGAAACTGCACATTCTAGCTGATTCTGGGGGAATAACTTACAATAATAATTTGTAAATATATTGAAATATTCATAGGAAATTGAGCCATTGTGGAGGTTTGCTGGAACTGATGCAGGGGTATAATTTACGGTAGCATTTTGTAAATATCTTGAAATATTCATAGGAAACTGCGCTGTGCTGAGCTTTCTAGCTGATTCTGGGGAATAACTTACAATAATAATTTGTAAATATATAGAAATATTCATAGGAAATTGAGCCATTGTGGAGGTTTGCTAGAACTGATGATCTACAGTAATTTCCATTAGTATTTTGTGAATACTTTGAAACAGTTTTATATTATCAGCAAATAGTTGTTCTTATCGCCGCCTTCGCGTTTGGTGTTTTCTCTGGTTTATATCGTCGCAAACTGATAAGGCGTAACAGTTGGGAATGTTATTTGCTTATCACATGGTCAGAAATATGCGTCATAAGTACTTTCGGGAATTAGAAAAATAGATTGAAAAATAAATAATAATATCTCTCGTTGGTTTCGGTCTATTTAACAATTTGTCGCTTTTATTAATCAGCTTAGAATACTACTTAGTTAATTTCTTTTGTGTTTTCTTGGAATCATTGATTTGATTTGTTTTTGTTTTTATTTTTTATTTGTTTTCATTTTGCATTTTGTATTTTAAATGATGTTATTGTTTTTTACGTTCATTTCGCAAGCAACTTTCTGTTCAATTTGCCTTTTTATGGTGCTTTATCTCGATTACAATCGATCGTAATTAGCATACATATTTATTTAGATTTAGTTTGAGATATTTTAAAATTAATGGGACGTACATAAGGAGAAACTAATAGACAAATAAATACAGTAAATTATTGTACAATGCATGTTTTCTGACTTTGTTTTCTTGCTTCTCTCTTTCTCTATCTCTCTCTCTCTCTCTCTGTCTCTCGTTTCGGACTTTACATAATTGAGTTATGTAGACACAACACACACTATATATATATATACATACATATATCGGTGCTTGAACATATGTATGTCGCGAGTCGCTTCAGCAATATAAAAAAATATATGTGTTTATATTATTATTTATTATTTGTATGTGTTCTCTTTAGCATATTAGTAAGGACACGCCGCATCTCTCCCTCTCGGTCTTTCTCTATCTCTTTCTCGTTCCTTGCTTTGTTTATTGTTTGCCGCCTTTGCCTTTGCGATTGTGGCGTTGTTGTTGCTTTGCTGTATTTGCTGTTGCTGTTGTTGTTGCTTCTGTCTTTTCGGCTGTTTCTGAAATGGTTTGAACTCATTGAGCTTGAGGGGTTTGGAACTTGAATTGGGATTCGCATTCAATTGGTACCTGTTGGCGTCAACTCATCCAGCTGCACCTGCTGCAGCTGATCACCGACTGTCTCCAGACGTGCCTCCACTGGCGTCTCATCGCTTAGCTCCACCACAAGCGTCTCCTCCTGCTCTTCGTCTAGCTTATTTTGCAGTTGCGCCGGCAACTGCTCCACCTGCACCTGCACAATCTGCTGCTCTGGCTTCATTCGCTTCTCCTCCGCCTCCTCCTCGACCACATGCGCTTCCTCGATGAGGCCATTGAGCACATTAACTGCCTCTTGTGCTATGTTGGCCTCAGCTGCCTTGCGTCGGCGCTCCTCAAGTTCGCGTTGATAGTTGTGCGTCCATTCGATGTGCTCCTTGTAATACTGATGCACAGGTATCACAATCACTGAAATGTCATCGACGGTGGCCGCCGCTTTGCTGTCGGCCAGGCGCCAATGACCGGAATCATTGATTTTGCCACGTGCTCGAGCCACTAGCTCCTGGGCGACCATGGTATAGCGATGCTTCTCCTTCGGATAGCGGGACAGTGTTTGGAAGACGGTGCGTGCAACCGCCTCGTTCTCGGATACATCCCACAGCCCGTCGGTGGCCATAACCAGTATGCCATAATCGCCATCCTCGTTGTGCTCATCGGGTATGCAGACAACCTGACTGAGATTACGCTGTCTGACATCGGGATGTGGTGTTAGGAATGGTTTGATCTGTATGCCCGTATTAATGGCCAGCAGATCGTGATCACCGAAACCGCGTGTCACGCCCAGAGTGCCAAGCAGTCGGCTGCGTTTGCCTTCCCCGTTGACCACCGGCATGCGCAGGTCGTCGCGTGTCAGTGTCTTATATGTCCAGCCCTTCATGGTGCCCTGGCGACAGAGTATGCGCTGTCCCATGTCCTTGATGTGCGGCCGTTTTGCATACTCCATGGCCACATACTGTTTAGCCATCAATTGTGGCTTCAAGCGCGCCACATTCAGCAAACGTTCGCGCTCCGTTTCCGGCGTGTGATCAGCCGAAAATGGTGTGGGATAGCTGAGTGCCGCGTCTGATGTGTCTGCCTCAATGATCGCCGGGGACTTGTCGGAATCCTGTGCAGCAGTAACTGCTGTTGTCGCTTGTGCTGCGGCAATCGGTCCCGATCGTCGCTGGCAGAGCACAGCACGACTGTCGCCAGCATTGGCCACATACATTTTGCCATCAATGAAGAGCGACACGCACGCGGTGCAACCGCCAGCATCGCGATATCGATCCCTGTCCTGTGCTATCAGTGAGTCCATGTGAAAGAAGGCGCTCTCCAGTGCCCCAATAATCAATTCATCCTTGCTGACGCGTCGCTGAAAGTAAATGGGATGCGGAAATGCCGTATTCAACTGCAATTTTCCATTCTCGTTGTCCGTATCGCGTGGCAACAGCAGCTCGATGCAGTCCACCAGCTTCTCGTGCAGTATGTGATGGAATTGATGTGAGGCAGCCAGGGCGGCGCCATAGCCGGCATGCCCGTCAAAAATGCCAAAAGTATGTGTACGGCAAGTCGGGATGCTTATGCTCCGGATCCGAGAGAACTTGCCTGAAAAATGAAATGACAAATTGTGATTAGCATTAGATCATGGTTGGGTAAACTAGGCATGACTCATGCTGTATAGATATATAAGAAGTATATGTATATATTTCCACATGACTTCCAGTAAACTGAAGACCCACCTAAGCATATCTAATCTCAATCCGCATTGCCTTATCATCGTATTAGCAATGACTTTTTACGGCATTTGCAATTCATATATTATCGTGAATTTCGCAACTTACCGACAGAATGCACCCTGATCCTCGTTCCACTCCGATTTGCCGGAATTGACGCACTCGGCGTAGCCTGTGGCCCAGGGCAGCAGATTGATGTCGCGCGGCACGATTATGGGTCGCACATTGTGATCGGCCGAGGCGCGCAGCTCGTCGGCAGTGAGCAGCTGCAGGAATGGTGGCCGAGCGTAGGGGAACTTGTCCGGCATCTGCTGCCCCGAGCCCAGACGCAGTCCGCCGCGCATATGCTCCCGATCGGTGCTCGGCAGCGGCGGCAGATCGGGCGCAATGGCCGATATGAAGCGATTCTTGAAGTTGTTAAACATCGTGGCTGTCTCTGCCTTTGCCTCTGCCTTGGGCCGTGAAGCGTCTGTTCCGCTGAGGTTCGCTCAAGCTGCACTCTGCAGTTGGCCTGTTTGTTTACGTTCCGGGCTAATGCTGTTGCAGTCGCAGTCGCACTCCCACTCGCACGTGGTCTCGCTCACTCCCACTGACGTGGCGAGCTGCTGTCGGGGAGTTGCTTTTGATTTGCTTTTGGTCCCACAGTTGCGCTCTTATCTCAGCACTGCAGTCCACCTAAGCACTTCGTACATACATATACAGATAGTATGTTACAGTTAGATAGATACACTGCGCGCAGCGTATTATGTATGGGGTTTATCTTCTGGCTTTCTTTGTCTGCTGATTGCGACAATATTGTTATTATCGATTGCGAACAAACCAAGTTGGAGCTTAGTCCAATTAATAATGAATGCGGGGAATGTTTTATATTATCGACTGCGGACACACCAGCACATCAGTTATCGATCAATTTGATTTTCTCTTGCTCCGCCGACCCAACGAAACATCAACAACAACAAACATGCTATTTATGTTTGTCTTTCGACTCTGTAAAAATCAATATTTCCGATTACACCGATTACAGCTAATGTATGTGGCCTGCACACACGCACGCACTTTCGTTGTAATTTTAATTATTGTTGGCTTAAGTGCTGGCTGCAATAGCTTAGAGTTTGCCTAAGATAATTTAATATTTTTCTCTTGCTGACGAACTTGTATGAAAAACAATAGAAGAAGAAGAAGACAGCTGCTAGGCAATTAGGGATGGCTGATACACATACAAATAGTTATCGACCTGCCGCCACAATTTTGTATTAACACTCCCACAACGAGTTATCGCATGCTCTATCGATAGTCGCAAGCTTAAGCAGACAGATGGCGCCACCGATTTAAAATTTACATTAACTGTTGATTTTTCTTGCATTTCCAGATCTCAGCACAGCGAACTACGTGATGTCATTATCAAATCGAACGCATCAGGTATTGCCTTGGATCAGCAAAAGGTGGATCAATACATAAAGGCCATGTCACTGAATGGCAGTGAGAAGGTAAAGTGCGAATTAAACGAAGACTCCAATGTTAACCAAGTTTACTTCCTTCCATAGGTAAACAACGAGAAACTGGCGGCCATGTGGATGTATGCCACGCACATGGGCAGCCTGCCCCCACCGTCTGTGCGCAAGCTGACGCCACCATCACGCTCCATCATGCTCATTCCGGCCACAGCCGCTGGCAATGGAGTAAGTAAACCAGATCCCCTCCAGGCAGACAGGCAATTAATGTATTTATTTATTTTTGACTAGTTGCCACCACCGCCGCCACCGCCCACACGTCTACCGCCCCATCCACCTGGTATGCTGCTGCCAGTGCCACCGCCACAGTATCGCGGCATGACACTGCCCTACATGCGTCCTGGTTCCATGGTCTATGCACATCCCGCCAGCCTGACGGGCACTTATCGCACGCACAAGAGCACCAAGTCCGCGGAGGTGAACGGACAGCGTCGGCGCCGTCGTGCTGGCAAGTCCGATGCCAATCGTCGCCAGCGTCGCAAGTCCGAGGCTGATGTGCTCGACGGTGCACCCAATTTCCAATACACCGGACTGGATCGGGCCATAGCGGACAGTTTTCTGGCACGACAGGAGCAGTCGCAGGCGGGCAGCCACATTGATTACTCCTCATCGACGTCGTCGGCCAACAGCGATGCCTATGGCCAGCAGCCACCTGGCAATGGATCGCGTGCCTCCTCCAAGACGAAGATCGTCTGCCGTGACGTGGTCATGTGAACACGCGCGCATCTGACGATGACTTTTGTATATAGTTCCCCCTTCACCCCCTGCAAGGATTTCTACAATTTGCGTTAATCCTTTTTTTTTTGTGTATTGTATATGATGATTATCGGGTCGATAGCCCCGTCCAATACAAGATATAGTCTTAGGCCTATTTGAAACGAATAAAATATATAATATATACTCGGTATAAACATAGAAAATCAGCTCAACTGAGAAAGAGAGATAGAGGGAGGGAGTAGAGAAGGGGCGAGGCGTTTGCTGCTGCCTAAAGAGGGGGAGAAAGAGAGAGAGATGTGTGATACTCTTAGAAATCCTCATCGCTGTGATGCTCCTGCTTGTTGGCCGTCTTGGGACGCATAGGCAGTTCACCCGTTAGCTTCGATATGCTGATGTCATCGATGGAGTTGAGATCAACTAGAAGAGAGTAGAGTAAAGATTGCATTAGTCAAGTCTATCCCACATACACCGCTTCCCCTTCTGCTGCTCTCCCTTCTTTCCCTTCCACTCCTACTCACAGTCTTCATCGGCGGTGCCTGCATTGCTCAGTCCCATGATGTCACCCACATCCAGTTCGCTGTCGGAGCTGCCGAAGCTGCTGTCGTCGGCATCGCGTCGCTTCAGCATGCTGCTGCCTGGTCCTTCGCGTCCATTACGCGTTGCTGCAGCATTCGAGCCGGTGCAGGTGCCGGTGCCTGCTCCACCAGCTGCTGCCGTTGTGCGACGACTGCGTCCGGTGGTGGGTCGCATGCGTGAGGTTGCTGTGCCTGGTCTGGGCTTGCCCGACCCATCGGCAGCGGCGGCAGCTGCGCGGCTGCGTTTCAGCATAAGATCCTCATCCCGTATATCGGGTATTTCCGGAGTCCAGGCCAAAGGAGCCAGTGCCATCAACCCCGTCAACATCGCCACCGACCCCTCCGGCGCCGACGCCTTCGTCATCGTCCTCGTCGTCATCGTCATCGTCGTCGTCATCGTCCTCGATGAGACCCTCCGGTATGAAGGGCATCGAGTTCTCGGCGGGCTTCTGCAGCAGCGGGGAGGCGGCAGGCGTGGCACGTCGCTTGGCGCGTGCCTCCAGCTGACTGCGCAGTGCGTCGCGCACATGGAGGCGGAGGAAGTAACGCTGGAACAACTGTTGCAGCTCCTTCTCGCACTCCTCGAACTCGGCCATGTGGGCGGGGCGTATCTTCTGCAACGCCTCCAGACGCTGCTTGGTGCGCTCCAGCTCGGCCCGCTTGCGCTGCAGCTTCGAGTTGAGCGCATTGAGCTCGACACGCTGCGCCTCCAGCTGGGCGCGACTCGACTGCAGCTTCAGCTGGCTGGCCTGAATGGCGTTCTTCATGGTCCGCTCCACGCTGAGCAGTTCCATGGGTCGCTGGGCCTGTGCCAGGCGCGCCTCCTTGTTGAGCAGCTCCTTGGAGAGCAGATCAAAGAGGGCGGCGCCTCGCTGCGTCAAATCTGTGGACAGTTCCCGCGCCCGTCGCAGCTCGTCCATCTTGTCCCCGATGTCCACTTGATTGAGACTGCGATATTGCTCCCGCTCCCGCTCCCGTTCGCGCTCCTCGTCACGTTCCTCGCCCGCCTCCGTCTGCGTCTGATTGGGTGCTATCAGCAGTCGCGTTATCTTCTGCAGCTCCGTTGCACTGACCGACGCGGCGGCATAAAGCTTTCGCGGATTCAGTCGTATTGCCGACTTGGTCACAAAGAACTCGGTGGCAGAGCGTATAAGCAGCACGCGTTGCTCCTCCGTCTCCAAGCCGCCGGCCAAGCTCGAGCCCGGCTCCAGCAGATCGGCGAGCCACTGCAGCAGCTCAGCGACAATGTGGAAGCTGGCCAGGCTGCCATGTGGCGTGGCCAGCGATTGCAGTGGGAAGACACGTGGAAAACCCAACAGCTTGAGGTGCTCGCCCAGATCTACAGCAAGGAGTAGTGGGGGATAAGAGGGGGGGGGAGATTGCTTATCAACTGGGACAACTCTTGAAGCTTACCTCGCACATCCTTGAATGACATTCTGGTCGCGGATTAGCTGCTCCTGCTGCGTACACGACGCCCGCTTTGAAATTATGCGCATTTTTTCTTCCACTTAAATTTGTTGTGGCTCGTCCGCTTGGTTTCACTTTTGTTTACGCCAGCGACGACGCCTGACCAACGCGTTGCCTGGCAACCCTGGCCAACCTTCTCCTGCCCCCCCTCTCTCTCTCTCGCTCTGTATCTCTTTCCCCCTTTGACGCGCTTGGCCAGCAATTAGCTTGGCACGACAACTTTGTGATAAATAAACATAAAAAAATTGATATGCGCATCCATTTCCAACTCCCACACCTGCCACACTGCCCCCAACCCCCCTTGCCACACAAGGTGTGGGTGTCAATGCGTTGCACTTAATACCTGCGCATAAAGGCGGTGTGCAGTGTGCAGTGTGAGCCGCGTAAATGGAACGGATTAGTTGTGGGGTCCGCAGTTAACGAGGCAATTCCTTTTCACGTTGCGCATTTCTCGTTTGATTTAAATCGCAATTAAAAGTAAAGCATACTTTTAGGCTCTCTTTTTTATTTCGTTAAGGCGATTTACTTACTGTGCGCATAGGGAAAACTATCAAAATGGGTATGCTGAGTTTGTGTAAATGTATATTACAGGTAGACGGAGACGTGGCAGTAACTAAGTATTTTTATGCGTGATAAGGATCACTAGCCGTGCTGATTTAACCATGTCTGACCGGCTGTCTGTTTGTACATCAAATTTGGCATGAAGGCTGTGGTGAACTGTGCGCAATTAAATTTTGCAAATAATTCAATTGTTCGTTTTGTATGCTGACTTTTCACTACATATCTATCTACTTTTTCTTTAAATCTCAATTCCATCTGACAATAAACACAAACGTTATTGAAGTCAGCTTTATCACTTTTGCAGCACTGCCTGCGCTTATTGGTATGCTATAGTTTTTGGATGTGCACCTAGATGCATATGAGTTTATGAGTGAAAGAGCAATAAGAGTAGTATAAGTGTTTTTATTTTAAACACAGCGAAGGGTATCTTACTGTCAGGCATTACTTGGCTTTCGTTACTTGTATTTTACAGGAATATATACAATATTTTTGACAACATTTTGCATGTTTGCTTTCAATAGGGACTGCCAAAAGGACTAATTAGTTATCAACCAAAAATGTGAACTGAGAAAAAGCAACAAATAAAAGGAGACATGTCAAAGGTTTTTTAGGTTTGCAGCTTTTGTCATAATCCTTTACAAATTGCTCCTATAGCAATTAAACATGTAAATACGTATACATATACATATATGTACAATATATGTATGCATATGTGTGCACATTTCTGTTCAATTTAATTTAAGTTTTTAATTCAAATAAAAAATAAGTTCTGGGAACTTGGGAATGTCATTTGTTGCATTGATTGATACTCTTTCTCTCTCTCACATTACCTCCCGTGTCCCCTCTCTCTAGTTCGCTGCTCTCCCTGATCCTTTCTCTCTCTCTTTGTTACATGTAATTAGCTGGCATTGTTTTTTTACCTCTTATTTATTTAATAATTTCTAAGTTTGCCTTGCAAACACGCAGCATGTGGAACGCAACGTTTTTGTACTGCAGCAGCCTGCATGTGTGTGTGTTTGTGGGTGTGGTGCGTGCGTGTGTGTGTGTGCACCAGCAGGTTGGACACATTTGTGAGTTTATTTACGTGTTTTTCTTTGCGGGTGTGCGTGTTTGTGTGTGTGTTTGCTGCGGACTTAATTAAAACTGTTAACAGCACGCAAAACATGTTGCCTGGCGAAACAGTCGCAGTCGCAGTCACAGTTCCCGGTGCGGTCGCGCAGTAGCGTCGAAGCTGACGTTGCAGGCAAAGTCCCCAAGCGAGAAAGGGAGAGAGAGAGAGAGAGGGTGCGAGTGCGAGGGAGAGTATAAACATTTCAAATTACGACACCAACTGTCGAAGTGGCCCTCGGTGCCGGTGCTTGTGCCGCCAGTGCAGGTGGCGTTGCTGATGTTTACTCTCTCCTTGCACCACAAACGAACAAATAGTCGTTGTTCCAAGGCTGTGTGACACGGCGGAAACCTTGCAGGGTATCGCATTAATATTAAATGAGTGCTTAAAGTTGCAAGATCCTTGAAGTTAAATAAACTAACTTTCGATAGAAAAAACTTTTAATTTCCTTTGCATATTTCGATAAACATTAACGGATTATCCAACAGATCGTGCGCTGTTAAAGCTGCTAACAGAATATCAGTTGCAGGTTACACGTTACTCGCTAATCGATACTCGATAATTGGTTCCAGTCGATAACTGATTGATTTAGCTGTCCGAAATGCTTAATTAGAATTCCGAGCAATGTCAGATGAATGATTCGACGGAATGCACGATTAATTGATATATACAGCGATTGTAGTAGCTGCCTAACTGTGCACAATGCCAAACCCAACGACAACAACGAAAATAACAACAACAACAACAGCACTAATAATATCAACAAAATGGGACAAAGGCAACGTCATCGTAGCAAATGAACACACAATAAACGTATTCGATGTCCGTTGATGGCAGATTACAAATGTCCATGATGATAGTTTGTTTGTGTGTGTGTGACTATTGTGTGTGGGCTAGCACCCCTGCATAATTATGACCTTGGATAAATCGAAAAAATAATCGTTCAGCTTGGTCAAAGTTCAATGCCCAAAACAAACGCTGCGGGGAGCTCTAAGCGCCCCTCCCCTAGCCCCCCGCACAGTAGCAACAACAGGACAAGAGAGTCACCTAAGCAGCTCGCTTGACTTTACTTATGCGACGATGATATGCAATTAAAGCGAACACTTCATCAAAACACTTTGGCAATGCCAAGTGGCAATTCGCCTGATTAGTGTTGCCAACTGCCAGATGTGAATATCACCGGAGCTATTTTCAATTAACTAGTTCTATTTAAGAAACTAGTTAAGTTTGAGCTGCATAAATCAACAAAAATGAAATTTAAATACAAATCATAAATAATAACAATTCCCGAGAGAAGTTAATCACGGAACTGGTTCCAGTTCCAAGAAGTATAACAAATTATCATATACATATCTGCTTGTATAAATATAAAGAGTGAACAAATTAGTAAATAAGGCTGCCAACAATTTGAACTAGTTCACAACAAAACGGAGCTGTCGGCTGGGAGAGAAGCCCCCCTCGCAGTTGTTGCCCTTGGCGAGATGAAGAGCTCATATGAGCCAAATTGTTTGTGCGACATACGCCCGAGCAAGTGTCTAATAACGTTTTATGACAGCAAATTGTTACACTGAGAGAAACAGATGCAAAGTACTCAAGTGATAAGAGAGCAGTATGGCAGGTTTATCTTTTCTTCGCTCTTGTTTTCTCTGAGTTACTGTTCTTTCATCAACCTCGTTTCTTGCAGTGCATAATTTCTGCTGAGTTAGTTGCAGTCGCAGCATAAATGAAAATGCGTATTTTTCGCGTGGTGTCGCCGTCGAAATTATTATAAATCAAAACGTCACAAGTTGTTAACGAGCCAAGCGGCGTCACAACGCCCTTTCATGACCCTTTGGGGACTTGAACTCTTTACGAACGAATGAAAATAAAAAAAAAAAAACGGAATATGAAACATAAACAAGCAGAAAATACAAACGCCCTCGTTGGCACAGGCTGGGCCGTTTCACATTGTGTCTTTATATCAATTTAATTGGGCGTGAAATTTGCCGCACTTTGAAGCCAGTGGGAAAATAACAATTTACTCGAAATATTTGGTCGAATATCCTTAAAGCCAAAGTCAACTATACCGAGCCACGTCCACACAACCAGTTGTGCACGCCCACCAAGCACACCGAGTTGCCTCCCAGGCTGCCCCAGAGAGAATTGTGTCTAAATTTAGCTGCCAGTTGCCACTTTTATGTGCCCAGCCAAATCAATTCGATTCCATTTCAAAGCTCGGACCGCATTTCGGTTAGGGGTAAGAGAGAATACAGCCAACGTATTTGTATGGATACAATTGCATTCTGAAATCGGCGAAGCCTGAATATCACCTTTTGTCCGACGGATAAAGCCGGAGTGTTTTATAACATTCAATGTGATAAAGTAAATTGAATGCACAATAACGAACTGAAATTAATTTCTGCAAATTCACTTAAATGCCATCTGCAAAAGTTTAATGTTTGCCATTTAAAAACAATGTTAGAAAACTCGTTAAGCAGATGATGTACTTTCAGCAATTAGCTGTAAAACCGCCAAGCAATCTCGATATTACTACATGAACAAAAAGGATCTGAACGAGGCTTTCATATAAATACACACAGTAGTATAATGACTGTATGTATGACAGTATAGAACACATACTTAACAATGACGCTTTCAAAGTAACGGAATTTTGTTTTGTTCTTAACTCAAAAATAGATTAACAACATTTTTCAGTAATCAGAAAATTAAATTCTGTAAAATATTTAGAAATAAAGCTAAGAGAACCTATATGTGATGTAATCTTTCGTAATCTAAGCCTTTTCTAAATTGAATAATTAACATGTCATAAAAATAAATCATATTTAGAGAGTCTACTGCAATAAGGCTTTGTACTTATCTGGTATAGGGAATACTCTACCTAACATATATATAAAAGCGGCTCCTTCAGAGTGTATTTCATCAGAATAACTTGTAACACGAAAGATATTGTACTTTCTTCCAATACTTAGGCGCAAAGTGGGAGATATAGCCTTCGTTAGCGGCTGGGGCAGTATCTCTTATTTACCAGAATTGAAGCCAGAAGTCTTGCAAGGTTTAGAAATTGAAATAATTGAAGTGTCCGACGACGTCATTACCACTAAAGGTGGCGTAGCAAATGTTTATCACGGAGATTCTGGAGGACCCTTGGTAGTCAATGGACATCTTGTTGGTGCTGTTTCTGGTGGTTTCTACAATCAGCCCTCTCTATACCCCAATCTTGTAGCTTTGGTCAAATGGATCGAGAATGCCGTCGCGTACTTGATAAATAATACTAAATAATGGACTGGTTGTTATTGTATGAATATTAAAATGAAGCATGATACGTATAAGACTTGTGTTTAATTAATAACTTTAAAAAGTCGGCATGTTTGTTGCTGTGCTGATTCAAGGTGGGGCATGATTCAGAATGATTCAGCTAGATGCTAAGCTAATGCGAAATCAAATCGAATTTTTGGTCTCGAGTTAGCTAGGTACTCATATAATATAAATAGATCGTTCTGTCACTAACCATAGTATTTATATAGTTGAAAGTCCGATGTGGTTAATCAGAATATATGTACTTAATGGCACCAGAGATGTGTTCTAGGTGCGTTGCAAACTTCTGGCCAAAATGAATATACCCCCTGCAAGGGTATACAGATACGTAAGATATCAGCAATCTCTATGCGTTAATCCTCTTCGCTGTTGCAGTTGCCTATCGAAATCGAATTGCAACTCTTGCTGCTGTTAAATCCCGCTTAACCGATTGTAGAACACAAAGCGATACAGTTATGTTAACTCGGCGACACCTTGCCGTTATGAGAGACAGAGAGAGACAGAGCGAGAGAGAAAGCGAGGGAGAGAGGGAGAGAGAGAAAGAGAGAGATAACGCGTAACGCCTTTGGTGCCACAATTGATATTGGAACCGATAATTGCGGTCCGGTTCGGTACAGTTCGGCTTCCAACAATGGGAACAAAAGAGCATTGCCTGCTGACAGCTTCGTTGGCTTTTGTTGTGAAACACGCTGTTCCGTGGGCGACAGGTGACAATCTATTGATGCCGTACATGGAGGTGTGAGTGGGTGTATGTGTGTGTGGGTGTGTGTGTGTGTGTTTGTGTGTGTGCTACACTTAAACGGAAACCGGATAATTTGCTGTCAGTACGTTAGGGGCTGACTGGCATTCGCTTCGTGTCGGTATCCATGACGCACAAGTCCCGTCGATCCCCTGTGTCCTACCTGTAACTCACTACTCCCCCCACCTCCCCCTTCAACTGCATCTTGCAGCGTGGCAGCGAGATTTATCCACATCCGGCGATGTGCAACGGCTGCAATGTCCTCGCCGTGTAATTTGCGAACCGGAATGAAGTGCACATTTTCCAATTAGGCAACCCTCGATGTGCAACCCGACACGACCTGCTCCACGCTGTCCAGGGAAGAGCGCATTGTTTGCAGAGAGTAAATTAATAGGTAGCATACATATGTAACACTGCAGAACCTCCTGTCCATGATTCTTGAAGCTTGAACATCAAATGTGCTCAACTTAAGCAATACACAATCAATAAAAGAAATGAAAGGCTGCAATCTATATATGTATGAATGTTGTAGGATCTGCCAAGCCTAGTTGGAGTAGGTAGGGTAGGTTACAGGAACTGGCAAGCCTAGTGAGAGTATACAGGGTATCCTTGGCGAGGGTCAAGCAGCTCTGCAACTGCTGTTAATCATCTGCTTTGAGTAAACGGAGCAAGGCAGCGAACTCATTTCGAGCGGTGCCCGTTAGCATTTGGTATATGTACATAAGTGGGAGTGTGTGGGGAGGGTAGATGGGGCGTGGCAGGGTGCTGGGCAACTATCGATTACTTCGGTCATTGCACTCGGGGAAGGACTCAAAAAAGAACTTGGAAGATTCTTGTGCGACGAGTCTCGTGCGTCGTCTTGTGGCGACTGCCCATAAAAGTGTCTTCTGCCTCCTGGTCCTGTCCCGCTGTTCCATTGTTGCTGTTACTGTTGCTGCTGTCCCTTTGTCCTGCTGTCCTGCTGTCTTGGTGTCTTGGTGTTCTCTGCTGCCCCGCCCATCAGGCAAATTCAATTGCCCGCCCAAGTTCTCTCTCTATTATGGTCAACTTTTGGTGCTTAGCTTTGATTTAAGTTGATTTTGCTGGGGCTTTTGTTTCTGCTCAGCAAGGGAGTGGCCACAAGAAGCCGAGAGTGGGAGGGAAGCCTGGAGGAGGTCCAGAGGGCTACAGGGGGTGGACGTGGGCGAAGTGTCGTTGCGGCAGGCACTTGAAAATTAATTTAGAGCCAAACCGCAGGCAATTGGCGCAAGTGCGAAAAATGAACCACAGCAATGCGTGGCAGGAGGGAAGAGGGGCAAGAGAGAAGAGGGAAGAGTGGAATTGGGGGTGGGGAAGTGAGAATTCGCTTGGCATACCCAGCTGCATTCTGTGTCCACACACAATCCTAGATAATTGAATTTATCATCGTCATCAGCGTGTTCATTACTTTCTGCCAATGGCAGCAGCAAATTTGCCAATGGCTCGTCTCCTGCTCCTCCTCCTCCTCCTCCTCCTCCTCCTTCCTCTTCTCCACTTGCTCAGCCATATATTACCCCTCTGCCGCTGCTCCTCTGCTTCTCTCTATTCTTCAGTCTCCGCCGTCGCTTGTTTTGCTTTGCCCAAATTGTGCGTTATAATTTAATTTCCTCACCTCACTCCCACCTCCAGTCTCTCCCTCTCTCTCTCTTGTTTCCTGTCGCTTGTCGCACCACTTAAATTGTGGGCGTCGCTGGGTGTGGCAACTACTTGTATTTGAATGGGGCGCTGCATTCATCAGCTGCGCGAACAGTTTTCGACAACGAAAGTTGTCGCCAGCGTGCGGCAGCGGCAGGCAGGCAACTTTTTCAATTGTTGTTTGCACAATGCCCCAACAGCAGCAACAACAGCAGCAGCAGCAACAGCAGCGACAGCAGCCATCGCCAGCAACGTGGCGACAACGTTCACGAAACCGCTTCATTTTGACATGATGAAGCAAATTGCAATTAACACACACAAGCACACTCCTCCCACACGCACACACTCACACACCAGCCTCCTGTTTCACTCCCTCTCTTTCCCCCCTTTCTCTTTTCTCTCACAGGCTGATAAACTTTTGTCCTAGTTGGGCAAGTTTTGCGGAACTCCATTGTTATTTGCCTAACAGAGTCGACAACTCTGCACTAAGGCCAAGCGGGCAGAGCGGGTAACAGAGAGCGGGTTACAGTCACCGGGTAGTGGGTAGCGGGTAGCGGGTAACAGCTTGTGTTGTTCATCATTTGGGGGCCTTCTCTCTCCATCTGCCTGTTGGCAACTTTTTTGTGCTTTCCTGTTGCTGCCGTTTGTCCTAATTCAATTTAAATCTACTTGCCTGGATTGACCAATTCTTCAACTTTCCCACTGCCCCCCTGCCCCCTTCCCGCATTCTTTCTCTCTTTTGCTAAGCCACAAATCGCAGCACGCACGCAGCTGGCCTTTGGCCTTTGTGTCCTTTGGAGGCTTCACAGTTGTTCTTGTTGCTTTAAATCAGTCACAAACACACACACACACACACCCACACACACATACACTCTCTCACACACACCTCCGCCCCCTCTTCCTTCTCTTTTACACATTCTGCGCATCAATTTCAGTTCTAATTGGTTTCGTTTTTGGCATTCGCGGTAACCCTAAAACCGCATCGGCCCAACGGGATCGAACGCAACATTGAATGTGCAACGCCGCAGCGCCCACACGAGTGCACACAGTCACACACACACTCCCACACACACTCATACTCATATTGTCTGTCTCTCTGCCACACACACACACATCTCACGCAAAGTGCCAATGGCGAATCGGTTATGCGCATGAAGCGGTTTAATAAACAAAAATACTTTGGTTCGCATGCCATTTTAACTGGCATTCAGAACTGATTATCGCAAATAATTCAATTAGTGACATAGACTTGCCAAGCAAAACTCGGTTACATGCGAAACTAAGGGCAGTGGTTGAAGTTGATGAAAATTTGATTAACTGCATCGCAAGAATTTCGCAAGGACAATATAAAATAAACACACCAGTAAGAAAAGCAACAGTCGCGCAGCACGCGACAGTGGGATACCCTTCGACCTATGTATGTATGTTCCTATGTATGTAGTACTATGTACCCATATACATATGCACATGCTTTGAAATTAATCCCGACAGATGCCGCTCGCGCTTCGCGCGTCTCCCTTGTTAGCTGACAGAAGCACTTGGTTTTATGCTCATACTTTCTTAAATAACTTCTGTGATTATTGTCCGATCGGATTGTTATTTAGAGACTACGTAGATATTTCATTCAGCTTAGTATATGTTAAAGTCAGAAAGTTGTATCTTTTATACAGCGCTTACAAATTGAGTTCAAAAATTTAATTATTGATTTGTGGGGGCGGTGGGCGTGGCACCTAACATTTGTAATAAACTTGATCTGCGCCGAGTACATAGGAACCTTCATTCCAAATTTGGTGTCTCTAGCATTTATAATAGCTGAGATCTGTGTGTTCATCTGGTCAGACGGACATCCGGACATCCGGACATCCGGACATCCGGACAGACAGACAGACATGGCTCAATCGACTCGGCTAGTGATCCTGAGCAAGAATATATATAGTTTGTGGGGTCTGCCACGCCTCCTTCTGCCTGTTACATACATTTGCATTTTGCACAAAGTTAGTATACCCTTTTTTGACCATTTTCAATGGTCGAAGGGTATAAAAATTAATTTTACTGCGCAGCTCGAAAATTGCAGAGTGAAAACTCTGTTGGACGAACACCTGCGACCAAGAGGGGAACAAATACACGTGTGTCTCAGAAATAGTGTCCGCCTAAAGGGGTGTTTGCTTAAGAGAGGTGTCCGTTGATGGGGGGTCTTACAAGAAGGGTTGCAGTGTGGAAGGTTTCAGTCAAGGGCGGTGTCCGTTAAGAGGAATTTCCATTTCAAGGGAGGTGTCCGTTAAAAAAGTGTCCGTCAAGGGAGGTGTTTGTCATGGCAGATGTCCGTTAAAATAGGTGTTAGTTTAGGAAGGTGTCTGTTAAAGGGGTTGTCAATCAAGGGAGGCGGCAGTCAATGTAGGTGTCCGTTTATAGATGTGTCCGTCAATGGAGGTGTCAATTGAAGGGGTGTCTGTCAAGGTAAGTGTCCGTTAAAATAGGTGTTAGGTCATCGTTCTTTAGTGTCAGTCAATGGAGGTGTCCGTTAAGGGTCTGTTCGTCAAGACAGATGTCCGTTAAGGGTAGTGTCCGCCAAGAAAGGTGTCCGCCAAGGGAGGGGTCTATTGAAGGAGAGTTTGTTAAGAGAGTTTAACTTTAACTTGGTTCTTATTTTCGTATAAAAAGTGTCCGTTGAAAGGTGCTTACGATAGGTGTCCTTTAAAGAAGTTTTCTTTGCAAAAAGTGTTTCTGTTCATTACTTCGCTACAGTAGTATGGTATACAAGATCTATTCAAGGAGCTCCGCGGCATCCTAAAGCTAAAATCATGTCATGCATAACAATATTACAGTTCCCTTATAATTGCAGCACTTTATCTTTTTGTACATATGTTACCTGGGCAGTATTTTATACGAGATCTGTCAGTTATGCATCGCTGATAAATGTCACGTCCGGCGCAGGCATTATTCTCAATTTCGCACAACATCTCGAGACATTGCGAAGCCATTCGATCTGCCTCGTAAAATAACCATGGGAAACTTGCATGAGCAGTGACAGGTCGCCCATGCTGAGAAAGAACCTGGAACGGACACAACTGTGCAGCTGTAATTTACGCGTGAGGCACGTGAGGTTCAGGTAGTTGCATCTGGTAGAGAGGGGGTAGGGGGAGTGGAAAGTGGGTGCTTGGAGTCTGGACCTGGTTAGGCCGGACAGTGTTGGGCAAGGTGCAATGAAGAAATATGATGGGACAAATGTGAGGCGACAGTTCAGGCAAATGAACTCTGTGAATGCGAATGTGAATACGGAGTGGGTACTCATGTGAATGCCTGTCTGTGTGTGTGTGTGTGGGTGTGTGTGTGTGTATATGGCTCTTATGTCTATCGAAGGTGCAGGGGAAGGAGCAACGACGTGAATACTTTTTGTAAGCTTTCGGGCACGTCTGCACGACCCCCCGCTACCGACGGCACATAGCGCAGCTGGTTCTCACTTAACCGCACGTCGCACTCCTCCAACTGGGCAACAAGGTTCCTTCCCTGCAGTTTACTGCCCACTTTGCTTGCGGGGGAGGGACTCAACAGACAAACAACTGCAAACGACAACAACGACGACGACGACGACGACATCAAACACTTCGCTTTAAATGTGTTTTGTTATTCTTTCGACTTTTCGATTGCCCATCGTCGGCCTCCTTCTCCTCCCCTCTTGGTCAGCTTCTCAGCTTTTTGGCCTGCCCAGCCTGGTGAGCGTCCTGTTGTTGTGTGTGCCCAACTGGCTTCTACTCCACACTTGTGTCTGCCTTGTTGAGTTGTAAATATTAATGAGGGTTATTTCGCCTGCACCAGATGACAAACAAAATCTTAGATATATGATACGCCTGACTCGCACAATTACTACACACACACACGCACATATCTTACCTATACATATATCATGTGTGCAAAAGTTTTGTTCTCTATCTTCAGTTGGCAAAAAACATGTCACCAAAATAAACTTCTGAGTCCTTAAGCTTCTGTATAAGTCGCAAAGAACATTCTGAGAACATTACTTAAATACTCGTTCTAAAAATACAGACCATTAATATAAATAATCAATAAAATACTGTGTACTTTTTTGCGAATTGGTGAATTTTTTGTTGTCAAATTAAGATAAATGATTAAACTAAAAATTCTATAATAGTTTCAACAAAGTTTTTGAGTAAAAATTAAAAACTATTAAAAATGCTTCAGGGAAGAACATTTTGTGTTGTTTTTATGATAAATACATCCATATATAAGGTATGGAAGCTAGCGCTGTATTACTTAACTTAAGTATTTTTATTATACCGCTAATTCTAATAAACAATATTTCATACCTATTAAAAAATATAAAATTCATTAAAAACTGCAGGTAATACCAAATATATACTGTATTTAAAAATACTTACTTATTAAAAAATACCACAGTTATCTAATATAAATATACTACAAAAATACTATAATATATCTACTCAATTAAAAATACCATATGCAATAGTATCTTAATACTTTAACTTTCAACTAGAACTCCAAGTAATCTAACGCTATCAAGGGTATTTAATACCATCCAGTGTTGTGCAACGTTGCGCACTGTTCACACTGCCGAGGCTTCACTGTACTTTACTTGTAGCATTTACATATCCCTTTCATTTATTTGCCAGCTTGCAGCTCCAGCTCTACATCCAGTTCCAGTTCCAGTTCCAATTCGAGTTTATGCGGCAGCCTCAGCTTCATTTTCAGTTTGCCATCTTCTTTGAGTTTCATTTGCGCTTTCTCTCGTCGCTTTTCTTGTTGTTGTTGTTGTTGCCCAGTTGTTTGTTATTCTTTGTGTTGCGTTGCGCTCTCGTTTTTATACAGTTTTCCTCGCCACCCCCTCCTCCCCCTGCTCATGATTCGCCTCCTCCCCTCGTGGTTGCGGCAATAACAAAAATTTTTTTGCTTGTGTGTCAGTCGCCCCCGCGGCGCTGACCTTGAACTTGCTCCACGCCGTTCTGCACCGCTAGCCGTGCCCTGCCCTACCCCGTCCCCCTTGCATTGCCTTGCCGTGTCTTCACTTGCTGGCCAGTTCGACCTGCTCCCCTGCCCCCCTCGTTGCACCGTGGGCGCAAATGTTGCCACTGCTGCTGTTGCAACACTGGCTTAAGCTATGCTTTGTTGTTGTTGCTGTTGTTGGGCGTGCACTACATTCTGATTGCACAGTGGCGAAATTAATTTGTTTTCAAGCCCACCATAAGCATGAAAAGTTCATATAATATCGAGCTTGTGTTCCAAAGAAAACGAATCCATTCAGCCATCACTCATTCATATTCATGAGTTCAATATTTGATCAGCTCGACAATAACAGCGCCTTTTCATTTGCCCCATCGCGTGGCAATAACAAATGGGTGCATGGACTTGCGATATATGCGAGATATAATAATACAAAACGAACTCTGACAGAACAGTCAACAGATGGAGAGATGGATAGATAAACTTATTCAAAACTTCACATAAACGGTAGATTTTACATCCATCCATTTCCACATGTCTTGAATTCTCTTTTATTTTCATGTAAATCAAATAATAGTAATAATAATCATCTACTTTTCATTTTCTAGTAACTTCAAGCTAGAAGTTCCCCATGATCTTCTGGGAAAATAGTTATTTTGATCTCTCAATCTCTCGATCTTTCGCTACCATTACCCCCCTATCTCTCTTGCTTAACATCTCCGTGTATTACTCTTCATTTCTTCATTCTCTGTCAGTCTCTGTCCCTTCATTCTTATATCTCAATATTTCTCCTTTCAATCCCCGTTCTCTTTGACTTTATGCAGGACATCTGATACTCGCAAATTCATTCAGATAATTCAGCGCATAGGAGGTTAAAGAGGGTGGTTAGTATATGGTAGGGTAGAGGTATATGGAAGAGTAAAGTAGCGTAGGGTATGCTAGAGCTAAGGTAGGCAGCTGCAGAGCAGTTGGTTGGGTTAAGGTGCTCTGTTAATTATCCGAATTCCATATATATTTAAAGTATGAGCAACTTGCAAATGAATGTACCAAAGCTAAAGCTTTCAACCCCTGCTCCTATTACTGTTTTTGAGGGTTTCCTCAGGTTACTCATGGCTTATCCAGTAGAGAAAGGTGATTCTCATTCGACGTTTATTAGACCACGTCTTCAAACTGCTGCCTCCTTGCCTTTCAACCGTATTTCCTTTCATTGAACTCTTCTTTTTCTCTTATTTAACCTTGTGTTCCCATCTTTGCACCTGTTTGTCTCAAAATTCCTACTTTACTCCCCAAATACTCAGACACTCATTCGCTTGTCCTTACAGAGGGTCTAACTGTTCATTGGCACCTTGGTAGGGCACCCCTTGCTGGGGTTGGGGTTGCCGTCGGTTTTAGTTGTAGTGCCTTGCGTAATAGTACTCGTCGTTCATGTTAATCAAAGGATCTGGTTAATTGTTTTGCGGGTCGAGGTGCGTGCGGCATGGCTTAGGCATCTATTAGGCCTCTGTTGCTGTTGCCGCTAACCTCGAGAATAATTACGGGGGCGTGTCAAACGACCAAAAAGAGTCAAAAACACGCGCACAAATCATTGGCATCAATTTAGTCAGACAAGGTGGAAGAGGAGGTGTAGGGGCAGGAAAAAAAGAGGATATTAGTAGCGGTGGAAGCTTGGAATCAGAGGCAAGAAAGTAGTTGGGTGGGGGAAACGGGGGTAGGAAATTAAAAAGCATTTACAGACAGCTCGAACCTTGACCCTAATGCGGTAGCATTTAATTTTCACTTGAAGCTATTTTTCGAGATTCGCTTTTGGAAATTTCCTGCTGTTTGATATACAAAGAGAAGACGCTCACACACACACACACACACGCACAAAATATGCGCTCACATTTCACGGGCTCAATGGCAGCACAAAATGGCGTCGCACACACACACTGACACACACAGATAGCTGGCGGAAAATATTTGTGAGCGAATAAAACGAAATGGAATTCACGCATATCGCCAAATGCCGCCTCATCGCATATACATTTCGATCTCTGTGCATTGCCTATATCTAGCATTACGTGCGTGTGAGTGTGTGTGAGTGCGTATGTGTGTGTGTGTGTGAGCTGTGCCATTTCATAATTCTGGGCACACGTTGTTGGCAAATAATTAAGTTCACATTTTGCAACGAATTGAATATTCTATAAATTATTCGCAGCCACAGTTTGGTGGAAGGATTAGAACTTTGTATATTTAATATAGAATATATATGTACTGTATATATATTATGTAAAACTAACTTTTATCGATTCATATTCCAATTTACTGCATAGATTCACGCTGTGATTACCTGCACGCATAGCAAATTTACAGTCGATTCTTTACTTGCGTTCAATATTGGAAATGATTGGAAAGAACCTTCTGGCAAGTATATGCAATGAATTTTTCGAATTCCTTCAAGTTGACATAACTATTTTGAAGACTGCACCTAGTTGATTATGATAAATGTTTGTGCAGTTGGTTTTTTGATACTTTCCACAATCTGTTGAGGTTGTGGATGTTCAATTTCATACGTTGTAATTATGCCAAACTTGCTGGCAGCATGACAAGTGTAAGCTGCACTTTATCAAGAAACTAAGTACACAGAGCCGACTTTGATAATGTATACCATATGCGATATATGTATGTACCTCTATATGTGAATATGTGTGTGAGTATTTGCTTAGCTGCCTGGCAGACACGACAATGATTGGCTCTGTTAATAGAGCTTACGCTGCTTACAAGCACTTAAGCTTGTAGTCTGCGGTCGTTGTAGCGTGTAGCGTGCATGAGAGGACGCGCTCTTGCTTGTATCAGTGTGTGTGTGCGTTGTATGCGGCAGTTGAAAATTTTACAAAATTGTATAGCATACTTTTATGCGCGCTGCATAATAAATACGCATACGCCGCTTATGCCCGTCAGTCATAAATGTAATTGCAGCCTGCAAGGGCTCAGCATGTGCCATAGTGTGTGTGTGCGAGCGTGTGTGTTCAACAGCTTGAGAATTTAGTATGAAATTTATGTAGGACTTAAATATTTCAATGTGCAGGGCGAAGCTGATGACAAACCAATCAACGCAGATAGCACCACCAACTGACAGATATAGAGAGAAGGCGAGGAAGAGGAAGAGGAAGGGGGGGGCGGGAATGGGGGCAGGGGAATAGAGGATGATAAAACGCAACGGAGTGCATAGCACAAAGAGAGCAGGAGCGTCCTTGGTGCGTTACCAAGCATCAACATAATATTCTTCTGCCCAGGACAGGCTAATCTTGCTCAATTTCTGTGGCTGCACTAAGCGCAAGTTATGTCCCAGAAGGACAGCAGATACCCGCTGGCCAGGCGTGGGCTTCTGGACAGCTGGACCAAGCTGGTGGCACTGCTGTTGCTGCTGCTGCCGTTGCTGCTTCTATTGCTGTCATCGTCACCTGGTGAGTGAACATATGCGGCAGATCGTAAATAAATAATCTGGCAATGATGACAATTGATGGGCGACAACTGCGGCGCAGTTGCTTATCCAATTGCCTGGTCAGCCAGGACAAAGCGTGCGTCACAGCACATATTGTACACAGTGGCCGGCAGCAGGGGAAGTGAAGGATGAGGGGGAGGAGGAGTAGAAGGCGCTTACCACAAAGCAAAAGCAGCTCGTGGTGCTGTTGCAGTTAATTTTGTGAAATTTTACACATCAATTTGCAGGATTTTGAAGACAACTCAAGCTGATGCTGAAGCTTGGGCACCGCATGGCATACGAGACATACTTCATGCCACATGCCACATGCAACATGCAACATGCAAGAGATGCATTTTGATTCTACCAATTAGTCGAGCCCATTCAACGGCAAGTGCCAGGCGAGTGTGCAACATGTGTTCCTTCCTTTTCTACCCTTGTCTCTGTCCGCCCTCTTCCCCGTCCCCTTCTCCATCCACCCTCTACTGAGCATTGTCATTGTGAAAACTGAAGCCAAACCTGTTGCACATTCCCATCATGCACAATGTCGCATTCGTACTGAGATTCGAATTCAGCCTGTAATTAGGTAAGCCCCTGCCTACACTGTACGAAATGACCAGTGCACTTTCATTAGAGACCGTTGTTAAGGGAACTTTTTAGTGAAATTTAAGCACTGATATTCGTTGAAAAGGTTCAATTAGAAACACTCTCAATATAAGCATATATTGTAGTTATGTGTCTAGCATTGTTGCATCCTTGAATTTCCCCCCAGTGATGCCTTTCTACCCTTCAGATCGTCCTTCGATTTGACCCAATTGCAGTGCGTAAGCAGAGGGAAAAGGAGTAAAGGAGACAAGAACAGAGAAAATGCCATTTTTTAATTTGGACTAAAATTAATTTACTGTCTCAATGGGCAAAGAGCACGAGCAGGAGAAGAAAGAGAAGCAACAGAGGGGAAGGTGGAAAAATAGATAGTAAACCTCCCACTACCCCTCGTTCCATCTCTTGTTGTGCGACCTGGTGTCTTGGAACTTGCAGCGCGTGGCAAGTTCTAATTGACAGCGGGATGTGCCAAGAATTATTGCCCTCAATATGTTGCCCAGCCCTAACGGGGGGTGTGGGGGCGTGGCTGGAGTAGGAAAT
The DNA here is from genome assembly GCA_018903425.1 of Zaprionus nigranus. Taxonomy (NCBI): domain Eukaryota; kingdom Metazoa; phylum Arthropoda; class Insecta; order Diptera; family Drosophilidae; genus Zaprionus; species Zaprionus nigranus. The sequence continues at coordinate 1,284,609 of JAEIGD010000027.1, forward strand.
GGGGCCTAGGCAGGGCTTGTGTGCGGCGACAAGAGCTGCACTTAATTCGACAACCTGGGAGATTTATAAACTTGACAAACGCTGATGAATGGCCCAATGCGCCGCGCCAAGCTGCGATTGCGTCGCTCACTCGACGCTTCCTGTGGATTCACTTTTTCAAGCTCATCTCCGAAAATAAAAAAGTAAAAGTGTATTCCAATTTTGTATCTAATCAGGGCACGAGAATTTCCACACAATTATTAAGTTGGGAATTTTTGATTATAAACAACATCAAAAACATAATTCCTTTTTTCCCCTAATTCGCAGCATCCGTTGCGGAGGTCGCAACTTTTCTCCTTCTCCTCCCTCCCACGGTTCGTCCATTCCGCTAATGAGTTTTATTTTTGTGGCCCAGAGAGGAAATGAACTAAGTTCCGTAAATAATTAAGTTCATTTGTTGATTAGATGGTGACAGACTGAGTATACTGAGCTAGGCACTAATTTTAATAGCACACAACTGTATGAAATCTGACTTTAAATAACATTAGAAGGATAAACCGAAACTCTTTAAAACAAGCTAAACTAACTTGACAGTGCACTACAATTTCTGCTTCTGTTCAGTTTATGATCATTGAAAAAACTCATTAATTCAGGTTTTTAGAATTAAATTCAAATTAAATTTAAATAACTGCACTGGTGCAACACATACTGTAAAGCAACTGTTAAGCTACAGAGGCATGTTAACAGGTTCGCTGCTTTTCTATGGGCAGTGCAGTGGTTTACTCAAAATGGCACTGTTAAGCTAAAAGCAGAGTGCCAAGTTAGCCTTAACAGCGGCTGTGCAATGTGCTGGAGAATGTTATCGATAATATCGCGCCATTTCAAACAGAATGTTAACCTTCTCATCGATAATTCAGAAGCAAAAACGAAGCCGAATGAGGCGGACGTGTGACGCTCGCGCGCGCATCATTTTGCAAAAGTGCCGCAAAATGCGCGCGTGTTTCAGTTTCTGTTTGTGTTGTCATTTGTTGCTGCTGGTGGCAGTGGCCACCAAGTGAATTCGCACATTTATTTGCTCGTTTCATTCTCGAGATCATGTGGTACTCAGCAAGTACTTAATAATAGTAATGCAAACAAACAATTTCATTCAATCGAACAACCTAAACCAGACTTAAAGAACAAAAATAAAACGAACAAATTGAACAAAAACTTAAAAATAGTTTACAACAACAACAAAAAAGAACACAAAATTAAATTACAACTAAAACTAAGCTAAACCCGAACGTGGACGCTGTGGGACGTGCGATAAGAACAGCAACAACAACAAGTGCTCTCAAGACAACAACAATAACAAGAACAACAGCAGCAAACAAAGTGTGTGTTTTTATTTTAGCTGCATTCTTGCGAGCGTCTCTGCGACGTTGCATCTGCGTCGACAGCAGCAGCAGCAGCAGCAGCGGGAGCAACAGCGTCGACATCGGCAATCGGAGTTTGGAGTCCGGAGGAGGCTCCCAAAACGTGGCTTGAAAAGTAATTAATGCATTTCATAAATACGAAATCATAACGAATACGATTTAATTGCACTTGCAGCAACAACAACTGCAATTGTTCGTGTTGTTTGCCTATTTTTTTTTTTCTTTTTCTCTGTGTGTGTGTGTGTTTTTTTATTGTGCTGTGCCGTGTGTGTTTACCTGTTAATTAGTTTACCTGCGACACGCTTTGTTTTTGTTTTTGTCTGTTCTTGGTGAGTTGATCTCTTTTCGTTTTGTTTCTCATTTCTCTTTTCTCTTAAGCTGTGTGCGAGTGTGTGTTAGGTGTGCGTGTGTGTGTGCGCGCTGTTCTTGCCATTAGGCGAAAGAGTGAATGAACAAACAAACAAACAAACAGCAGCAGCAGCAACAACAAGTGAACTACGAATTTTTACTTATTTCGTATTTGCAGTTTTTGTTTTTTCTTGTTTTGTTTTGTTGTGCTGCACTTTACGCAGCCAGCAGCGCCGACTGCAGCGCTGTCAGCAGCAGCCGCAGCAAGAGAGAACGATCATGTCTGTTGCTCTCTTACACGCACACGCACACGCGCGCTCTCTCACTACGCCCGCTCTCGCTCTCCCGCTCTCTCTCCAGCTCTCTCTCTGTGCTGCTAAGCCTCTCTTTAACTCTTTGCTTGCTTCGTTTTGTTGTTGTATCTTCAAGTTGCAAGAGATCTTTGAATAACTTTGTGTGTTGCCAAAAACTTTTCATTTTTAAATCAAGTGCAACTCTCAAGGTCCTCGCCCCGCCCCCTTGAACCGCCCTGCGACCCTGCGGCAGCATCAACTGGCCCAATAAACGTTGCCTTTTTGGCCAAATCCATTAAATGCATTTTATAGTTGCCTCGTGCCTCGCTGCAGTCGTTAACAATGCCACGCTACTCTAGCATTCTGTAGCTATGCCACGCCTCTACCGCCCTTATTTCTTGTGCTCGTGGCGCCTGCGACACTTGACCATAAAAGCGCCAACTAGCCAGACTAATAGACGGACGGACGGACGGACGGACAGTCGGGTTATACAAGACAGAGGGGCAACCGCTGCTCCCCATGCCATGCCACATGCAGCAAGTGGCACGTTGCAAGTGGCAACCTCATCGATACGAACTATGCGTACATAAATATTGAAATTGCATCTGGCAGATGCGCCGCGTAAGCTGCCAAATTTAGCATTGCTGCAGTCTACCCCCCACTCCCCTTCAGTTCCCCTTCCGTTTTTCCATGCCCCAATAGACCATTAGAGTTTGCCCCAAAGAGTTTACGCAGAAATCTCAGTACTGTCATTAATTTTCCCATTTCAGAATTGGGTGCAATTCCATGGGAAATAATTTCAGGACCCCGAGCTAATAAGAGAAAAATCTTTTCTATTTTTTGTTTGTTTATTATATGTAGTTTTCTCAATTGCTCAAATTTCCACATGACATGTGTTGTCAATTGCAGCTAAAATAACTCATAAGTTTCAATCATTTGTAGCATTCGTAAATGTATTCCATTTAAATGCGTTCAATTTACTTGTGAATTCTTCAGAATACTTTCATTCACTCACAACAAAAAGAGAAACAGTTTTAGAAACATGTTCAAATGACTGTAATGAGTATTCAAATTCAAACAAAAGGGAAACAGTTTTTGCAAATGAGTTTTTAAATGTATTTACTTAAACAATATTTCTGCTAAAACTCACAAGTTCATAAAAGTTTAAATGACTTGAATGAGTTAGTGAAATTAAATGTATTTACTTGAATTATTTATTTGCTTATATTGAAGTTAAATATTTCAATCACTTGTGTGGGTTTTCTTAAGTCGATTAACTTGAAAGTTGCAATAATTTGCTGCACATTTAAGCGATGATCAACCGCAATGGGAATGGAACATTCGAATGCAGTTAAATACAATATAACCACAGAATTAGTACGCAATTAAAAACGTGAGGAAATCGCAAGTGGCTTTGGCATCGGGTGCAAGCGAACTACTCTACAAACTTGCACTTAGTGAGTGCACTTGCAGCAACTCGGTGCAATCTCGTCTAGAATTTCAATACCACATAAAATGCTTGACGTTTGACAAGCCAAGCGTGAAGGCGTGGGGTGGATGGTGATGATAGAGACACATGAAGTGATGATGGGAATGGGATGACGAAGAGACGAATAGACGTACCATGTAGTTGCGCACAACACTCAACTAGAAGGAGAAGAAGGACAGAGGACAGAGGAGAATGCAGAGGAGGAGTGGAGTAGAACCGCGCGTGGTGACAGTTGTTTGCTTGCGTAAGCATCTCAATATCAGTGGCAGAACGTGTGGCACACTGAGAGTTTTATTCGAATGCAACTGGATGCTATTTTAAGTGCATTTTCATTAACTGTAGCGAACACACACATTCTCGGCTCAACAATGGAAAGTTCTCGTTTTCCCTCTCAAATTCATTCATTTCCATTGTGCGCAATGCGCTGAAGTGTTAAAGCCGAAGACAAAAGCAGAGTATCACAATTCGTTTTCAATGGACAACTGGCATACGGGGGAGTGGGGCAAAAGCAACAATATAAACGACATTTGGACAACGCCAACAGTGCAAATGCAAATGGCCAAATCCTGCTAAATGCTCAAAAAAGTCAACAGCAAATTCAGTTTATCTTATGCTGGAAAACAGCCTGACATCACATCAGTTCACATGCAGCTGTTAGCACTGCAATAACATAGCGTGTTCATGTTAAAAAGCACACTAAATGTTAAGTATTTAACAGTGAAGGTCAATCGAATCGAATGCAAACAGAGAACCTTAGTTACATGTCGAAAATAACCATTAAATGAACTGTAAAACAAGAATTAAAATCACATTAAATGTTAAATAGCTGTAAACAGCAAATGGAATGAGTGAGAAAGGGATAGCAAGAAATACAGTGGGATACAATTGTATTTTCAGTTAAATTCTCTGGAATTCCGAGCTGTAAGTTGTTATCTCTGCTATGGGAATTCCCCGTTGGTTCGTTGAGTGTCACCGATCTATGGATTGGCTTAGGGGAATACCCCCTGGGCAATATCGGCACCTGGTTGTGAATTTCATTAGTTTGTCCGATATATGCAAATCAATGTCAGGTTAAGACAAGAACTCATGTTAAGCAGGCCTTGTTTAACTTAATTTGTTTTTTTTCCATTCGAATGCATTTTCAGTTGCACTTAAAATTTGTTTTGTGGTTTTTTTCCTTTTCGCCGAACTGTTGTTGTCCTTTCGGACCCGACCAAGTTCCGGCGAACTTTCCCAACAAATGAAATGGCAAACGGGGCAATCCCAAATAAAAAAGGAGACTGTTCATAACTGCCTTGTTGTGCTTATTTTTTGTACTTTTCTCTGAGGTTATTCGGTTTTTCGGTTTTTATTTTGCGTTCCAAGGGTCATTTCATTTCAGCTTTTCAACATGGCTTAACCACAGGAAAACTCGCTTTGGCTTGCTTTATGCATGCCATGAGAATCTGAAGGAAAACTCGAGTAAAAACTTATTAATTAAAGCAAACAACAAAATTCATTTTGGCAAACCGAGCAAACGCTCCAATTTGTCAGCACCTCCGATTTGTTGTTGTAGCCGTTTTGCCGCTGAACTTTAGTGTGTGTGTGTGTGTTTTTTTTTTTTTAAATTACTCGTATAAACATTTATGATTTACTATATACACACACAGTTGCACACACATACACACAGGGGCACACACACGCGTTGCTCGAGAGACGCACGCGTTGAAGACCAGTTTCAGATTCAGAGTTTGTCGCTGAAAATCTCTCAAAAAAATTTCCGAACCGTGAAGCGGCAGCAGCGACGTCGACTGAGGCAGCGAAAACAGCTGTTCCGTTTCGAACTTGAGGCAAACCTCAAGCTGGTTTCACTGTTTGTTGTTGTTGCTGTTGTTGTTGCCCGTTCTCGATCGACAATCAGTCGAGTTGTCCACTCGCTTAGATCGCTGGCTGTCGCGTTTTTGGCGTGATTCAGTTTGCGATTTAGTTTTCAGCATGCTGTCTCTTTCTCTCTCTCTCTTTCCCTCTCTCTGTCTCTCTCTCTGAGTCTCTCTGCTTGTTCTGGTAGGAGCAGAGTCCATGCGACGCACTCAAGTGGTTTGTCATCGCAGTTCAATAAACATCTGAATATATTCGCTAGTATGTCTGTCATGATCGGTGCTCAAAGTTTGACTTTCGTCCGATTATAAAGAGTGTTATAAAGTGTATAAATAAATATGGTAATTTTGGCATACTTCACCCTATAAACAAGTTAATTGTATTTATTATCTGTCGCTCGCACTCGATCTTATTAGGTAAAACCAAGCATTTGCTGTTTTTCTTTTATTTTTCTTTGGCGTTCATCCGCATGAATGAAATTGACGTCAATGCGACAAAACATGCAACATGAAATTGAAGATACAAATATGTAACTAACATATCTATCTATTACCTAAACCGTATCGAAGCGAACTGAGGCGAACTGAATAATTGAAATCTAAATCCCGATTCACATATCAAGTTGAAAAGATCATTGAACTCGCGCCTTATAACAATAATGACAACGATGACGTGCAGTTGCCGTGTGCACTGGCTAAGTGAAACTTATGAATTTTGGATTAAGTTGGCAGATTGTTTGGGAATCTATTGAAGTAAAATAATAATTATAATAATGTAGTTATTATATTAATGAATATTATCATATTGACCTTAACAAAATACTAAAGATGCAACATGAAGAACTTTCAGATTCCATTCTATATATACTAGATATATTACCATAAATAGAAGATATATGAAAGTATATAGAACATATATAAAAGATGTATGACAATATATGGATATACATGACGATATATAGAAGATATATGAATATATATTGAAGATTTGTGACGATATATAGAAGATATTTGACGATAAATAAAAAATAGAAGATATATGAAGATATACAGAAGATATATGACCCTATTTAGAATATATATGACGATATATAGAAGATGTATGACAATATTTAGTAGATATATGACGATATATAGAAAATATATGACGATATATACATCATACATCTTATTATGACGATATATTGAAGATATAAAGAAGATATATGCCGAGATATAGAAGATGTATGACGACCATACATATATGTACTATACTTACATATGTATGTATGTGTCTTAATGATCGATTGCTGTACTTAAATTTCAAGGATAAACCAAATGAATGAATATGTGAAGATGTTTTCATATTTCATGGCAACAATTTGCAGCCAAAAATATGAAATATCTGTGGGGAATCTACTGGAACTATATATATGTATACCACACACATATTATCATATATAGTATTTGTGTGTCTGCTATGCATATTCTAAACGGTGTGTAATAAACTAGATATTAACTTTGAATGTGCTCCCGACATTTGCAAGTGCCATAAAAAGTAATTGGCAACATTTGTTCGCCTTTTTTGTTGGCCAGTGTTGGGCAAGAGCATTCAGAGTTTGTTGTGCGGGTTTTAGTGACTGCTTCACATAGAGACATGACAGATATTTATTTTGTTTTTATTTTGATTATTTCTCTATTTTTTTGGCCTGTTAGTTTGCTGTTCGTTTTTGTTGTTGTTGCTCTAAACCAATTGCCCAGAGACGGGTCCGGAGGTACATGAGGTACGGGTACGGACAGCTCCGGGCCGCCGGGTCGCCTCGTCAACTGAATTTGAAACAGAATCAGAATCAAAATCAAAAAAATCAGAAACAGAGTCCGAGTCAGAAGCTGACTGCGAGTGCGAGTGCGACTGCGACTGCGACGTCGGCTTTGAGTCAAGGTGACGTAATGGCAACGCCTAAAGTGGCTTTTATACGCTTCAACAGATCAAGTATCAATTACAATCAGTCACAAAAAGCCGATGGCAAACAGTTTTGTGGGTCATGGATTTGCCTGTGCCGAACTTGGGGGTGGGGGACATCCTCTGCCGGGTGGCCCAAATTGAAAGTAAACAAGAAGCTCGAAATAATTACATTAAAGTCAACTCCCAGATAACTTTATAGAGAAACAGATGCACATATATATATATATATACAATAATATACTGTGTATATAAGTATATGTATCTCTACTGTTTGTTCTGCCTATTTCAAGTTGGTTTGAAAATAAATTATAATAAGCTAAAAATAGCCGAGATGAGCATTTCAAAGACTGCAACTGAACTGAACTGAATGAATGACCCATCCCATTTCTCATCCCTCATCATCGCATTGGCCACTTCTCGCTTCTTTCTTTATCGGCTCTCCCTTGCTGGTGTTGTTGTTGTTGTTGTCATTATTGTTCTTGTCGTTGTCAGCTGCTTTCCGAAAATAATAATATCGGGTTACCGAAAGTTTTCAATTTCATGTTGTCGCTCTCATTGCGCTTCTGTTTCAGACACTTCGTGCAACATTTGGTGGACACCTTCGCTTTTTTCCCTTTTATATTTATTTTTTTCGAATCGAATAAAAAAGAATAAATTGATTGGAATTATTAACAAATTGCCAGCTGTCCGAAGCACATAATTAGATTGAGATAGACATGTTGAGAGCGTGATTGAGGGGGGGGGAAAGGGGAAAGTGGAATCTAGGAATCGCACGCATTGAGGGCCGCCAGATGAGTTTACGGATTGGCCAAAACACTGGCATGGAATGTTCAATGTAAATAAACAAATTTCGTACATCACACAGTGGAATTGTATTGCTAATGCCAATCAGCAACAGCAACAACAACAGCAACAACGAGAACGAGAACAACAACAACAAGAACAACAACAACAACAACAATTACAATGTTATCGTCACGGGCATTGCGCAATATCAACAGAAGCATCAGAGGCATTAAATCAATTTGTCCAACTTTGCGGCCGTTTTTAACGCCTTTCAATGGCGTCCATTTCTGATGGCCATTTAGCGGTATCTGTGGATAGATCTGTTGATGTGTATACGTATCTGTATCTATATCTGAATCCCCAGAGACATCTGTGTTTGTATTGACAACTGCTTCTTTGGTTGAGCCACCAGTTGCTTTTGAATTCTACTGTAACTGCAATTTTACTCTATCTACATCAGGTTTTGCATCTTTTTGCGTATTTTCAAATGTATCTCGATCTCTTGAATATTCAAATCAAAGTGATTTCAAATTGTGGGTTTTGTTTCCCGTGGTTCAAGTTAAAATAATATTCATTTTATAAATTTGCATCATATCTTGTAAAGATCGATTGTAGATATCAACTTAATTGGTCCAGCTGAAGTCATCTCAACATTATAAAGTTTTAAATAGAAATAACCCCTCAAGTACGCAGTATTGGCCCAAGTGATTATTAACAATATGATAAATTGAAGCAAAGTCAAGCAGAAGCTTGGCGAATTAAGATACATATATGTAGATCACCAAAGATAGAACCGTGAATAGTGATAGACTCAGCTGAACTCAGGTGCTTAACTATTTAAAGAGTAAACCATTTGTGCCTTGTATAACTTGGAACTGAGAGTTTGTGCTCGCCTTCTCAAGATGGTGCTAATTACAGGGGTATTTCGGTGTCGGCTTGTCGATTAATTGTGTTTGCCTTTGCTTGTGTTTTTCGCTGTTGTTGTTGTTCTTGTTGTTTTGCGTCTTTTTATTGCTGCTGCTACTGCTGCTGAGGCTGCTGCTGTTTTTTTGCCTATTTGCCCTTTGGCGCGTATTTATCTTTCAACTTTTCGACTTTTTGCCGACAGTTCACGAGCACGCGAACCGCCAACAGATGCTCCCCCTTCCCCCCTTACTTCCCCCTACACCCCTTTTGGCGGTGTAAACAATTGTTTTTAAAATGAATTTATCAATTCTCATACAACGGTAAAACATAAACAGCAACAACAACAATGACCAAGCGCCCTAGCAATGACAGTGCTCGATTTTCCAGAGTTCCACGTTCCATGATCCACAGCTTCCAACTTACAGTTCCCTTTGGTCAGCGAGGTGTGGCAGGGGGGTGAGGTGAGGGAGAGGGAGAGAGGGTCATTGGCCTAGTCAAGGTCAAGTACTAATAAGGGTCAAGGAACAATCTAAACCCTGACTTTGATATCATTAAAATTGGTTTGCTCTCCACATAAATTATCCAGATCCAACTCACAGTACACCCTCCCTCCCCTACTACCCTCTCCCTTTCTCCTCCCCTCTAAGACTTTATAGTAATAAAATGTTTATAATGGCACTTATCATAATAACCAACTCATGTCTGAGAGTATTTTTGTTTCTCCTTCTGTTTTTTTATTAAAAAAAGGTATTGAAAAAAAGTTTTCCGTTTGCAAATAGATTAGTAGAATGAGTTCACAGCATCTGGCGTGATTATAGAGACCCATAAAAGTCCACTGGCTTTCTTTGCAGTCTAGCAATAAGTATTAATAATATTATAAGGCAAAAGCAACACCAACAACAACAAAAAATTAAAGTCGAATTTTGGAATAATGAACATAATGGAACTCATAAAAATACCTGACATATGTTTATGCGATTAATTTGGCCATAGAAGCATATATACATATATACACATGTGTGTATGAATGCGTATGTGTGTGTGTGTGGTATCCCCCCCGCCTGCCCCTTCCCTATCAGACTGGACTGATTCATATTGAGCTGATTATAGCATTATTAAATGCTTCGCTTACTCAACTCGAGCACGACTCAAAGCCGTGCACCCACTTCGGCTTCGGCTTGGTCTTCGGCTACAGCTTCGGGTTTGCATGTGAAATGTCGCTCTATGAGTAGAATGATATGACCTGATTTTAATTCGATTCTGGTTTGGTGTCATTAGGAATTGTAACTAAACTAAAACTAAAATAGTTGATACAAAAACTGTACTATATCTTAAATAACTGCAATGCATATATACGTACTATATCCATATTATGAACAATAAATTTATAAATATCTGGAATACAAATATATCCATATAATGTACAATAAATTCACTATATCTTAAATATCTGGAATACAAATATATCCATACTATCTACAATTAATTCACTCAATAATGAACAGTGAAACGTTTTTGCTCACAGGCTCGTAGCTAGGTATGTGCAGGGTAGAGGTGGGCGCGGGCCTACTTTTTTGAGGCCCGGCCCGGCACGAGCACGAAACCTAGTCCCAAAAAAAGCACGAGGCCCGCACGATTTTTTTTTTGAAAAAGCACGGCCCGGACCAAGCCAAACACGAAAATTTCAACAAAAAAAAAACCCATGCAATTTTTTTAATTTATAGTATGTAATATACAAAGAAATTTAGTTAAGTCCAATACTTATTAATAATAACAGTGTTATAATATACAGGTTTTTAAACATAACTTATGGCAAGTTCTTATTTAAAAATAAAATTTTTTTCTAAGTTTGAACTTTTAAACGTGTACGACGCTCATTTAATATTATTCCAGAGGTAGAAAACAATCTTTCGCTCGTCGCTGAGCTTGCCGGAATGGCTAAAATGTAACGGGCAAGTCTTTTCATTAATTTGAGGTCACTACATTTCCAAAATTCTAACACATTTTTGAAATGGCTGCACAGCCATTTAAATATTTTTCGATTTCAATATCAAAAGAATTTAATTGTAACTTTGGTTTTTTGGAAAATTTTTTATCTTGAGTCCTACCGATTGTGCGGTTCGATTTTGCGGGCCTCCGGACTTTTGCGGGCCTCCGGGCTTTTTCTTAGGCCCGGGGCCCGCACGAACCCGAACGAAACTCGATTTTTAGGCACGAGCACGTTTTTTGGCAAAAGCCCGCGGGCCACGAAAAAAGCACGGCCCGCGCCCACCTCTAGTTGGAAGTACAAGCTCAAGCCGAAAGTCCTGACATTAATTCCTCACAAGAAAAAATAATGCAGGATGAGGTTTTATTGGAAACTGCAGAAGAATCCGTAATAAGTCTAAACACATCAGCTGCGCTAAATATTGAGCAAGCAATTGTTGATGAAAATGCTATTCTTTCTGAAACCCTAACAACATCTGGATCTGAAGATTCAGCTATTCCACTTCCAAATTTGGAGGCATTGATGTGCGCGGTGGTGCCACTACTCAGGCCAATAATGGTGCCGCTGACAACTTGGAGGATGAAGAAGGATGGGATTAAAGAGTAAAATTAAGATACGACACTGCCGAATAAATTTAATTTCGACAACAAAAAGGAAGGACATCATTTATAAAGAGTGTGCTTTATAATTTATCATTTCAAAACAACAAAAAAAAATTTGTATTACAAATGCAGCTGAAGAATGTATTTAAATATCATTAACAAATAAACTTATGAGATAAGTTCTTTCAAAAAAAAAAAAATAAATAGAATAACTTCTATATTACCTACTCTATAGCAAACCAAATTTTCAGAAATATCCTGCATACCGCCATCGAAGCAGGGCGAGCCGATTCGAGCCCGTTGATGATGATGATGACGATTAAAATAAAAAAAAAAAAACAATTTGCAACCCCAAAAAAAAGAAGTCATGTCACAGCAAAAAAAAAAAAGAAGTCTTGTCGGTGCAAGACAAAAAAAAAATGCTTTTAAAAAAAAAATAGGAAAGAAAACAAAATGAGTTGTTGTCGGAGCAAACGATCACAAGCAACTAAATGTTAAACATGTAGAATTTTTATAAAGACACTTGGAATAGTGCTGTATAATGTTGGCCTGAAATAAAAGTATTGGTAATTTCGATAATTTTACTTAGACAATTATCGATTCAAGTTTATCGCAATTCAAAATACTTTTTTACTATCAAATTTGAAATACAGTAGGAGAAATATACCCAAGTTTACAGCTTGTACATTGGGTAGAGAAGGGAACAGAAGAGGGAGAGGGGTTAAGGGTGTAAAGAAGGCAAACTGGTAAATTGTGGAAAACCCAAGGAAGACAAATCCGACGTCGGTCGTAGCCTTTTCACATAATTATTAACAGAAATTAAATGTCAAGCCTCGCCTCTGTACATATAAAGTATATATAGTATGGTATATGTAGTATAATATATTTGGAATATTTATGAATATTATTATAGTGTATCAAAATTTGACTGCACTTTATCATACCTAGAGGCAGCGCATTAATTCCTCTCCTTCTTCATTACTGTGCTGTCAAATCAAATGAAATTTACCACACTCTACACAGATATATATAAGGCTACATTCTCACCAAATTTCAGCTGAAAACCAGTAAGAAAAGCAACAGTCGCGCAGCACGCGACAGTGGGATACCCTTCGACCTATGTACATATGTATGTTCCTATGTATGTACACATATATGTACATGTGCACATGCTTTGAAATTAATCCCGACAGATGGCGCTCGCGCTTTTTATGCTCATACTTTCTTAAATAACTTCTCTGATTATTGTCCGATCGGATTGTAATTTGGAGACTACGTAGATATTTCATTCAGCTTAGTATATGTCAGTCAGAAAGTTGTATCTTTTATACAGCGCTTACAAATTGAGTTTAAAAATTAAATTATTGAGTTGTGGGGGCGGTGGGCGTGGCACCTAACATTTGAAATAAACTTGATCTGCTTATAGTACACAGGAGTCTTCCTGCCAAATTTGGTAGCTCTAGCTTTTATAATAGCTGAGATCTGTGCGTTCACACAGACAGACGGACAGACAGACAGACAGACATGGCTCAATCGACTCGGCTTGTGATCCTGAGCAAGAATATATATACTTTATGGCGTGTTGAATGTGTTGGAAGTAGAGGTGGGCGCGGGCCTACTTTTTGAGGCCCGGCCTGGCACGAGCACGAAACCTAGTCCCAAAAAAAAGCACGAGGCCCGCACGATTTTTTTGAAAAAGCACGGCCCGGACCAAGCCAAACACGAAAATTTCAAAAAAAAAAAACCCATGCAATTTTTTTAATTTATAGTATGTAATATACAAAGAAATTTAGTTAAGTCCAATACTTATTAATAATAACAGTGTTATAATATACAGGTTTTTAAACATAACTTATGGCAAGTTCTTATTTAAAAATAAAATTTTTTCTAAGTTTGAACTTTTTAAACGTGTACGACGCTCATTTAATATTATTCCAGAGGTAGAAAACAATCTTTCGCTCGTCGCTGAGCTTGCCGGAATGGCTAAAATGTAACGGGCAAGTCTTTTCATTAATTTGAGGTCACTACATTTCCAAAATTCTAACACATTTTTGAAATGGCTGCACAGCCGTTTAAATATTTTTCGATTTCAATATCAAAAGAATTTAATTGTAACTTTGGTTTTTTGGAAAATTTTTTATCTTGAGTCCTACCGATTGTGCGGTTCGATTTTGAGGGCCTCCGGACTTTTGCGGGCCTCCGGGCGCCCACCTCTAGTGCAGGGCATGTGCCGCACAAGGGCCCCCTACTATCGTACCAGGGACCAAGCAAAAATAGTTTTTAATAGGCATTTATTTGGACAATTAAATTCCTTTAATAAAAATAAATATTGTATATTAAATTTTAAAACTTCAGCCTTTTATTTAAGCAAGGTAATAAAACTAGCGGCCCCTGCGAGGTTCTGCACAAGGGCCCCCGAGCTCGTTGCTGCGGCACTGCAAATATATGTAGTTACATATAATAGAGTCGGTCATAGCTGGAGATTCTTTTTTAATTCTGCAGATTAAAGCATAGTAATAATACTTTAAAGACATTTCTGTTTATATATTTAATTTAACTAAACTTCATCTCCCCTTCTCCCTCTCTTCTACTATTAGTTTAGAATAACTTTAAATTCATATCGATTATTTTCCCTTTGTACAGGGTATCGTTGTGGTTATTTGATACAGTTGTTGTTGTTGATTTTCGCCATTATTTACATAATTAATTTCGCAATTAAATCTAGAGTTCGCTGCATTATCTAACAACCTTCAATAGGGTAAACGTGCCGCTTGTTGTAGCACGGATTATACTGTGGTGGGGCGTAATACGACAAGAGAGGGGAGGGAGTGAGGGCGGAGAGGAGGGTAGAGAATTAGGGAGGTAATGCACACACACCTTGCACCGTTCAGATGATTTTTACATAGTTTGTTTGTTGTTCAGCTCGATTCATACATAATTATGAGCTGAAGTTGAAGGTGCTGGCAATGGTAAAGGTGATAATAACATGGCAGCAGCAGTGCTTAATTAACGGTTCACTTGGGAGAGGAGTAGAGGAGGGCAGAGAGAGGAGAGAGGGGGCTCACTAGTGCTATGTGTGTTGTTGTTCTTACATATCGCAAAGCAACAAGGCAGCTGCTAAGTCAGCCCCGATTCGATTGTTCTTGGTCTGTTGTACTTGGCTTTGCGAGTGATTAGTACATTACAGAAGCAAACACACACACAGACAGCATTGACGAAGCAAATAGACAAAGAAAGTAATTACTGCTGCAGCTGCCGCCACTTCTGCTGCTGCTGCTGCTGCGCCTGCGTCGCAGTCGCTGAAAATTATTTCAAATATTTATAAATATTATTTGTTATTGTTATTGTTGTTGTTATTGTTATTGTTGCTGCCGCTGTCGCTGGCTGCGGCTTTGACTGTTTGCTCAGCGATAATAATAATAAAATCAGTTCAGTGGCAAAGTCGACAATTCATTGTGCATATGTAGCTGGCTTTACTCCCCCCCCCCCCCTTCCCCTTCCTCCCTCTCTGTGTGCATGTCTTTGTGGATTTGGGTTTCTATTTCTCGGTCTGTCTCTCTGTCTGCCTGTGCGGGCTGCCATTTTAATGCCCTTACTAATGCCGCATATCAAATATTAATAACAAATTTATGCATAATCATAGCACAGGCCACAACTTTTGTCTCCCACTGTCGTGTTGTCTCCCAGTGACTCACTCAACCGCATAAATACCCTGTGCACGTTTATCGCATATCTGTCGAGAACTGCAAATGCAAGAGAGAATTTTTCGAGAACTTTTCAACTTTGCTCTTTCCCCCCTTTGCCCTCTCGCTGCCTTCCCTTTTTCCCTTTTCGTTTCGTTATTTGCCTCTTGAGCTCGACAAATTGAAGTTTAATAATTCAAAGAGATTCATTGAATTGATTTCTAATGTGCAAACACATGTACAAACACACACACACACACACACACACACGCACACATACTCGTGCATTAAGTTGTCTTCTATTGTATTATTGTCTATTTAGTTTGTGTGTGGCAATGATATGAGTCCCCCCGCAGAGTCACCTTAAAGCGATGAACAGGAACTTGCTAGTTCTAGTTAATTTGCTTGAAAGATTTAGTTCTCACTGGGGAGATGATGTGGTTGCTTCATATCACTGTTATTTGTTAATGTCATAAATGTGTCTGTATCTGTTCATCCATTTCCTGTTCCCTGAATCGTTGTGCAAGCTTCAGACAGACCGATAACTCTGAAAATCGATTGTCGATAGTCTGCATTGTTATACAAATCTGTTTCTTTGTTACGACAATAATATTATGATTGTTGTAATAAAACTGCGATATTTTATCGATAAGTTATCGATAAAAAGGTGGGTTACTCGATAAACATTTAAAGAAAAAAGCGACAAACAGTAGATGCAGCTAAAATTAGTAACTTTATAGTGTTAGTTAATATATTTATCGATAAAAGATCGAACAATCGATAAGTAATAAAGTCAAAAAGTTTGCAGATCGGTTCATTTGTTACGATAATAATAAGACAAATGACAATAAATTATCGATAAGTTATCGATAACCAAGCTAGCTTATTCGATACACAGCTGAAATACGCAACTTCATAATGAAGTTAACACATTTATTAATATAAATATCGAATCATCGATAAGAAATAAAGTAAAATTTAACGTGTATTGCAGTTTATAAGAATAATTTAAACACAGCTTATCGGTGTCGATAGTAATAACTAGATCTTTCAGTTATCTCTCCTTCTGTCACTTACCTGTGCTTCAATTGCACACCCATATACATAGATAATGTGCGATAAGCGATGATTTCAAGTGTAAGAGGAAATTTGATCGATTCGGGGAATTCCTCGTCGCTTCATTCGTGCTCGCTTGCGATCGTTTCGGTGTTACAGCGCCGCTAGCGCCCCCCTTCCCTTGGTACGTGTTTGTTGTAAATTCCATTGGGTGTCGATGTGAGTACACTCATGTGAATACACTCGCGTATACGCTCGTATCGAGGCGCCAGCGAATCAGCAAACAAATGCATTTTGTCAAATGACATAATCCCTATAAATAATGTACAAACAATATGGGTTCAAGTTTTGCTGCTGCTGCTGCTGCTACTGCTGTCTGAGAGAGATAGGGGTGAGCTAAGAGGGAAGGGTGACAGGGTGACGGGGGGGGGCACGTAGGGAGTGTGTAACATTGCACTCTGTAGGCGTGACAAGCGCGCCCGATACAAATTAATTGCAATGCAGACGCAGCGCAGACAACGACGTCGACAGCGACGTTGACAGCGGCGGCGACGTCTTGCCGAACGCGTGGGGAGCTTAGCGGCTTAACTTGACATTGGCCAATGCAACGCGCAGCGACAGCAACAGCAACAGCATCAGCAGCGACTTTGCGACGACGCCAGCAGCAGACGAAGCTCCTCAAGTGCCAAGTGTAATTCGAGATGCCGCATGCGGAGTCTGCGATCTTGAGAGCAGCAGCTGCCGCAGCAACATTACCAACAGCAGCAGCAGCAGCACCAACTACAACAACAACAGCAGCAACTACAGCAACAGCAGCAGCAGCTACAACGACAACAACAATGCATATTAAATGCAGGAAGTAAAACAATTTTCTGTCTTTTTATGCTTTTGTTGTTGCTGTTGCTATTGTTGTTGTTGTTCGTCGAAGTCTCCAACCAAGTCTGAAACAAGTTGCAATAAATAATTATGATAATATTCATGTGACGTCAGAGAGCGAGACGAAAGACTTGAAAGATATAAGAGAGTTTATGATACTCAGTGCATGTCGAAGGCTTTATACCCTACAAGGGTAACAATCTATAATGTTAGAGCCTTCACCTAATGTTACTATGTTTCAAATAAATGTATGTTTATATGTATATATGTATATAGAAGAGACAGCTTATGATATTGTTATTAAATTGGTTTCGGCTTTTGCAAAAGAATATGTTATATATAGACAGGCATAGCGACTCTCTCTCTCTCTCTCTTCCTACACTTATCATGATTATATAGACTTGATGGCGTCAAAGATGTCTCGCCCTGAGAGTTTCAAACATTAGTACAAATTGTATATACCCCTGCTAGTGTATAACAAGGCAGCGGCAATAAATTGTCAAACTCTTCGACTAGTGAATACCCTGCAGTAGGCAGGCTTAAAATTAGATTAGTGAAACACAAAGCTAACAAAAATAATTATTACAAATGTAATAAACGCACAGAGTATACAAAAAGTATACATATATATTATATACATAAATTATATTAATATGTAAATATATAGATTCTTGTTCATAACATATATATGCATATTTAGCTATTTAGCTTCTTGTTCAGCAGTTATAATACAGCCAAAAGGCATTGAATATATATATATATATATATATGTATTGTATATACATTCTTGATCAGTATCAGTTCTCAATTTAGCTAGAAGCTTCTGTAGATGTCACACACCGTCATACTACTACAATACAATACACATGCACTAAACATATATATTCTTGTTTCAACTAAGCTCAGACAGAGAGAAAGAGAGAGGGAGCTGCAGTTCGATTGAGTCGCCTTGTGACTTTCCCCATTTGCAGGGTATGAAAATGGAACTGGGAATATATACTATATATGTGTGTGTGTAGGAACTATATATAGTATACATTAAGTTGCGACTCAGCAGCTCAAAGATGCTGCCTGAGTTGCGATGCGACACGCTGCAAGTTGTGAGTTAAGTGCGGCAAGCTGCGAGTTTCGTGTTGCTGCAATGACAATGCAAATAGCTGTACGACAGGAAGGAAGCAATGGCTGTTAATGCCCCCATGTCTACTGCCGACATCCCACCTCTCTCTTTCTCTTGTCTCTCTCCTTCTCTCCTCTCCTCTCCTGTTGCTACTACTGCTACGATCTGGGGGGCAATTGCAATTTGGAGGCGATGACAGCGACACCTACAACGATGCCGCAGTTTGCGCTGATTGCTGCTGTCGTTGTTGTTGCTGTTGCTACTGTTGCTGTTGCTGTTGCTGTTGCTATTCCCGATTGTTCCGTTTGTGCGTGCAATTGCAATGTGAAACAACTTGAGCGAGAAGCTTCCACTCGCTGCTGTTGCTTCTCCTGTGCATTGTGTGCTCGGGAAAATCCTCCATGTCGAGTGGCTGCTTAAAAGATTTGTACAACTCAACCAATTATTTGTAATAAGTTTGAGCAGCATATCAACTATAAAGTGTAGCAATAAAATACTGAAGAAAACATTGATATGGACAGCTCAAGCTGATAACGATAGCTCTTTCGGGTGAAGAGTTCTCTGAGAATCTGTAAATGTAATTTAATTCCAACTATATGAGATATATATGTATGCACATATAGAGAATATTAAAAGTGGTTATATACACCGTATTGTATATAGAATTCGCGACCTTCTCTCCTCTCTCTCTCTCTGTTCATATGCAACTTGATTTGGAATTTATTCAAACAATTCGCGGAATCCAAGCGGAATGTTGCTTGGGGCAAACTTCGCACCTTGCCGGGGGGAAATGACAACGACTTCCACTTGGCAGATCAAATGTATTCAAATCTTTATGAATTATGTACAGCTCTTGCACATTTCACCAACACACAGACACACACACACTCACATACATATATACATGGCATAATTCAAGCTAATCCCGAAAATTATTCAAACAAATAACAGAAATCAAAGCAAAGACTTGAGGAGAAGCACTCAAAGGGCAACCTGAAATTTGTGCTTAGTGAGTGAGTACTTTATGCCAAGTTGAGAATAATCCTGCACACATATAGTATAGTATATATCTGTATTAATATACGTGTGTGCGTGTGCGCATAATCATGCACACTCATGCAGATACATATGTCAATCAAAGTTTTGCCCTTGTGATTCGATTTGGAGTCACTTTTGCATATCGTTTTGATCTCTGTTGACTTGCAACTTATACAATTTTATCACTTATAGCTGTTGTTGTTGTTGTAGTTGCTATTGTTATTGTTATTGGTGCTGCAACTGCTGTTGGTGGGATTTCAATTCAGTTGTAATAGATTTGTCGGTCGAGCAATTCCATTGTGTCAACTTTGTCGTTTCTTTTTGTTTTTTTTGCCTTTACTTTTACTCTTGGCATTTCGCTATTTGTTTTGCGCCTCATTGTTGTTGTTATTGTTGTTATTGCCACGCTGCACTCGTCTGCAGTTGTGTGCGTGGAATGCGTATCTGTGTGTGTGTGTGTGTGTATTGTGGCATTGCTACTGCATTTCTCTGATTGCCCTGTTTTATTTCTCAGCCTTTCGCAACACTCGAATTTCGTCGCTTTTAGCGTAAACTGACAGCGACACACACTCACACACACACTTGTCACACTGTGTTCAAATTCGACATTCAAATTTCAAGCTCCATAAAATACTTAAACATTCGGTCAGCGCCTCAATTGAAAATCATTTCCACAGCACAAAACAAAATTCTTGGAAAACTTTTTTGATTTTTACTTTACTTCACTTTACTCGCAGCAGACAGTCCATGTGTGTGTGCGCGTATGTGCGTCTGTGTGGGTAGTACTTACAGCTGGAGCTGTAAAATGCACTGCACACCCAATTCCCAATGCCCAATTCGCAATTCCCTTGTCCAATTTCAAATCAACTATATATTCATACGTTTGTCATGACATGCATAACGCATACGCCCCATGCGCCTCGCACACTCGTCTATGCGATCAAGTTTTCCCCCAATCCCAATTCCTATAACGTTTCCAATATCGATTCCAATCCCAAACACTTCGCAACCGACCAATCAACTTTATTTAGACGATTAACACAAATGCGCTCATTATCCGAGCACGAGCAGATCAAAGACTCAGCATCGAGTCGAATCAAGTCGGAAATTGAATCGACTGGAATGGAATCAGAGACGGAGTCGATTCGAATAGAATGAAATGCTGCATGCCTGGAAATCGAAGCAGACTTTGAACATTGAGTTCTTTAACTTTCATCTGTAAACTGTTGCCAACTGCATTTCTAGACGATCTTTAACGAGAGATCTCGCCGATTGTTCTATTAGCAACATTGAAATCTAACTCGAATCTTGTTTCATTTTATCCAAATTTTCGCTGAAAAACTGAAGAACTTTGCTTACTTTTTGGAAATTTCTTTATAAGACAAGCACGAAAGCTACAGTCGAGTGTGCTCGACTGTAATATACCCACTAACAAGCTGAACAAAATGATTTATTAATAACATTTAATTCTATGTTTAGCGTATTTTGTGTTGCATACTTCGCAGTGCTTGAAAATGAGTAGCCCCTTAAAATTATTTCTTACATAACTTTTATGTTAATTATTCAATCGCAATCAAACTTTTAGAAATTATTTGAGTGTTGATAGTTATTGTGTTTACCAAAAATGAATTGTTTTGTATTTGAATGATGCTTGAAATCGGGTATTTAGCAATTCACGAAGATGGAAGGGGGCGTGTCTCTGAGACACAACTATATCGACTCAACTGTTGATGCTGATTAAGAATATATATATTTTGTGGGCTCTGCCACGCCTCTATAAAGCTAAAATACCCTTCTACTCTTAAGGGTAGCGGGTATGGTTACATTTATTTATTTATTTATTTATTTAAAGTCGGCTATAGCAGTATACACATTGAAATTTCAACTGTCTGAAAGTTCTTAAGTTCTGAGTGACACTTAACCCATTAAGTGACTGGATTTTATCTCCCTCTCCCTCCCTCTCCCTCTCTCTCTCTCTCTCCCTTTCTCTCTCTCTGACTCGATAAACTGAGTGTCAGGTTTCTGTGTCATTTTCAGCTCGTGTCATCGAGGTTCATCTGCGCTGATATCAGCAATGTTTGTACTCACAGCAACAACAACTACAGTCACATATCATTATTGCATTTGAAGTTCCGTTTATCATCATCATCATCATCATCATCATCATGTTCATAATCATCGCATTTCCCATTTCGATTGTTATTTCAATTTGTTTGCTGCGTGTGACCACCCGCCGTTAGCCCTCGCACACGCTTGTCGAAGCTTGTCTCTATCCCTCTTTCTCTCTTTCTATCTCTCTCTCTCTCTCTTCTTCACTTTCCTTCCCTCTCTCACACTCGGCGTGAGCGTAATTGCGGCTCACTTGGAGCGGAAGCACAACGCAATGATGTTATTAATGTACATTATGCGACGCGATTATCATCGCTCTGCTTATTATGCTGATTATGGTTTCCTTTACCCCTACCCCCACCCCTCACCACCTGTTCTCCCACTCCACCTCTTTCTCTTGACTCTCCTCTTGGCGCGTCATTTCTCGCCTTGTTGAATATTTCACTTTTCATTGGAGTTTTGACGACATTTCTGCATGAAGCGGCACATTAAGCGCAAATCATTTAATAACATTCGATACTTAAACAACAAAAAGAACAAGATATGAGTGGGAAGAGGGAGGAGCGAGGAGAGGGGAAAATAGCGAGAGAGAGGGGTGCGACCACAATTGACAATTAAATGTTTATTAAATGTTGCGCATTTTAATGCGCGGCATTAATCAAAGTCAATCGAAGCAGATCGAAGTAAATTGAATCAAAGTTTAATAAACAAAAGCAGCAACAACAACAACAAGGAGGACAACAACAACAACAACAACAGTGCGAACTGTATCAACGTAGACGTCGCAGACTGTGCGTCGCTACTGCCGGCGCGGCGTCGACGTCGACGTTGATGTTGATGTCGTGCAAAATTTATCACCCAAAAGATTCTTGAACTCGACGTGGCGTAAGGTCGACAACTTGTGCCGCCCCTCCTCTGCCACGCCCCTCCACCTGGGCTGGCCAGAGATCTTTGAATGATTGAATGATATTGATGAATTGACTCACACACACACACATGCACACACACACTTTAGGCGAGACAAACTAATCACAGTATCCCTCTTCCCCTCTCTGTCTCTCTCTCTCTCTCTCTCTCTCTCTCTCTTTGCAGCCAAGCAATGCGGCGACCATGTGGCATCATCTAGCTGGCAATATGCCGTGCCACCACTTGTTGCAGCAGCAGCAGCCGCAACAACAACGACGAACTCGCTTCAAGTGCCAAAGGCCACTTTCAGCATGTTACGCATACGCCACGTGTTGCCAGCTTGCAATTGAAGCGTGTTGCAGCAGCAGCTGCACCAGATTGCGATTACGACGCGACGACTAATTGAGCTGTCACAACAACAACAACAACATCAGCTGAAAGAGTAACTACAACAACAACAACGAGAGCCAGAACAACAACAACAACAGCAACAATAACTAAACTAAAGTCAAACAGAAACGAAAAGAACTCGCAAAATGTCTGAGGTAAGTTGCGCAAGCACAACTCGCTTGAAATCATGTAAACATATATAAAATATATATACAAACATATATAGCATATACAAGTTGCGATCATTGATCTTATTTCTGCCATATTTATGGTTGATCTTTGGGAAATTGCAAGCCATAAAAAAGAATATAACATTGAAGTTGCCTTTAAATTTTGTTATTAACTTGATTTTTATTGCATTTCCGCTTGCTGCAGCCAATAAGTCACTCGCCACACACATTTATCGATATATATTTATAGTATTTTGCTGGGAAATACATAACGCTATTCACTTGTGCACACACACCACATGGCCATGGCGAAATATTTTTATTTATTGAAATAAAATATATATTAATAATAAAATATTTATACTATCAAATAGAAACCTTGAGAGAAAATGGGAGAATCAAGATAGAAATAATCTTGTCCCTTATATACCC
Source organism: Zaprionus nigranus (assembly GCA_018903425.1). NCBI lineage: Eukaryota > Metazoa > Arthropoda > Insecta > Diptera > Drosophilidae > Zaprionus > Zaprionus nigranus. The sequence goes on from JAEIGD010000027.1 coordinate 1,307,992, forward strand.
GATACTCAAATAAAAATATACATTTATTGCATAATTTAGGGCGCAGTTTGGAAATGACTACCTCTTAAAGTTATTCCTTTAATAACTTATTTGTTAATTATCCGATCATAACCCAATTTATAATAATCATTTGAATTGTAATAAAGATTGTTCACACAAAAAAAAGAACATTCTCATTTCAAAATTACGCATGAAACACATATTTTATCGATTTACGCAGGCTTAAAAGGGCGTGGCCGAATTCAAAAATAATCTTTAGTTGCGTAAAATAATAAAACTCATTGTCAACAAATTTGGTACTCTTCGCTCTTAAAGTCTTTGAAATAAAGATGCTCACACGAACAGATTTTTTATTTAGCAAGAGAATATATAGTTTGGGGCATCAGGGAGGTCTTCTGCTGCCTGTTACATGCTGTTTTCAGTCGACTATGAGCTAAAATACTTCCCTACTTCCTTATGAATAGCCGGTATAAAAACTACGCAAAATGTTTTTGACTTCAAATTCTTCTTAAAGTCGAGGAAAACGATGGTGAATTCCACGCATATTTGTGATGCCTGTCGAGGTGAATCGAGATGCTTGAACTTTTATGTTAAGGAGCAAAACACACACACACACACACACACACACACAGTAACTACAACAACATGTTGTCGTGGCGAATTGCTGCTTTCTTTGGCCCCGCATAAACATTTGAATTTTGGGTCAGTGACGTCGTCGTCGTCGTCGTCGTCGTCATCGTCATCGTCATCGTCTCATGTCTCATGTTTATGTATGCGGCACACACGCACACACGCTCACACTTGAAGACAGTAGGCGGCAGTAGCAACAGGCTGTGCCTTCAGTCTCTCTCTCTTTCTCCACCTCCCTTTCCCTCTAAAGCCAAACAGCTGTCGCCATTCACGGCGCAAATATTGACCTAATTTGCACCTGTTTACAAATTCATTTGACTCGCGTGTGTCGCAAGTACCGAGTGTGCCTGCCTGCGTATGTGTAAGTGTGTGTGTGTAAGTGTATGTGTGTGCCGCAACGCCTGTGTCCTGTGGCAGCAACCAGTGGGGCAGGACTTTGCGTTTTTGGCACATGATTTATGCAGCACAGCGAAGCAATGCGAAGCAAATGCTCAGCGCTTTTTAAAGTGGGTCAAACATGTCGCATGTGGAACGAAATGAATGAAGAACATACCAATTTCCTTCCCTCCCCCATCCTCATCCCCGTCCCCCTGCTCCCTTATTGCCCAACACGCCGCACTCGAACAGCGTCTGTGGCTTTCCTCAGGATCTGCAACTGCTGGTCGCACTTGTATCTCGCTTCGGCCGGAGACGAGTCGACTCGCGGTTGGGGGTTGAGGGATGGGGTCGGGGTTGAGTTAGTAGGTCACTTATGCATACATTGTCGGACTGTTGTTGTTGTTGTTGATGTTGGCATTCTACGCTAACCTTAAGGTCTCCTAATCAATGATTACGACGCCATAAACTTTTGAAAGTTATAAATTAAATACAAATTTAATTGCAATGCTCCATTTATTATTCGTACAAGAACAATCAACCCATTAAGTAAATCTCCACATCAATCTCTTTATGGCATTATTGATCCAGTCTTCTACAAGTAATATGGTGGTATAAACAGTGTATGTTCTGTTATGTACTGTTTCGTTAGTTATTGAAACCAAACCAATAAGACCTCCATTGAATACCAAGGGTCCCCCAGAATCTCCATTATTTAGGATAGGGGATGCTAAAAGTAAATTTTCGTGAACTGTATACATTGTAACGTTTAAGCCTCGTAAATCTTCTGCGAATTTTTGTTGTAAATTATCATCGGTGCGGACCCAGCCGGTAACTAAAGCTGTATCTCCAAGGCGATGGGTTTAACTTTGGAGTTATATTGTAGAGGTTTTGCAAGAAACAGAACGCCTACATCATTTGCCATCATAGTTCGAAATATATAATACCTCCAATCAATAGACTCTTTATACTGTGAATTAGATAGTAAGTGCTTCACATAAATCCGTTGACCTCCTTTTCTCCAGTTTTTTGATCCTGCTACTATCGTTAAACCGCCATGCCAATATTGCCGAGTGCAATGAGCTGCAGTTATAATAATTCTTCTATTAAAAATAGAACCGCTACAGAAGTGCACATTATGGTGGGTCAATAATGAGACATGATACGGAGCCTCCGATATGTCGATAGGCCTTCCATTCAATTCCACGAGCTCCTTTGAACTGTTGCTGGCAGTTGCCACTGTGAGAATGCCAAGTATTAAAAGAAAGTACAACATCTTACGGGTTAGAAGTTATTCTGATGAAATACCCTCGTAAGTCCATACACCACATAAGTTCAAAACCTTATTGCAGTATTTATTCAACTTTGCTTTTAAATTATTATATTTTCAATAAGTTAAGATTGCATCACCTGAAGGTTCTCTTAGATTTATTGGTAAATATTTAACTAGAGTTAATTTTCAGAACAGATCTTGTTACTTTGTAAGCGTCATTAAGTATACTTTCTATGTTAGGATAACTTCACATTCAAAGGGAATGGGGGCGGGGTTTAAATGTTAGGTGAATAATTAAATTAAGTTTAAATAAGAATATAGAATGAAGAATATAATATTATGTAAATCCCTCCCCATCCCCATTCCCATCCATGCCCCGCCCCTTCTCCCTTATTGCCCAACACGCCGCACTGGAACAGCGTCTGTGGCTTCCCGCAGGATCTGCAGCTGCTGGTCGCACTTGGATCTCGCTGGAGACGAGTCAAGTTGGGGTTGGGGGTTGAGGGTTGGGGTCGGGGTTGAGTTAGCAGGCCACTTATGCACACATTGTCGGACTGTTGTTGTTGTTGGCATTCTACGCTAACCAAAATTACATTTCATGCGCAGCGCGCCATTCCCCATTTTCCAATTTGCCGCGGACTAGCTAAGTACATAGTGAGTGCGAGAGAGCAAGAGAGTGACAGAGTGGGAGAGCGAGTATAAAAAAACCTACACCAACAAATTGCATACATAATTGAGAAGCACTCAATCATCTGCTGCAACGACTGCATAAGTAGTCCGCATTAGAAGTAAACCGTGAATCGGAAACCGTAAACCGTAAACCGGAAGATAAAGCCCAGCACAGTCGAAAATTACAACCAAAATTGGTCAGCTGAGAGACAGAGATACAAAACAGAAGGGATTAGCTGTACAACGTCAGTTTGAGGATTTGCAATATGCATAGGTTGTTTTAAACAATTCCATTCATTATATAAATGCAACTCTGCCAGTTCTTGGACTTTTAAACTACAGACATTTTGTTATGTTAACCTTAGGCGTAGGAAACCCCATAAAGTGTATATGTTCTTGATCAGGATCACTTGCCGAATCGATTGAGCCATGTGTGTCTGTCTGTCCGTCCGTCTGCCCTTCTTGTTCTTCTCTCCGTCTGTCTGTCTCTTTGAACGTCGAGATTTCAGCTATTATAAGAGCTGGAGACACCATGAAGTCTGTTGTGAACTGTGTGCAGATCAAGCTTATTTCAAATACAAAAAAATGAAAAATACAATTTTACAATTCGAATTGTATGCGATGCATAAAAGATATTCTGACCTATGACATATGCAAATGACAATAAACATGACATATGACACCCCTCTCATTTTATATACTATAGCAGGCTTTGAGTTCAAGTGCGCAGGTCGAAGGGTATCCTCCTAGCGTATGTATGAAATATACGAGTATGGCGTATTTTGGATAACATTTTATTATTTATTTGTGATGGCAACTTCAATGATTGTAAATGTTTGTCAATGTTTGGAAAAATATTTACAAAACAGCGAAAATTAGAAATTTTGAAAACGTGCTTACGAACAAGGCAATATTATGCATTTAACTTAAGAAAATTTCAGATACCCTGTGGAGGAAATAGGCAATTCCCATCAGCACCAGACCGAAAACAAATTTCCAGAAAATTTTTCTTTTCGGTTTAGTATTTTCCATATCTTGAATGTATTCACGGTCAGTTTGAGGCGCAAGTTCATCTCCAAGATTAGGTGTACATTTAAGTATAGGTTTAGGATTTGGTCGACCTGGAGATTGATGTTCTTCGATGAGCAACTCACTATCGCTAATTTCATCATCATCTCGGCAATAAATGGCCTCAAATGGATCAAGATTATCAAAGATATTTATCTGATCATCCGGCTCTTCTGCGTCCCATCTGGAATGTGTCCTAGCTGCCGATGACATGGTATTTTGTTTAATCGGATTTTAATACTACAAAAATTAAGAATAAAATTTGAAAATGCTTTTGCAAAGGTTTACTAGAATGAATTAAAATATTTGACTTTGGAGTTCTTATGTGACTGTAGAGAATAGTGTTGGTGGACTGAGAAAATGAGAATGAAATGATTGTCTCTCTGGAATAGAAATACAGTTCTGTCGTGACATTAAACTCTAGTACTACTACTTGTATTTAAAAATAATAAATTGTATACTTTTATTTTCATTTCAGTTATTATTTTTTATATTCCATGTGAGGTTTGGTTTTCTCTTTCTCATATATTGATATCCGGTCCACTATACTAAATGATTAGGACGCCGTGAACTTTCGAAAGTTATAAATTAAATACAAATCTAATAGCAAGCCTCATTTTATTATTCGTGCATGAACCATTATTTAGCATTATTTATCAATTCCGCGATGGCATTCTCGATCCAGTTGTACACATATAATATATTGGTATAAACATAGTGTGCTTCGGCATTTCCGAATGAAGCCACACCAACAAGACTTCCATTGACTACCAAGGGTCCTCCAGAATCTCCTTTCGTTAGGCCAGGGAATGCAACAATCATATGCGTGAAAACTGTACGAATTGTAATATCTAAGCCTCGAAAATCTTCTGGGAGTTTTTTTTTTAAATTAAAATCGGTACGGACCCAGCCGCTTACTGAAGCTTTAACTCCCCATTTGGGACTTTCCGTTGCTATGGCGATGGGTCGAACTTTGCAGTTATATTCAAGAGGTTGATTTAGAAGCAAAACACCTACATCATTGCTTTGGGGTAATATATGGTGTATATTTTTGATGAACCTTTAAGTTCTCCACATCAATCCGTTGACCTCCTTCGCTCCAGTTTCTTGATCCTGCTACAATCGATAAATCTTGTGGCCGTTTTCCCTGTAGGCAATAAGCTGCAGTTACAATAACTCTTTTGCCCCAAATGGAACCGCCACAGAAGTGTTATTTACTGCTGTTCAATATTGAGACTTGATAGGGAGCCTCCGATATTTCAATAAGGTTTCCATTCAATTTCATGAGCTCCTTTGAACTGTACCTGGCAGTTGCCACTGTGAAAATGCCAAGTATTAGAATGGAAGTACAACATCTTACGGGTTAGAAGTTATTCTGATGAAATACACTCAGAAGGAGCCGAATTTATAGGTACTGTGAGTCTATATACCACATAAGTACAAAACCTTATCTCTGTAGACATTCAACTTTGTTTTTAAATTATTCAATTTGCAGTAACTTAAGATTTTATCTCCTGAAGGTTCTCTTAGATTTATTGGTAAATATTTAACTAGAGTTAATTTTCAGAACAGAAGCGATCTTGTTACTTTATAAGCGTCATTAAGTATACTTTCTATGTTAGGATAACTTCACATTCAAATGGAGTGGGGGCGGGGTTTAAATGTTAGGTGAATAATTAAATTAAGCTAAAATAAGAATATAGAATGAAGAATATAATATTATGTAAATCGAAAAAAATAGAGTTAATTATGTAAAACGAGTCGAGTCAGGGTTATGCACACATTGTCGGACTGTTGTTGTTGTTGATGTTGTTGGCATTCTTCGCTAATCTTAAGGCGTCCTAATCAATTCAAATGATTAGGACGCCTTAAACTTTCGAATGTTATAAATTAAATACAAATCTAATAGCAATCCTCATTTTATTATTTGTACAATAACAATCAATCCATTATTTATGATAATTCATCAAATCCTCTACGGCAGCCTCGATCCAGTATTTTAAATCTAATAGGTTGATATAAGTATTGTATCTTTCGCTATTTCTTATTGAAATCAAACCAACAAGAGCTCCATTGACTAGCAAGGGTCCTCCAGAATCTCCATTATTTAGGATAGGGGATGCTTCAAATTTAACCGTAGAACTCTAGTTATTGTAACTTCTAAGCATCGTAAATCTTCTGCGAGTTTTTGTTTTAAATTAAATTTGGTACGGACCCAGCCGCTAACTGAAGCTCTATCTCCCATTCTGCGATATTTCGTTGCTATGTCGATGGGTTGAACTTCGGAGTTATATTCAAGAGGTTGTGTAAGAAGCAAAACGCCTACATCATTTGTCCTTCTATATAATAAGCCAATATACTCTGTATAATCTTCATGAGCTGTAAAGTTCTTCACATAAATCCGTTGGCCTCCTTTGCTCCAGTATTTTGATCCTGCTACAATCGATAAACGGCCAAACCTTTTTTTGTTGGTATAAATATAGTTCGTTTCGCTATCTCCGCATGAAGTCACACCAACAAGACTTTCATCGACTACAAATGTTCCTCCAGAATATCCTTTCTTTAAGCCAGGGACTGCTAGAATTGTATCCTTGTAAACTGAACGAATTCTAACTTCTAAGCCTCGTAGAAGATTTTATTTTTTTTGTAAATTAAAATCGGTACGGATCCAGCCGCCTACTGAAGCTTTATCTCCCCATTTGGGACATTTTGTTGCTATGGCCATGGGTTTAACTTCGGAGTTATATTTAAGAGGTTGTCTTAGAAGCAAAACGCCTACATCATTTGCCCCTAACCTTGGCTGTTCATACGAGTAATTTTGATGAACATTAAAGTTCTCCACATCAATCCGTTCACCTTCTTCGCTCCAGTATGTTGATCCTGCTACAATCGATAAATCTTTTGGTCATTTTTCCAGAAGGCAACGAGCTGCAGTTATAATAATTCTATTCCTAAAAATGGAACTGCTACAGAAGTGCACTTTTCTGCGGTTCAATATTGAGACTTGATACGGAGCCTCCGATATGTTGATAAAGCTTCCATTCGATTCCACGTGCTCCCTCGAAATTCTCTTACTGGCAGTTGCCACTGTGAAAATGCCAAGTATTAAATGAATGTACAACATCTTTCTGGTTAGAAGTTATTCTGATGAAATACACTCAGTAGTGTATTTATAGGTACCGCTTTTATAGGTACCGTAAGTCCATACACCACATAAGTTCAAAACCTTATTGCTGTATTCATTCAACTTTGCTTTTAAATTATTATATTTTCAATAAGTTAAGATTGCATCACCTGAAGGTTCTCTTAGATTTATTGGTTAATATATTACTAGAGTAATTTTCTGAACTGAAGCGATCTCGTTACTTTGTAAGCGTCATTAAGTATTCTTTCTATGTTAGGATAACTTCACATTCTAGGGAGGTAGATGTATGATGAATAATCAAATTGAGCTTAAGTATATATACGAATAAAGAATGCAAAATATATTATAAGGTAAATCACAGCAGGTAGTTAAGTATTGTAGTAACTCCCAGTGACCCCCAAGACAGGTTCTCGTCTCGTTCTGCGTGTGTGTTTATTGCTAACCAAAAGCATTCGACCAAAAGCAATTTCTTTGTCTCTCTCTCTCTCTCTCTCGCTCACTCTCTTCAGCACTGCTCACTTGTGGACGTATGCAATCGAACGCCTGAACGACTTGCGAATTATAAATAAAATGCACAAGTTCATAGATCAGTGAATTGTGCAATCTCTTGCGTTGAGGCACTGAGATTGTGTCCACAAAAGAAGCGGAAGCAGAAGCAGCAGCGGCAGCGGCAGCAGAGAAACACGTCAAAGCGAAAACGATTTGTGGCTGCAGCAATAAAAAACTGTAAACACCAAAAAACAGGAAATTTCATTTTCGATAAAGATGAAAATATTCAATAAAAATGTAAAATGAATTTTTGGCTGGTTTCAAGTAACATGCTTCAGTTACTGGACGTTTAAAGAGGTATATGACATTCCATTCTTAGGGTGAAGTTTAAAGGGACTGAGGAGAGTCGATGTAGTGGGAGGTGGAGGTGGAAGTTGGAGGAGGTAAAGGGAGGTGGAAAAAAGAAACAGGCAGCAGAAGGAAGTAGCAGGAAGGGAAGATATATAGCTATAGTATCTAAATTTTTATTTGAAGGCCTTTACAATGTGGCATGCAACATGTGCTGGCGTGTCTGCCATGTAGCATGTGGCAGGCAGAGCAGCACAGCGTCCCGAGCTGCCCAACTTGTCGGCCTTGAGCAGCGTGTGGAGGCACTTTCGGAACATGTTAATGATTATGATAATGCCGACGATGAGGATAATGATAATGATGCCAGTGATTTGTGGTAATTAGGCCACTAACTTCAGCACAGGTACAGCTAACACAGGCAGCACACTGACAAGTGAAGCCTGTAGCAATGTACCTCCACCTCCTCTTCCCTTCCCCACTCCCCTCGTGGCTGCGCCGTCAATCAGTATCCTGCGCATTGATTTCGTTGATTGATGCGTTTTTAATGATGACCAGTTGGGGCAGCAGCTGGACAGGTGACAAAGCTGGCAAAGCCGCTGCTTGGTATCATTAGCGACATTCCCACCTCCGCCTCCCCCACACCCACTGGCAGCCTACACGAGCTGTCGCAAAAGGTAAACAAATTGGCAACTCAGCAGCGCGTCTCGATTGCAATAAACTAAATGAAAAATAAATAGCCAAGCAATAAATGTTGCAAAAAGGAAACCAAAACAGTGAACACCACCAGCAGGTGGAAGGACGAGAGGGTGAAAGAGAAGGGTGGTAGAGGGAGAGGGAGGGGGGCACTACCACTGACGATGGTGGGGAAATTGACAAAGCACTAAAGTTACGACGAGCAAACAAAATGGACAGCCGCACAAAAAAGAACAGACAGAAAATGACAACAGCAACAACAACAACAGCAACAACAACAACAACAACAATAACGACAACTGGTCACACAACTATGGCAACAACAACAACAGCAGCAACTCGCACTAGGGAATGTTGTCGTTGCTGTTGTTGTTGTTTACGAGTCGCCTGCAAGTATGCTATGAAAAATACTGTAATCATAAACTATGCCGCCGCACACACACACAAAAACCACCACCAGCAACAACAACAACAGCAACAGCAACAACAACAACAACAACAACAATAATAGCAACAATAGCAGCAGCAACCACAATACGTGGAACAAGTTGAGAGCGCCGCGGGAATTGCGCCAACTTTGCTGGAGCAGACATTAGAGTCCAATTCGGACACGGACACGGACTCGGACTCGGACTCGGGATTGGGAGTCGAACTCGAACTCGAACTGAGTTTCGTGTTCAGTTTCGTATTCACTTTCATTTCGGGTTCATGTTCATATTTAAGTTGCTTGTAGTTGGTTTGAATCTTTGGGGTCTGTGTGGTCATGTGGTCTCAATGCTTGTGGTCAAGTCGTCTGCAGTGTGTGTGTGTGTGGAAAATACACTTTCACTCCTAGAATACTTTCATTTTGTAATCTGCATGCTGTCTGCGCAACAGCATGCCCACCCACGCAAACTGAACAGGGTGTAAGCAATTTGTCTCTGTTGAGCTCGCTCGAGGAATGCGCTCAATGTTTGCGGTTTGCGATTGTCCTTTCAAATGCAAATTCAGATGGGAAGTAATAAGAAAATTACTTGAATAGTCAAAGAGGAAGAGGGAGAGAGAGAGAGAGAATGAGCGAGAATGAAATAGCGACAGAATAGCATAATGACTTAAAAGAGTGAAAAATTTAATTAGGAGCGACAGAGAAAGAGAGTGAAAGTGTAAGAAGAACTTTTGAATGGGGAAAAACAAGAGAGAGAGAGAGAAGAGATAGAGAGAGAGAGAGAGAGTGAAATTTATATGATGCACATAAGATAAGATTACTGAAAATCAAAAGTATTTTTAAAGACAGTAAAAGAGAGAGAGATAGGAAAGGAATTTAAGCAAGACGGAAGAATATTTATAGCAAGAAAGGCATGAGATAGAAACAGCGATAGAAGAGAGAAAGAAATAGTGTATGTGAAGAAGATATACACATGAAAGAAATATATATAGATATATGTATATAGATAAATACATACATATATATACATAGATATATGCCTTGAGATACAGAAATATAAAAGAACGACCGTTCCAAGCACGAAAGCTACTGACCAAAACGATTTCTTTTTTTTTTTTTTAATTTTATTTATTTATTTTATTAGGGATCCGAATACGTATATTTCTATAACCTAATGATCATCTATGGTTGTAACTTCTACTTCGAGTAATTATAAGTAGTTTCTGTTAAAACGATTTTTTTTTTTTAGCTCTAAAAGCAAATTTATTTATTTATTTCATTAGGGATCAGAATACATATTTTTCCATAACATAATGAGCATCTGTTGTTGTTACTTCTCCAAGAATACTTATAACTAGTTTCTGTGTATTAATAATAACTTAAGTGTATAAAACGATTTCTTAAGTATATAACTTCTATGTTAAGCGTATTTTGTATTGCATACTTTGCAGGGAGTTGCTTGGCACTCAGTACCTGTCATCAGTGTTAGTACAATTAGTAGACCGTATCGTATAATACCCTTCTAAAGAAAAGAAACTAACACACTGAGAACAAGAGGTAAAAAAAGAACTTGAAAAGGCTGAGAAAGACAGCAAGGAAATGAAAGATGAGAATAAGAAAAAACTAAAAAAAAACGAGACAAGCTAAGAGAGATATAAATTAACAGAAATAAAGGGGAACAGAAAGAGCAATGCAATGAGAAGATGAAATTATTAAGTCAAAAGGTAGAAAACACTAACAGATAAAAAGAAGAACGAAGCGGAAGAGGGAAACAAACAGACAGGCAAACGGGAAATGAAAAAGGAAAAGGAAGATATATGGCTAGGCTGACAGGTATGACCACAAAAGTGACTGTAGACCTTTCTGGTTCAACTCCTAATTGACATTTCAATTAAATTGAAAGTCTTAACCAAACTTTGTTTATGCCGCTTTGTGCTCTTTGATTCCCCTTCCTCTTCTTCTAGTTGCAATGTCGTTGTTGTTGCTCTTGTTCACGTTGTTGTGATATTCAATTTTCATAAATGCAGCCATTAAATTTATATAGAAATTAATTTGATTTCAAAGCTCGTCAAAGTTGCCCCTTTTTCTAATCATTTTGCCCTTTTTGGGGCAAACTTTGGCGTCGTCGAACGAGCGAACGAGGCAAAGAGCGAAATTCATGTGGTTTTTTAACAGGAAGACAGCCAGGCAGGCAGGCAGGCCTTCTAAATTGATAAGCCATATTGTGGCATATTGTCGACCTGCTGTATACCCTGTACAACTGTACTGGGAGAGAGAGAGAGCTTAAATGAAAATCCAATTAAACTTGATGGAGAATTCATTTGGTGCCAATCACTTTGAGGCTCGACATTTAACATTCTGGCCCTTTTTGGGCCAGAGTGGGGAAGGTGCAGAGTGGGCCGGGGGCGGGGCTGAGTCAGGGAATGCAATAAATGTCAATGCTTGCGTGCCGATTGCAGCATGTCAAAGTCAAGTCGAGTCAAGTCGCATCAAGTCAAGTCGAGCCAAGTTTCCCTTTGTCTTTGTCTTTGTCCTTGTCTTCGTCCATGTGGGCGGCATCTGCTGCTGCTGCTGCAACGACTCATTAAGAATTCATGACTTTGACGCTGAGGGCTGGAATAGGGGCGTGTCTGTGGGGAACGGATGATGTTAGTGTAGGAGCAATTGGGGCTGGCAGCAGCTGCAATTAACTGGCTAACATCAGTGACATTCGCAGCCTCTCGACAGGACTTTAAAAGAGCACACACTCCCACACACACACATACAAACACTCACACTCCTCGACACACTCGCACACTCCCACATTCACACTCACATGCTAAATAAAGTGGATCCCTCAACAATTGTTGGAACAGATGTGAGCACCCCGACACAAATAATCCCAGCAAATTGCAACGAAAAGCAGTTGAAGAAGAAGAAGAAGAAGAAGCAGAAGAACAGGGAGACGGGGAGACAACTTGCCTTGTTGAGAAACATCTGTTTGCCAAGTCCAGATGCATATTCAATGCAAACACTCAAAGCCTCTGCTCCCGAAAGTATGCTATAAAAGTGGAATAAACATGAGAGAACAGTACAAGCCTGCATTGTTATCACTGAGCGGGTTAGGCAACTCTGCTCTGCTCTGTGTGTGTGTGTGTGTGTGTGTGGGGGTGTATGAGGACTCTTCAGAGAACTCTACACTCTCTAGCACAGGAGGAGGAGCTGCTGTTGCTCCCATTTGCTTTTTAGGCCATGGATTTTAAAAAAATTCATGGTCTATTGTGTTTGTCGGAACGGAAATGTGCGTAACAGGCAGAAGGAGGCATCTCCGACCCCATAAACTATATATATTCTGAATCAGTATCAGTAGCCGAGTCGATTGAGCCATGTCTGTCTGTCCGTCTGTCCGTCTGTCCGTCTGTCCGTCTGTCTGTATGAACACCTGGATCTCAGAAACTATAAGAGCTAGAGTCACCAAATTTTGTGACAACATACGTATATATTGCAGTGTCTCAAAGTTTTTTTAAAATTTGGACACGCCCCTTCCCGCCTCTGTAAATCAGACATAACTACTTAAAACCTACAATATTAACTCAACAACCAAAGTTGTATATCATACATGACAAATACCTTATCACGGGCGTTATGTGAAAATTTCATTAAAATCGGACTATAAATAAGTGAGATATGATACGAACTAAACTCACTTTGAACATACATGTATATAATAATTAAGCAGACCTAATTTACGCAAGCATACCGAAGTTCAAATCTAGCGTCAGACACACAGCATTTTATTAAACTTTTTATTTGCATTGTATGGGAACAGAATTGGTTCACAATGCAGCTTTGCCGATGGGCGAAGAAGTGAGGCAATGGCCGAGTGGTTAGAGTGGCGGACGGCTGCGCGAGAGTGCGTGCGTTCAACTCCCGGTTGAGGCGGGTGCGAATTTTCATTTATTAATTATTTCTTATTTTATTTTTTTTATTCTAATAAACTAAAAGAAAAGTTACAGTCAAAAAAATTAAAATCAAGAAGAAACACATGTAATGAAATTTGGTACGCGCTAGAAGTGCATACCTATACCTATTGCCTACGGTATACTATGATAATCCATGGCCTTATACAGTCAGCTCCTGACTGTAGCGTTTGTATTTTTATTTATTTATTTAATGTCGACTAAACTGAAAAATAAGAAGTACAATTCAAATTAAGAGTACAATTAAATAATACTTTTGAATGAATAATAACATAATAAATATTAAATACAAAATAAATGGTAATATTAAGTACAATTCAAATTAAGAGTACAATTAAATAATACTTTTGAATGAATAATAACATAATAAATATTAAATACAAAATAAATGGTAATATAACAATATATTTTTTTATATTTAAATATTTCGTGATATAAAGAAGAAAAGAAGAATCGTAGCAATTACAAAATTATTTCCTTTAAATCTTACACTTTTAATTTTTAAAATTTCACTTTGAAAATGGCCGCATGAATATGTGGAATATGTTGTTTATATAATGTTATGTATGTATGTTAAATATATTCTTCATATAGTATTGTATTCAATCAGTTATTTACTTGCTGCACTTGTTTTTGTATTTCGGATCTAGAATTTCTCTAAACTCAATGCCGATTCTAACTAAGTTCAAATGGATTTTCTAACTTGTGCTTTAGTCAGCGTTTCTAGCGTATTCTCCACGTCGCGTATACCCGCACATCAACAGACATTAGGCAGAATTTCAAGTTGTTTTCTTCCGGTACACTTGAAGAATATTTCGCTGCAGAAATTAACATAAAATATTTATGAAAATGCCTAAGTGTTGTCGGCCCCAGCGAGTGTGTGTGCATGCGACTCTCTCCCCCTCTCTCTCTCTCTCTCCCTCTCTCTCTGTGTGTGTGTAGTTTCATAGATTTACATACGATTTGCATATGCTTCCCGCTTGTGTCTGTGTGTGTGTGTGTATGCGATGTCAAGCACCCGACGACGCGTTTATCTGTGCGTATGCAAAAGTTTTCCAATTAAAAGTTCTGCCACGTCGCGACTTCGTCGCTCCTGATCCCGACGAGCACAGGCAACATTGGCAGCGGCATCCTCAGCAGCAGGTTGCAGCAGCGGGTTACCCAAAGCGGTAAGGGGAGGGGGCGACAAGTCAAAGGGCGACAATTATGTCGTATAATGAGCTATAAACTGAGTTGATGTGAGAGACGAGGGAAGTGGGGCTGGGAACGGGGGCGTGGCTCAATAAATATGCGCGCTCTTTTAGCTGGAAATGACGGCCAAGTGATGAGGACACATGTCGCCTGTCAGTGTGCGTTGCTGTTCCCAGTTGTTGTTGCTGTTGTTGTTATTGTTGTCGTTGTTAAGTGTGCAAACAATAGCTAAAATTGCGCATACGCCAGGTGGGCTGCGCCGCCGTCTACTGCTGCTGCTGCTGCTGCTGCTGCGCTGGCAAATGAGCCGTGAAACTTGCACGAGTAACAAACAAAGCTGCAAGCAAGCGAGACAACAAGAGAGTGAGTGAGACAGAGGGAGAGGGGGAGAAGGAGGCGAGGCAGACGAGCGAGTGCGAGCAAACAATTGGCATAATCGTCGCTTTGACAGCTTTGACAGATTGTTGTTTATTGTTTGGTTTTTCCTTCCGCTGCCATTGCTCCTGCTCCTGCTCCTGCTGCTTCTCCTCCTGCTGTTCTGTCCTTTGACATTTCCTTCCACACACACGCACACACACGCACACACGTACTCGCACCCGCACAGTTTATTGTTGACATTTGACGTCTTTGGAATTTCATAATCAGTGCGCTGTGATAAAAATAAACAAGTTTGTTGGAAATTCCACAGCGCAGCTTAGCACAGCAGACTGCGCAACTAACTCAGTCAGTCAGTCAATCAGTCAATCAGTCTCTCAGTCAGTCAAGCAAGCCAGCACTTGCTGCGTGCGTCAGAGAGCAATGCAAGCAACCATGGCGCGCCCACCGGCACTTGCGCATCCCGCTGCACTGGCAACATGGCAACGTAGGCGCACCACGTGGAGTTGGCTGGCAGGAGCAGCAGCATGGAGCCACAGACGGAGCCAGCATGGGAGCCAGCTGAGCCAACGGCTGCCATGGTGATCATTTGTTTGCTTGTCATTTGCCAGATGCGTGCGTAAAAAACGCGTGAATGATGAACAGTAAGATAGCAGAGCAGACAGAGAAGGAGGGAGAGAGAGAGGCATAGAGAGAGGCAGGGAGGTAGGTAAGGCGCTGCAGGGAGACAGCCCGCAGGCTGTTTAAAGCGCACCCACAATGGATTCTGGTCTGAGCTGCCATTAACATTGAATTCCCATTTATATTCACATTCGTATTCACATTCGCAATCGCAGCTCGTGTTCGCTCGCAATTGATACAAATTTAATGTGTATGTGTGTGCTCTGCATGTGTGTGTGTGTTTGTGCGTAATAAGTTATTCCAAATAATTGCGAGGTACTTCAAAAATAAAAACATAAAAAAAAAAAAAAATTTACATTTATTTGCGAATATTGTAAAGAGCAAATTCAAGTTTTGCAGCTTAAGAAATTATGAAGAAAGGTTTCGCTTGCCAAGAAGACGAAGAAGAAGAAGAAGCAGAGAGTAAGTCATCAAAGAGGATTTGAAAGGGGGCCAAGGGGCGAGGAGAGGGCGTGGCAATATGTGTGTGTGTGCGATGCGACATTTCTTTGATTATTATTTTGTTTGTCTTGGGCAAATTGCGTAATTAACTAGCAATTAGAACCTCAACTCGATTGACTAACTTCAGATAGATTTCAAATGACAGCAACAACAACAACAACAACAACATCAAAAGCTGACACGGTCTGCTTGTTTAGATAAAATGCAGAAGGGGGGCAAGGATGAGCAACCTTTGCTGCTGTGATATTAATTGGAGAATAAAGTGAAGAATTGTTTATGAAGATTTATTACTCATTATCTGAGATTGAGATATTTGATTTGCAGCACAGTGAAGATTAAGTTTAATTTAGATTTTGGCCACGCCCCTTACTGCCCCCTTAAATCGATACAAATCAAATTCCACGCGTAATTTTAATGCATGAGAATTCATATTTGATAAACAAACTTACTATCAACGCCCAACTGATTTCTGAAAATTTGTTTGCGATTGGATAATGAGCACAGAAGTTAATTAAGAAATAGTTTTAAAGATGTACTGATTTCCCAGGCGCTGCGAAGTATGCAACACAAATTGTTATTTTGATAAATGATGTATTAATATGAAATATTTCTTGCATATTGCTTAAGATATTTTCTTCCATATTTATCACTTATTAAACAAAACATTTAATGCGTTGGTTAAAATATTCCCTGCGATATATATCCCAAATTGTTCCATGTTCCACTTAACATTGCCATCTACATTGAGTCGAATATTTCACAACATATCTCCCTGCTGACCCCCTTCAAATGTGGAAATTTCATTAGGAAATTTCAATAAAGTTCTTGTTATTTACTACTCCAACCCCCTCCCCCCTCAGTGCCTCGGCAACCCTTTCCACTGGGTTGTAAATAAGAGACTATTGGCTTAAGCTTTACGTTATTCGATGCTTAATTTAGTTTTCCGATTTCATCCGAAAAATACGTATACGTATGTAAGTTCAGCCTGGTCTTCCTTACTTAGAGCTGCAACAGTTGGCCCCTTTTGCTGCTGTTGTCGTTGGCCGCAGCTGGCGCAGAACGCATTAAAAGTGCGTCCAGAGTGCTTGGCTAATTTCCATTTGTTCATGCCAAGCAGCAGGGAAAGGGGCAGCGGCAAGGGGGGAGGGATTTGCTAAAAGCATTTTCATTTAGAAAAAGGGATTCGGAATCGAAGGCATTGAAAGTGGATTTGGATTTGGATTTGATATTGAAACTGAATGGTAAATGCGATTGGGCAATATAATTGAATGTGAGTGCGAGTGCGAATACGGATACGAGTGCAAGTAAAGTACCTGCTGACTGTCTGTCTCTCTGTGTGTGTGTGTGTGTGTGTGTGTGTGGGTGCCCTGCAGGGCTTACGGACTGACTGACCAGCCTGCCTTGCGGACAAACAAACTAATTTTCTATTGAATAACAAACAACAAACGCAAACGCAAAAAGAGCATAAAGAAAACAGCGCATAAAAACTTATGAGCACTGGGAACGCGAGGGGGCGGCGTGGTGGTGGGCGGGGTGTAGTGCTGTACATGCGAGTGTACGCTATCGTCATACATATAGCATACTTATGTGCGTCGGACAGCCAAAGCCAAATTGAAAATTATATTATCCCAAAAGCAGCTCCCAACGCGCTTTCCCTTTCCTCTTACGACTCACAGCAGCTGTAGCAGCAGCAACTGACTCCCCATTCGCATCTTTCATTTCCCCTCCCCCCCGTCCCTTCCTGCCCCATATCATCATCTGTGCCTTCATCGGAAGCGTTGGTCACTTGAGATTGTTGCTAATTTAATTGGATTTATTGGCGATGTGACCACAATTTATGACAGGACCAAGTCGAAGTCAACGTGGGAGGAATCAGGCCAAGCAAGCTGATCATTTGAGGGAGACATGGTGAAGGGGTGGAGGTGCCCGTTTAATCGGCAAATTGCTGCCACGTATTATCTCAGCTCATCTTTGTGAGATTACAAATCAAGTCAATGTAAATTTTCAATTAGCTGCTCAGATTAATTGAATTCAATATTTAAGGTGCCTTCACTGTGAATAGAAAGGGAATTAAATGGGCCACAAGACAGCAGCACATCGAAGCTATTTATATATACAGCTATTTATATATCACACGTGCTTCGCATTGTTCATATTATAAATCCCTCTTAATTCATATTGATTGCCATTCAAAAGGAGTTTCTTAGAAGCTGGGAACAATCCTTTAAGATTCCTATTAAACTATGTACATTTAATATGCCATAAATGCGCGTAAACATGTGTATTATAAACATATTTAAATACCAGAATAAATACTAGAATTTAACTATATTTAGCCTCTTAAATCCAGACTCTCCTTCTTTGCAAAGGGTATGTTAATTGCACCTGTAAAGTATTGTAGAATTCACAATATATACAAAAATGTAAATATAATATATATTTAAATAAAACATATGCTTGATCAGTATCAAAAGAAGAGTCGAACTTATTATATCCGGCTGTTATAATAGCCTTCTAGCAGTTATAATCATAATGTCTGATCCTTTCACAGACTATTTTTATTATGCTTTTTACTGTGCTTTCTGTCTCATCTGATCTAAGTACGATATCTGCAGCAAAGTAAGTAGAGTTTAAAGGGTATACACACTTCATGATGGCCGCTGTCAAACATGTTTCCATTTGTTTACTTTTGCGCTGTTAAATCAACAAATGTTAGAATATTTCGTGCACAGGTGCAAATTGATTTGGAACTAGTTTGTAATCGGATTCGGCTTATACAGGGATTAGTGAGTAATCTGTTGTTTACCAGTATACCCTGTAAAAGGGGTGTATAAATACATAATGGTGCCCTACTTATTGTGTATTTATAGGGTATATAAAATAGGCTACTTAAGCTACTACTTGTTTTAAAGACTCCCTATAAAAATGCCTTAATTTGTTGCTTGCCTCGGCCTAATCCGTAGTCTAAATACGACAATTGCTAGCCATTTTTATGTGTCACTGCCGTGCCCCCTTCACTACTGCCCTCTCCCCCTCCTAGTAGACTGCAGTGTCCGTTGCTGCTGTTGCTGCTGCTGGTGGTGGGGCAATCAATTAAATGTGCCGCACGCAATTTCCTCAATGTTGACGCAGAAGAAGAGGCTCGACTCTATGCGACTTGCCTCGGCATGCGGTTGCCTCATTAGAACCGGAGAACTCTCTGCCAACCGACCAACACGTAACGGCAACGTGACAAACTTTTCAACAACAACAAAGCAACAACAAAGCAACAAAAACAGCAGCAGCAACGAAGAGAGCAGCAGCAAAATCTTGAAGCCATTTGGCGAGCGAATAATTTAATAGAATTTAAGCAGCTTTTAAGCAGCAGCAGCCAGAAGGGGGAAGGAAAGGGGGTGGAGGGTAGCTGCCCGAGGGCGGTAGGCGACATAAATCTGCCAAGCTGAGAGCAATGCTCATAAAATATCAGCAGCGGCAGCAACAGCAACAACATCGAGGCAAGCAGGTAAATGCTGCAGCGATAAAATATATAAAAAAACGCGATAAAGTCATTCAAAGTGTTTTTTACACGGGTACAGTAAGTAGGAGGGGGAGTACTGAGAGCGGGGGTTTGGGTAGAGGTAGGGGAGGCGTGTGCTAACTGCTCAGGTATGTCAGGTACTCAGCTGAGACACTTGACGAGTTCGCTGACATTGGCTCTGCCTCTGGCTGAGGCAGAGGCTGAGGCTGAGTTTGGTGGCAAGCAAAATTAAAATTTTCCACACATGTGTGTGTGCGTGTGTGTGTTGGAAGAAGAGGGAAAAGCCAAAAATAAAAGGGAAAATAAAACGTAAAAAACGTTGGAAGGCGGAGGCTTGGTAAATAAACCGAAAAAGTGAAAAAAAGGTGAAAAGGTTGACAACAGCGACAGCGACGAAGCAGTGAAGGGTGTCTGCTAGTCTATCAGTTTGCCAATCTGTCAGTCTGTCCTCCTTGTTTGCTGCGCTCTGCGATGCTCTCTCTGTTTTGCAAATAGCCATAATCAAGCTAATTAGCAAACTCTTGTTCTCTTGTTCGGCCTGCAATTCATCAGTTCTTTTTTTTTTTTGGCACATTTTAATTACATTTTGACGCTGATTGAAAACTAACGTGATGAAATCAACTCAAATATCGAAGAGTGAAAAGTGAAAACACACACACATAACAGCATAACAACACGCACAGCAACAACAAACAGCAATAACAACAACAACTAGTTGAATTCTACTTTTAATTGCATTTCAGCAGCAAATAGTTGTCAATTTGATGCCAAAATGTTGATTAATGAGCTGCAATTGTAATGCACAGATTGATAAAAATTGTCAGCTGACATAAACACACAAAAACAGTGTTGGTCAACTAATTAAGCTCTGCACACAGCTTTTGGGATAATTCCAAGCTGTTAATTAAATTGTGCTTTGGCTTTAAATGAGCTCCAAGTCGAGGGGGATTCATAATGTGTAATAAGGTAATAAAGAGACAGACAGATGACACTTAGCTCGGCTTAAAGCTTAAAGCTTTAATGAGCTTAATTGCCTGTTGTCGATGTCAGCGCACAAAAGCTCATTATACGCTGCTGTTCAATTTCCCCCCCACAAAGCCGATTAAAGGCTCAAAATTTGTAGAGCCAGCAGCAGAAGCTTTTTCTCTGTCGTCTGGCACTTGAATCGAGTGTCATTAGCGCATAAGTGAAATATCTTTGTCAATTACCATCTCCCTCTCCCCTCTCTCTCCCTCTGTCTCTTACTCTGTCTTACTTGTGCTTTGTTGTTGAGCCAACAAATTGCCGCAATCCCCACACACAATTTAAATATTTAGCCAAGCGAGAGATGCAATTTCGTTATCACTTGCCATCATCATCTTGTCTCTATATCCCTCTCTCCCTCTCTCTCTGCCATTCTTTGGCTCACACTAGCATCTTGACGTGACGTTCTTGACAATCACAGCAGCCGACGCCGTCGATCTTATCGCTTATCTTTCGCGCAGTCAACAAATGTCGCGCCATTGTCACTCGCGCGTCATCCCGTTCGTCTTCGTCTTCGTCTTCCTCTTCGTCTTCGTCTTCCTCTTCGTCTTCGTCTTCCTCTGCATCTTCTCCTTCTTTGGGTTGTTAGTGTTGTTACTGGTGCTGATAAGGTCGACAAATGCCGTCGCCTCATTGTCACACGCAAGACGCGCGACATCAGGCGCGTCAGGCAACTCAACTTTCCCAGGGCTGATGTGGCGTATACTTAACGTGTCCACAGTGCATCCCATAGCTGGCCTGCTGCTGCTGCTGCTGCCAGTCTCTCTCTCAATGTTCCCAGCTGACTGTCAGACAAGCCATTTGCCCATCTGCCCGTCTGCCTGTCAGTGTGTCAAATCTAAGTGCAGCTCCGATTTCATATTCCATATGCGCCACCATTATGCGCTGTCAAGGGCTGCCACTTTGCCAGGGCTGCCTGGCATCGAAACCATTTGGCGTTCATTTTGTGTTCATGCAAATGGCAAAACATAAAATAATGAATGCAGCACAAACACACACACACACACACACACACACACAGAGAGAGAGGGACAATGTGCTTTACCTCCTTCTCTCCTTCTCGCACATCAAACGTGATGCGATGGGACTCGACTCGACTCGACGCGACGCTAACAAAATGGATTAGGACACCTTTCTAACTGCAACAGCAACAACAACAACAGCTGCAACAACAATCACAATTGTTGCAACTGTTAACTCGACTTGACACAAAGCTAAAAATCATCAACAATAAAAGGGGAAAAAATGCAGAGAAAAAACGTAAGGAAAATCTTTCCAAAAAATTGTTAAACGAATTTTGACAAAGACAAAACAAAGTTAGAGAGCATCGTGTCAAGTGGGCGTGGCAAGCATAAAAAATACATATACGTAAAAACTGACTCCGACAACAATAGAGCAGTAGGGAAAGGGGCTGGAGTGAGTGCATTATAAGGGGGGGTAGATATAAAAAAATGTTGCTATGTTCTCCCGAAAAAATGTTGGCAATATGCAAGAAAGTAGAACAGCAAGCAAATTGGCCACGGAATGCGGGCATAACTGACTGCTGTATACCCTATAAAGGTCGAAGCAAGCTGTGTGTGAAAGGCACAGAGTGAATGATTGAAATATACTGCTAAAAAATGTTCTCTATTCATAAAATAAATAAATAAATATAAGAAATTATAAATAAATAAATAAATAAATATAATACATAAAGACTTTCGAGAGTTAATATTGATTCCAAATGTAGTAAAAGAAAGGAATAAATATACTCCTCAATATATACTGAGTACCCCTACTGTATATAACAAACGACGTGCTGCACTTTTTGAGAGTAGGGTGCACAAAAGTGCAGCGTAAATTTCTTTATGTGAGATAGCGCGAAAAAAATGGTTGAGTCTGTTCATATGCGAGTAGCCATAAAGGAATGTGGCTGTATTTGAGAGTGTGTGTGTGTGTGTGTGTGTTGTAGTCTGTGTGTGGGTGCAGGCTTAGCGCAGTGGAGCATGAACAGCGGAAGTACGCTTGGCGTGAGCGGAAATGCTGTTACCTTTTGCCGTAACAGCTAACACTGTTACCTCTGCCGTTTCTCTGTGTGTGTGTGTGTGTGTGTGTAAGGCAGTCAATCCATCAGTCGCAGACTCATAGGTCACCACGTCACACACACACACACACACACACAGAGAGAGAGAAAGAGAGAGAGAAAGCCGGACAAGCTCATTAGCGAGCAATGCAGCGCGTTATTTTCCGTTGCCGACTTTGAAGCGCCTCGACTCGAATCGCGCCAATCATCATATCTGATCTGGAATCATCTATGGCTATATACGGCGACACTTTACAAGAAGAACTTACTTTGGTTTTGGCATTTGAAGGGAATGCGCGAGATTAAGTTAAAGACAAGACTAAACTAAGCTGAACTGAAGTGAATTCAGTTCTTGTGCTGCGGAGTCTCCTATTCCAAGCCAACAGGTGTGCCAGAGCAGAGCTCTAACATAATTGACCTATATATATACAGTACAGACCTATAGTATACAGTATATACAGTACCATATATATAGTACCATGTAGAACCATAGATTGTAATGAGCTATATATGTTACTATATATACTTTATACTTTTGCATAATCTAAACATCTAATGAAAGACTAAAGTAAAGTAAAGTAAAGTAAAGTAAAGTAAAGTAAAGTAAAGTAAAGTAAAGTAAAGTAAAGTAAAGTAAAGTAAAGTAAAGTAAAGTAAAGTAAAGTAAAGTAAAGTAAAGTAAACTAAAGTAAAGTAAAGTAAAGTAAAGTAAAGTAAAGTAAAGTAAAGTAAAGTAAAGTAAAGTAAAGTAAAGTAAAGTAAAGTAAAGTAAAGTAAAGTAAAGTAAAGTAAAGTAAAGTAAAGTAAAGTAAAGTAAAGTAAAGTAAAGTAAAGTAAAGTAAAGTAAAGTAAAGTAAAGTAAGCAGAAAATGCTAAAGTAAACCATTTACATTACAGGGTATTAGAATGGGTTATATATACTTTAAATTGCTCAACTTGAATTTAATAAAGTTACAAATAATACAGGGTATAAGCAGTTCACAAACTGTCTGCAACTTCTCTTTGGAAAATAACCTGTAAGTCTAGAAGAAGAACAATCATTGAATTGACAGGGTATCAATCGACCAACGTGCTCTGTTCTAAATACCCTGTAGTTCTTATCGCTCTTTAAGCGCTTTTCTCTGTCATTTGGGTTACACAAGGGGGTGTATGGGGGGAGGGTGGGGAAGGGTGATTCAGTTTGCCAGCGATTTGTGGCCTTTTGACTGCCATTGTGGCCCCGTCATTGTGCCTGGCATTGTCCCTTGATCTGGTGGCATTGCTCTTGCTATCGTTTTACAGACAGACAGAGAAAGCGACAGTGTGCAAGGGAGACAGACAAGAGAGAGGGAGGGAGAGAGAGGGAGAGGGAGACTCGCTTGGTAGCTGACTGCTCATTATCCTTGGCAATGTGCAGCAATGCTTTAAAATTGATTTTCCGCTTTATTTTCCTTGGATTATTATATCGTACTTATGCTCGTGTATAGGTGTCTATATGTGCATGTGTGTGCCCCTCTGTCTGTGTGTGTGTGTGTGTGCGTCTGCTGTCTGACTGTTTTGTCTGTGTGTGCGTTATTATTTTTCAGCTCTTTGTGCCAACGTCTGTCGCCGTGCATTGTTTTGTTTGTATTCGTGTTTGTTTTTTTGTGCCTCTGCCTGCCTGACTGTTTATTGACTTGACTGTGGTCCCGGTCTGCCTCTGTGTGTGTCTGTCTGTGTGTGTGTGTGTGTCTGTGCCAAAGGCAAAAACGATGTACAAATGAAAGGAGAAGGGAGAGCAGCACGAAGGGAACTGGGGCACGAACTGTCGACTGGCTGGAGATGTCCTTTCATTTGGCATGCAAGCGCCGCCAGAGTTGCCCGCCAGAGTTGCCGTGCGACGAACTCATGGATTTTTAGCTTTTCTTTCCGCCTTCTCTATGTATTTGTGTCTCTCTATGTGTGTGTGTGTGTGTGTGTGTGTAGGCTTGCTTGTCTGCGTGAGCTGCTTGTCTTCTGACTTGATTACATTTCATTTTATAATACATTTTCTCGCTCGCTTCCGCACCCACAGCAGCCCCAGCCAGCAACCTCCTACATCCTGCTCTTCCTCTTACTCCTCCACCCTTTCCCACCTGCCCCTTATTATTATTATTATTATTATGTCGTACCTTTTGCTGACATTTTGGTAGCTTTCTCTGTTTTAACTGCCAACTTTGTGTGCATTTCCAATGCGAGGCAAGTCGCGGCGACCTTGCAACCAACCCCGACGCGGTCCTGCTCCCCCCCCCTCCCCTCCGCTTGCACTGCTTACAAACTTGGAATTTCGATTGTTGGCCTAAATTAAAAGAGCCAGGACGGGGCAGCTTCATCTCGCGGATTTCTTCTCTTTCTGCGTTGACATTTTAAATGCAATTCATTCTGATTGCCTCGACTGTTGGCCAGCTCTGTATGTGTGTGTGTGTGTGTGTATGGCAGGTGTATGTGTGTGTATAGCAGGTGTGTGTGTGTGTGTCTGTGTGTGTCGAGTCGTTTATAAGCTCGACAACAATTACTGCCGCTTGTCCACTTGGAGGCACTTGAGGCTTCACGCCGTCGACAGTCGCTGTTGAAATGTTCACTGCGTGTGTGTGTGTGTTTGTGTGTGTTCTGTGTGTGTGTGTGTGTGTCCGTTAGCCAGGCATTTATGCACATATTCATTAAAAATGTAAGCACTTATTTACACTTCTGGCGTCATTGTGACGCACTCACACACAGACAGAGGCGACGCTGGCTGCAGCAATTGCCACGGCCATTGCCTTTGACCTGTGACCCCCCTACACCTCCCCCTCTTACTGCGTATGCCCTCCAGCGAGGACGGCACTCGGCAATGGATGTCCTCTGCGCAACGAGGTCTGCATGGCCTGCATGGCCAAAGCAAAGGGCAGCCTGACCGCACTGACCGCAAGGACTTTTTTGAGAAGTGACAAGTGCAGCCGCAATGGCAACTCGATTGGTCAGCCATAACTGTTATCGGTTATCGCTGCTGCTCTATATAGAAAAGGGCAGGAAAGGAAAGAAAAAGAGGAAGAAGATTAGGATTGTTTTATGTATATCGTTATCGCTAGCATTTATCGATTTCAATAGATCGATTATTGCTGCTGATTTGCATAATTGCATCATTTAAAGGGAGGCCGAGAGGAGAGACAAGTTTGCTTATTTGCTTTGCTCTTATGTTATATCGATAAACGATATAAACTATTAATCAAGGGTTTATTAATTCTGTTATTTATTGCAATTAAGACAGTCCAGGCAAGAGAGAAAGGAAGAAAGAGAGAGAGAGAGAGAGAGAGTTGGCATAATTGTCATTTTAGCTTTGTTGTCGGTTTCCAATGGACAATAAAATACATTATCGTTTATCGATCGATCATTTATCGGCCTGTTTTTGCCAACTATCATTTTACAGTGTTTTTTATGCACTTCCTCTCTATTTTCTTTCTTTCTCTCTACGTTGACTCTCTCTGCTATGTCTCTTGCTGCTTCGGTTTCTTCACACTTTTCTTCTCATAATTCGCTGTTGCCTTTTGCCATCAATTACGATCTGTTTATCATTTTAATTCGTTTATTTGCACTGTTTCTCTCTCTCTCTCTCTCTGCCGCTTGCACTAACCTTGTTTGGCATTCTTCGGCTCTACTTTGGGTTCTGTTTTATTTGCCTCCGTGTTTTGTACATATATTTGGCACCGCCGATAAGTAAATTTGTTAATTTTTCCGCAGTTGTTAATGTTCTTGTTGTTGTTGTTGTTGTCGGTGTGCCTGCTAATTAATTTATCAACCTTTGCCGCACTCAGCCGGCGACTGCCTGTCTAGGCTATAACCCCACCTCACCCCTGCCAACTACTCCCCATCCCTCCTTAATCCCTTCTCTTTCCCGTTCCCCCTTTTTGACATCGCTCACTTTGATTAAGTGAATACAAATTTTAGATTTGATTTTCAATTTCCTGTCCACACAGCTTGAGTATAGATATATCCATATATATATACATATATATCTTTATATATGTTGTATATATCGCGACTTATTATCATATTTCTCTCTCTCCCTCGTCTGGGCCAATTTCATTAGGCAACAACTGGGCAAGTGGAAATGCCTTTTGGGCTCTCTCTCTCGAGAGAGAGACAAGATTCGCCTGTTGAGACGACGTTATCTGTGTACTAAAGTATTGTTAATATCATAATCTCTCGACATTTTTGTTGTTGTCGTCATGTCTACGCTCTGGCGACAACAGCAACAGCAAGAGATCAGCAGCAGCAACACAGCAACAGCAACTCATGGGGCGGCAACTGACACAGAAAATCGTCGCATTCGACTGCAGTTAATTGCACTGTAACAACAAAAACAACATCATCATTAAAAAAACAGCGCCAGCAAATCAATTAGACATAACAACAACAACAACAACAACAACAACAGCAACAACAGCAAGAGTTATAATAATGATAATAAGAAACTTTTACACGTGTTTCATAATAAAATAAGCTGTGGTTCACTGGGGTCAGCTGCCCCTCCCGACAGCCACTGATTGATGGGAAGCATCGAGCGAGAGAGAACGGAGAATGAGTAGAAACAGGTAGCTGCACTCACACTCATTATTCAACGGATTATAGCGTGTGTAAAAGATCAAATCATGCATATATATAATATATATATATATCTAGAGATCACCAATAAAATATAAGAAAAAATATGCTGAAAAGAAATGGAATTATATCAACAAAGAAAGGGATTATAAATTGTTTTGCCTTAGTTATTTAACTTGTTAGAGAAACGCGAATGTAAAACGTGAATAGTAACGAATAAAACATGAATACTTGCAAAATGAATGAATCATTTATGCGAATCATAATTGGTTGCTGCATTTGATTCACTTTCAAGTTTAGCTTGAGAGAATGCAAATCAGTGTCAAACATTTTATTCATATTCATTCATTCATTCATCGGCGGCACTCGAGTGCATTCATTAGCATTGGAGGCCTCGTTGTGGCAAGTTCAAGGCGAACTCGAGTGCGACAACCAAAACGAACGAAAGAAGAAGAGGAAGAAGTAACAGAATATGAAGAAGAAGAATCAATGAAAAGTCTCAGCGCCGCCGCCGTCGTCTTGTTTTTATCTTATCAATATCAGTTGAAATACCCAAGCAAAGGCAAATTCTATTTATACTACGTATTTTGTATGAGAGAGAGAGAGACAGAGGGAAAGAGAAGGAGACAGAGGGAAACAGGGAGTGAGGGAAAAGGGGGAATGAGTATACTGAATGAAATCCTGTTGCCCCCGTTTAAACGCAGCTGCCAGTGAAGATCGCCCCACTTAACTGACTCCTCTCTCTCTCTCTCTCTCGCTCGATTCAACACTCATACTCCCCCTCTCTCTCTCGCTCTTTGCTATCTCTTCTATCTATCTATCTATCTATCTATCTGTCTCACCTGCCAGTTGTTATCAGGCGACCCGATAAGCTGACTGCTTTTCCACATTGCTGTTGTTGCTGTTGCTGTTGTTGCTGTTGTTGTTGTTGCTGTTGTTACTGTTGTTGCAGTTGCTGGTGCTGTTGTTGCTGTCAGCTGTTTTTTGCAGCAAAGCTGACGGCATCGCGCCCATCGGCATCGACATCGCCATCGGAAACGGCCTTCCATTCCCATTCCCGCTCACATTCGCATTCTCTTTCGTTGTCGTTGTCGCTGTCGTTGTCGCTTTCGTTGCTGGCTTTCGTTGTTGCTTTCGTTGTCGTTGGTTGTCGTTGTCGGTTGTCGGTTGTCGTCAGTTTGGCAGAGCAAAATTCAAATCAGTTTCCGTCGCGTCAACGAGAACATCGCGAGTTGTAGGCGCCGCGCGGCATTTCAAAACTTTTTATTCGCCAACTTTGTTTGCCTTCCTTGTCGGTTGTTGTTGCCGTTGTGCGTGCGTGTGTGTGCTGAAGTTGTTGGTGCTGCTATAAATTATAATAAATCAAATCAAATCCGAGTCAACAACAATTTTCCATTGTGCATTTTTTTGGCAACATACTAGATTCTCGATTCGCAATTCGATTTCATTTCATTTTGCAATCGAAATCAAATTCCCAAAATTTACAATGCAAAATTTCTAAGTAGAATTCACCGCTTGTTGTTGCGCTTTTTTGTTTGTTTGTGTGTGTGTGTATTTGTTTGGAAATCCATTGAACCAGAACCATGTTCCCCGCATATTTATGGCCTTTTGCACGGTATGAATAAACCCCAAACGAGAACTACAAAAAGCATTTCGATCAATTTTTTAATTCGCACGTTGAGTGCAAAACATCAAGTCCAACCAGTAAGAAAGCAGTCGCGCAGGACAGTGGGCCCTTGACCTATGTTCCCGTGTAGTTTAATTTGTTAAATTCATACACATATGTAGCATATGCACATGCTTTGAAATTAATCCCACTGCCGCCCCTTGTTGCTGACGAAGCACTTGGTTGCTCTACTTTCTTAAATAACTTTTGTGTTTATTGTCCGATCGGACTGATTTGGAGACTACGTAGATATTTCATTGCTTAGTATATGTTAAGTCAGAAAGTTCTTCTTTTAAACAGCGCTTACAAATTGAGTTCAAAAATTAAATTATGATTTGTGGGGGCGGTGGGCGTGGCACCTAACATTTGAAATAAACTTGATCTGCTTGATCCACACAGGAGTCTTCCTGCCAAATGGTAACTCTAGCTTTTATAATAGCTGAGATCTGTGCGTTCATACAGACGGACAGACGGACAGACGGACAGACGGACAACGGACAGACGGACAGACGGACAGACAGACAGACATGGCTCAATCGACTGGCTAGTGATCCTGAGCAAGATATATATACTTTGTGGGGTCTGCCACGCCCCTTGCCTGTTACATACATTTGCATTGCAAAGTTGTATACCCTTTTTGACCATTTCAATGGTCGAAGGGTATAAAAAATGGAAAAATGCCTGTGGCATGGAAAGGCATTCACAGAGAGAGAGGAGGGGGTGGGGTAGGCAGGTACAGGGGAGGAGGGGGTGTTCACAAAGAGTTGTCAGGGGGGTGGGGTAGTGACCAAAGGCAATTGAGAGAATGGAGTGGGGAAAACAGCGCGAATTCATGGCTTTCTTTCTGCATAACCAGGAAAATATAAAGAACAATAAATATCATCAATCAATCAATCACCTGTTCCCCACTTGAATTACTTGTTAAATAATTGAATATCATTTTGATGTTCATATTTATTGTATACATCAAAAATATATGTACTAGCTTTGATTTCCTTCGATTTACGAGGGCGAAAAGGGGAGTGGCTAAATTCCAAAACATACTTTATTTAAGTGCAAAAGTAAGAGACATCGTCATCAAATTTGGTAGTCCTAGCTCTTACAGTCTCTGAGATTAAGGTGTTCATGTGGACAAAAAGACATAACTTGGCAGTGCGTTCACTAAGGGGCGTAGCCGTATAACCAAATATACTTTAGCTAAGTGCAAAAAGTAAGACACATTGTCATCAAATTTGGTAGCTCTAGCTCTTACAGTCTCTGAGATTAAGGTGTTCATACGGACAAAAAGAGGGCACTGCGTGTAAGAAAAGGGCGTGGCCGAATTCCAAAACATACTTTATTTAAGTGCAGTAATTAGACACATTGTCACCAAATTTGGTATCTCTAACTCTTACAATCTCAAAGATTAAGGCGTTCATACGGACAAAAAGACATGAATTCATACTTCGTATATTCGGAGATACCTTCTTCTGCATTTTTACCCTTTAAAAACTGAAGATGATCGGCAGAGATCACTTTAAAAATGAAGATGTGTCAGTTGTGATATACGAGAACCAAAACCAACTGTTGATGGCACTGAAAGTGTCTCTTAACTTCCAGTTGAATCAATGTGGGACAGCAGTTTAGTGTTAGCTTCTCTCAGTTTCGCAGTCTATTAGTATGTGTGTGTGTGTGTGGGTGTGCAATTATTCGCGGTCAAAGTTTTAATGCAAATATTATTATTTGCTGACTGTGGCTAAAAATAGCCGCAGCTCATTAGCAGACTATAAATGAAGCACGCTCCGAATTACGCTCCATACGGATTTTCGGATTGTTTCTCTGCAACGCGCGCGCGTTTTTATATTTTATTTCTTTATGATTTAGTTAGCAGCTCTCCGTTGAATTCTTTATGCAAACACACACACACACACACACCTTTAAGCGAGTGTGCGTTTTGCCGGCCACTCGAACAGGTCGTATACTTAATTTGATTAACTTGAAACGTCTGAGACGACGTTGCATTCTCTTGCTCGGCTTGGCTCTCTCGCCGTGTTGTTGTTGTTGTTGTCATTGCTTTTGTTTTCGTTGGCGATGTGATGCGATAAGATTAGCGCAGTGCAAAATATGAAAACAAAAATTAATAAAATCAAATCAAATTCGAAATCAGAAATCAGAAATGAGAATTCAAAATTCAGGAGCGCGGGGTCGCGTGACTCTTTCCAGTACAATTTCCACGTGGCGTATGCGCAATGTGGCGCGGGCACTTGTTGCACGACATTGTTGTGGCCGCCAGCGTGGCTACCATCAAGATGCAGTCAATGCTTGGGGGCGTGAGGGTAGGGGGAGGACAAGCGGAACACACTGACCTAGTTAAGAAATGGCAAATGTCGATGCGGTTTTGCTTTGCTTCGATTCGGTCATGTCCTCGTTGTGCTCGCCCGCTGTCCTTGTCCTTGCGCTGTTCGCCTTTCTGCTGCATACTTTGCGGCGGAGACAACAAAGGCAACACACACAGACATACATGTTTATATGTATAGTTTGCATGCTTGACATTTTGTCACGCCAAGTGAAAGTGGGAGGGAAATTAGAAGGAAGTTGTGTTGCTTACTAATCGCTTTTTCTCCTCTCTCTCTCTCTCTCTCTCTCTCTTCTCCCTTTGTCTCTTTTTGGCTTCTGCAGTCGCGTCGCCAGTCGGTCAGCTTCACAGCGATGCCGCCGGGCGTTCTAGTCAACGATAGCCGGGCCAACTCCACCGATGACATACAAATCGCCCTGGCGCCGCACATCCAAACCTATCTAAGTCAAACCGGACGACGCCATTCCTGCTGCAGCGTCATGCTGCCGGTGGCATTCGAGCGGGCCGCCGCCAAATCGTGGCTGGATCCCAAATTCGATTCACCCGTGCTCGAGGAACAGTTCCAGGCCAGCGTCTTTCCACACATTCGCATGCGGTACAGGTGAGTACGATACGAGAGCCCGATCGAGTCATCACTTCAGCTTTTATTAGCAGAAATGTGCTTTCGAAAAAATCTTTCAGTTGTTTTGCTTTTTAATTTACTTTAATGAAGAAAAATAAGAGTGACTTTAAAGTTGATTTACAATTAGACGGTACGATGGCTTTACTTCAATCAAAAGAGCTTTTATTATCAGAAAAGTGCTTTAATGTGCCCACAAAAAAGCTTTCAGTTGCTTTACTTTTTTAATTTACTTTAATGACGAGAAATAAAAGTGATTTAAAAGTTGATTTATAATTAATTAAGCTAATTAGTGCCAGCTTTGTTACCTTAGGCACTTTAAAAGAACTTCTATCAGCTGACACGTGAATTAATGTGCTTAATTTACTTTAATGCAAAGCAATAGAAAAGATTTATAATTTGTTTAGCGCTACAGTTCCAGCTTTGTAACTTTGGTCCACACAAAAGAGCTAACAAATGATTTAATGTGCTTTAAAAAAAGCTTAAATTTATTTATTTACTTTATTGAAGCGAAATTTAAGTGATTTTAAAGTAGATTTATAATTCAGTCAAAAGAGCTTAAAAGCTTCAATGTGCTTTAGCTTCGCCATTCATATACTCATATTTAATAGTTAAAGTAGATGAGTGCCTTGCCTTACATTTCTACACATTTAATTTAAATGAGATAAATGATAAATAAATATATAATATATTTAATTACGAAAACTTTAATGTGATTTTTAGGAAAGCACTTGCAAATACTTCAGCAATAGTAAATACTGGCTAAGCAAAAAACAAACACATTATAAACTCTGCTTGTAAACAAATGTTCATTGCACTAAAGGTTCTCAAAGCTTTTCTAATAGTCAACATGGCAGCTTCAAACAAAAGGTTGAACAAATTTTAAGTCACTTAGTTCCCATTTCGTTCCACTGTGCCGCGAGTCGTATCAATGTGCATGGCCAACTGCAAACTCAACTCGCAACCCGCAGCTTGCACGTGCATACAATCAACGCGGCGCCCAAAAGGGCAACCCGGGAAGCCACCAGGACGTGGGACCCTCTTGCACCGTTTCCCCCTCCTCCTTTCAATTCTGGTGGCCCCTTTAAGCGAGGGCAAATTAGTTGAGAACTGCGCTAGATGGCAAAATTGCTGCCATAAATGGTCGCTTGGCGTGCCTCGGACTCGCGTGGAGTCTGGTCGGGTTGGTTGGTTGGTTTATTTGGTTTGTTTTGGTTAGCTTTGCTTGGGTTCGGCTTGGGGTTAGGGCAAGGTTTGAGTTGCGAGTTGCAGGTCAATGCCACTGGGGGCGAGATGAGCAGTAGGAATGGGGGTGGGCCAAATCGATTGAAGCCACGCGCCTCTGCAGAAGAATTCAAAGATCTTATGAAATATCTCAGTGATTTATCTTTAATTTTCAGTGTTTCAAGTGCGATAAATAACTTGTTCCTTACAGTATTAGTTGGTATTCATTATAATCTATCATATGATATCATCTGATATACAAAGATGATAAAAAAATTCTACAGTGAAATTGATTAGCCAAGGTAGAATAAGCAATGTAATTTTCCTTTTGCGGGAAGTTCCTTTTGCCTACAGTTCTTGTTTTCCACCTGTCGCTTAAGTTGCACTCCAACTTTCTTGTAGGAGTGTAGGGGACGGGATTAAGGGGTTAAGGGAAGTGTGAAATGTGTCACTGAAAATGTTTATCTTGCTAATTTGACGAGTTGTCAGTTTGCCAGCCAAGTTCTTCAAAGCACCCTCATCTTCTTCAACTTCCCTTTGCCTTATCTTGTCTTGTCTCCCTCCCCTTTCCGGTGCTAGCTCCTGGCGATATGTCTGTTGCAAGTGAAGTGTTGCAATCTGTTTAATGCCGCATCGCAAAATTGCAGACGATGGCAAACGCGAATGAGTTCTTTGCGTGAAACTCATCCGCTTTACTTCATCTTCCTTCCCTTCTCCCTCTTCCTCTCTCTCTCCCTTTTAATGTCCTTCTCTCCATTTCAAACTGAGCCACACTAATTAGTATGAATGTCCTGCGAGGCTGAGCTTGTTACATCCAGTAAATTAGATAGAACTGACCCCATAGGGTAAAAAGCAGCTGAAGCATTCTGAAAATGAAATACAATAGTTTGTCAAATAAGTGCCAAGAAATCAAGACATTTGTTGGTAATAAACATGAATATATATGAGATATATACACATATCCTATGCATATATTCTTTCAACTGTTGTTGATATGTTTCCATTTTCAGTAGAGACATTTTGACTCACTTCTTAGTACTGCAAATGTAAATTGAATGCATATTGACTGGATTTTGATATGGAACAAGAAGTAATAAGTATATATATAATATAGTACGCTAATTCATAAAGTTGTGAAGCTCTTGCCTGTACCAATCTCTGCTGCTTGTCTTTATATATTTAAAAAAAAAGAAAGAAAAATAAAAATTATTATATTTTATTAAGTGAAGAATCCATACATCATAATATCGTATCTTAACATCACAGGGTGGGGAATATTCTTAAGAATAACCAAACACTATATTTTGATATAGTGAAGTAGGAACAATTGTCTTGGCAAGCCTAACTCTCTTCTCTTTCCTTGCAGGTTCACCTTGTCGTACATCCTGCTGTGTTCGGTCGTGTGGTGTCTGTACTTCGTCATTGGAGGCAGCTCGGACAACTTCTGGCGACCGATATCGACGTCCTTCTCGATGATGTCCCTGGTCACGATAATGGCCATTTGCTTCACCCACTGGGATCTGTACAAGCAGCATCGCACTCTGACATCGGCACTGACGGCGCTCATCCTGTGCAGCGCCTCGTTGGCCTTTCTCACATACACGGGAAGGGCGTTCAGTCCGCTGGGTCACTTCGCGATCTGTCTGGAGATAGTGCTGCTCATCTACACGGCGCTACCGATGCCACTGTGGCTGAGTGGGGCCATAGCCATCTGTTATTCGATTGCCTTCGAGCTCGTCTCCCACATGGTCATCGTGGTGAGTGCGGTTCATGGCGCGGCTGCCGCATCTGCTGCTGCTGCTGCTGCACTGGGCGAGGACGGGCACGAGATGGAGGAGAATGCAGGTGCTGCTGGATTGACTGGCAGCGATCCCAGCCACAAGATACTCATGCTGCGCATCATGGCCCACCTGAGTGTGCATCTGATTGGGGTGCATGTGCTCATCATGAATCTGGTGCGGATGCGCGGCACCTTCATGAAGGTGGGACAGAATCTGCTCGTGCGTCGCCAGCTGGAGATGGAGAAGCAGCTCAAGGAGAAGATGATACACTCCGTAATGCCGCCCAAAGTCGCTGATATGCTGCTCAACGAGGGTGGCAGCGGTGGCCTCGATCCCAGCCAGCCTCCAGAGTCGCATTACATGCGTCCGCGTGCCTCGCACGATGTGAAGTCTCTATTTCGACCCTTTCACATGCACAGCATGGAGAATGTGAGCATTCTCTTTGCCGATATCGTTGGCTTCACACGCATGTCCTCCACCAAGACGGCCGAGCAGCTCGTGGAGATTCTCAATGATCTGTTCGAGCGATTCGATGATCTCTGCACGCTCAGCGGCTGCGAGAAAATCTCCACGCTGGGCGATTGCTACTACTGTGTCTCTGGCTGCCCCGAGCCGCGTGTGGACCACGCCATCTGCTGTGTGGAGATGGGCCTGGGCATGATCGATGCCATGCGCTGTTTCGATGCACAGCGCCATGAGGGCGTCAAGATGCGGGTGGGCGTGCACACTGGCACCGTTCTCTGTGGCATTGTCGGCACACGGCGGGTCAAGTTCGATGTGTGGAGCAACGACGTCAGCTTGGCCAACAAGTGAGTAGCCACAACGATACCCTGTAATAATAGTTAGAACTCTTAATCGACAGCCAAGTCAATAAAGTCAATGTCCGTCTGTATGAACGTCTATATCTCAGAGACCATGAGAGAGAGGACTACAAAATGTTGTAATTATATGTCTTATTATTGCACGCAAATAAAACTTATTTTAGACTCTGGCCACGCCTCATTGCGCCCTTCAAAATCGGTGAAAATCGAATTGCAGGCATAACATTAAAGCTAGAGAGTTCATTTTAGGTGTGCATAATAATTGTTATCCTTGCAATGATTTCTGTAAATTTGGCAACGAACAGATTATCAACATGGAAGTTAATTAGGAAACAATTTTAGTGAACGAACAGATTTTGCAGCCTGTAAGTATGCAATAGAAAATACGTTTAATACAGCAGTCACTTATAGGGTGTGGAACAGTCAAACAGGGTATAGACTAATCTCTTGCTGCATCTATCTCTTTCTACTCGCCAGAATGGAGTCGTCGGGCAAGCCGGAGCAGGTGCACATCTCACAGGAGACGTCGAGCTTCCTTGGCGATGCCTACTACCTGGAGGAAGGCGAGGAGGTCTTCGGTAGGTAGCCACACTTGCCTCTCTCTCTCTCTCTGCTCTCCCTCTCTGACACTCCCCTCTCTCTCTCCTGTTGGCAGGCCATCGCACCTACTTTGTGGTGGGTCGTCGTCGGGATGTCTCGCGTGCCAACAGCCTCAGCCCCAGCATGGCTGCCACAGCCACTGGGGGCAGTTCGCTGCTGCTGCCTGGCGCCCATGGAGCATTCGCCTCGCTCTCCCAGAGTGCCACAAATATATCGGTGGTGCAGCCGAATGTGCCACCAGCATCGCCAGTGGGTCAACTCTCCAATTCACTTAAGTCCTCGCCCGTGCTCTCGATGCGGCCGCGTCTCACCTCGCTGAGCATGAAGCTGCGCAAGAAGTCGCAAACGAATGCGAATGCCTCCGGCCGGGAACGGGATCTGGAGCGAGGCATACTGCATCCCGTGGCCACCGGCATTCCCCCAGTGATTGTGGTGCGAGAGCGTCCCAAGATTATCATAACCACAAAATCGCTGCCGGGCAGTCTCGACTCCGACGAGCAGCCGCCAGCAACGCTGGAGCAACAGCAGCAGCCACCCACGATGCTTGCCGAGTCGCCCAAAAGCAAGTTGAAGGTGTGGAAAATGCCGCGTTTCCTTAAGCTGCCCGGACGCGGCAAGTCCGGCGGCAGCCTGGACAAGGAGCAGGCAGCACGTAACCACGCGAACTCGTTGCCCGTTCCAGCTGGGGGCGAGGAGACACTCGCGTTCATTGAGCCTCCCTCCGGGTCTGGCAACCAGTTGGGCAATGGCTGCGGCTACCAGCAGCTGCCAGTGCTGGTGGAGACCGCCTGCAGTCCGGGAGTAGCTGCACGGCTGAGCAGCAACCAAATGCTTGACATACCCGCCATGGCACGTCCAGTGCTGCATCATGCGGCCACCTCGACGGCACTCTCGAGCAGCGTGATGCGCTCCCCCGATGGCAATGCGGCAATGGGCTCCGCCTTGGGGGCCACAGCCAGCAGCAGTTGCTGCTCCCCCGGACAGTACTCGATGTACGATGACATCATCGATGTGCGCTCCTACATCAGTCAATCGCGCAGCGACATCTCCCCCTTCGGACGCACAGGCAGCTATCGTTCCCAGTGTGGCCGCCAATCCTCGGCGGCGGCAGCAGCAGCAGCAGCGGCAGCGACAGCGGCGGCAGCAACAGGACTAGGGGCAGCAAATGGCGGCGGAGGTGTGGAGCAGTCGCCATTGCCACGACCGCGTGCCTCCACGCTAACAACTGGTCGTGGCAACGAGGCCAGCACCAGCGCAGCCTCGCATGCCTCGCCAGCGAATCCACATGGCACACCCTACAGCGGCACCTGTTGCCTGCCCGCGCCGCTGCCTGGGGCAGCCGCAAGTCACTCGCATTCGCGCAACTCAAGCATCTGGCCGGACGGGCTCAGCATTTGCCCCTCGGCGACGTCGCGCAAGGATTCGGGGATCAAGAGCAACTCGCGACGCAGCTCGATACAGCAACAGATCTACGCCCTCAACCAGTCGGCAATCAGTCAGCATCGCGTCTCTGGCTACTTCACCAGCTCCACATCGAGCATATCGAATCTGGGGGAGGCGGGCCTCCTGCCACCGTTCCCCCCTGCCCCTGCAGGCACCCACGATGCCAGCCACAGGCGTTGTGCCTGGCTGCCCGTCTTCACTTGGTCCGCAGGCGTCGGCACAACTGATTGATCCGCTCGCCGCGTGCCTGCAGCAGCTGCGCAAGCAATCCGATCTGCAGCTCATCCGCTGTGTGCGGGACAATGCACGCTCGCAGCGCAGCTACCTGGTGAAGCCGCCACTGCGTCGCTTTAGCTTGTACTTCAAGTCGCGGCAGTTGGAGCGCGACTTTCGCTCCAAGGCGCATCGCTTTGGCAGCGAGCACGAAACAGAGGGACCGCCCACACTGGCCACGCCCCGCTATAACACATACATCGACATCTTTGTGGGCATCGCTGTCTATCTGTGCATCTCCATCTCGCTCTTCCTGATGACCCAGAACACCGTCTCGCCCAGCTTCCGTCTCTGGGTGACACTCTTCTCCTGCCTGACAGCCATCCAGGTGTTTGCCCTGTTCCTGTTCACACGTCAGATGTGTCGACGTCATGGCGCCGGCACCAGGCTGCGCTCCAAGTCGACGACGAGTGGAGCAAGTGATGCAGCCACAGGCACAGGCACAGCCAGCAGTGTGGGCAACAGTGCAGCGACAACTCCACAGCCCCAGCAACAGTCGCAGCTGCAGCGCAGTCGCCACGCATCGCGGCAATCGCAGCAGCAGTTCGAGTCTTGTGCGGACCGCATCTTCGAGGCCATATCCAGCTGGTATCCGTGGCACATCTGCCTGGCTGTGCTGATGGCCATGCCGGTGGTGCTGATCATAGCCAACTTTCTGCTGCTCGATCTCAGCCAGCTGGAGGCATTCGAGTATCACTATGGATTCCTGATCTTCGTCTGCATCGTGCACTTCTGCAACTTCACGCAGCTCAACTGTTGGATGCGCAATGTGCTGGCCTTCATGGCGGCCCTGTGCTTCATTGGCATTGCTGTCTCCCAACTGATGGTCTACTCCAGTCGCTTCGAGGGAAGCGACTCCGATGAGTCGTCCTCGTCGGAGGAGGCAACTCACTTGCCCAGCACGGAGTCGGAGCTGAATAGCAGCATCTTTGAGGAGATCAAATGGTTTCGCGACTACAATGTGGAGATCTA
Organism: Zaprionus nigranus; assembly: GCA_018903425.1. Lineage (NCBI taxonomy): Eukaryota > Metazoa > Arthropoda > Insecta > Diptera > Drosophilidae > Zaprionus > Zaprionus nigranus. Next base: position 1,346,667 of record JAEIGD010000027.1, read on the forward strand.
TCTGGATCTGTTGCTAATCCTTGTGCTTGTCTGGCTGCTCAATCGTGAGTTCGAGATCGGATACCGTCTCACCTTCTATGGCAATGCGGTGGCAAATCAGGACAAGGTGCGTGTGCAGAACATGAAGAATCAGGCGGACATGTTGCTGCACAACATCATACCCAAGCATGTGGCGGAGCATCTGAAGAACACGGCCAAGTACTCGGAGAATCATCATAATATTGCCATCATCTTTGCCTCCATTGTCAACTTCAATGAGATGTATGACGAGAGCTATCTGGGTGGCAAGGAGTTCCTGCGCGTGCTCAACGAACTGATCGGGGACTTTGATGAGCTGCTCTCGCATCCACGTTTTCGTGCCGTCGAGAAGATCAAGACCATTGGGTCCACCTTTATGGCAGCCAGTGGTCTGGATCCATCGCATCGTGGCCAAGGAGACGAGCACATACACACACTGATGGAGTTTGCCCTCGAGATGCAGCGCGTTGTCAATGAGTTCAACAAGGATTTGCTCGAGTTTAATCTGATCTTGCGCATTGGCATGAACATTGGCGATGTCACCGCTGGCGTCATTGGGACCAGCAAGCTGTACTATGATATTTGGGGTGATGCCGTCAATGTTGCCTCCCGCATGGACTCCACGGGTCTGCCCAATCGCATACAGGTGGGCAAGGATTGTCTGCCCTTCCTCACGGCCTGCTATGAGTTTGAGCCACGCGGCAGTGTCTATGTCAAGGGCAAGGATCACATGGAGGTGTTTCTCTACACTGGAAGCAGGCTACAGCTGGAGGAGGGTGAATCATCTCCCACACCGGAGCAGGCTCAAGTGCAGGCACAGCTGGCAGAGCCAGAGCCAAGCGAAGTGGTGTCAAATGAGAACATTGAAGACGTTCAACTGCAGCTGGAGGCGAAGGCAGAGGAGCAGGCAGATCTGGAACAGCAGCAGGCAGATGATGAGCATGATGATGATGATGATGATGATGAGGATGATGACGATGATGATGATGGCGATATGCACTCGAGCGAGACAACAACATTGTTCAAGTCGCAGGAGTCGCTGCATCATGTGGCGCACGCGAATGGCGGCAGTCACTTCAATCCGGCGAACACGACCGAAACTTAGATGTTTAATGCGCCACTGGACAACATACTCTCTCTCTCTCTCTCGCTCACCCTCCAGCCCTCTCGCTCACTCTCTGTTGCACTCACTTCTGGCCGGCAGCACTTGAGAAATGGTTTCAAAATTGCATTTAATGACGGAGAACGCAGCGAGCTAAGTGCGTGACGAGGCCAGACAAGGAGAGCAAGAGACAGAGAGACAGGGAGTGGGAGAGAGACAGTGATGGATGCAGCAAGAGTAGAAAGTGAGAACTAGACGGAAAAGGGAGGGCGTTGAATTGCGGGACGGGGGGCTTAACCGTATTTTGTGATATGTAACTAAATGTTGAATATGAGAATTGTGTGTGTGGCGCCCGCGTTACTCCAATATTGTTATGTGTGTTTTGGGCTGCGCGTGTGCGTGTGCGTGTGTATGTGTGTGCTGGTGACACCCATGTTGAGGTTATGTTGAGGTTACACGCGCACAGTGGGAATATGGGAGTGTGTGGGGGGGAACGTGCGGCAGCCACAACAGGCCACAAGAATTGCAATGTGTACGATTAGTTTGAGTTTAAGCCAAGTTAGCCAGTTAGCCAGGTCGAAACGAGAGATCTGTATACATATTATATATGTATGTGTATGTGTTGTAATTAATGCGAGTGTTTTTTTTCTATTCTATTCTATTATATTTCGTATTCGTATTCGTAGCATGTATTTTCAATTTAGTTTAATTTATCGTATATATAAATGTATATGTATTTGTATCTGTATCTGCATTTGTATATGTAATACACTGTAAATGTAATTAGTGCTATAAGTAAGAGAAATTGTTGCACACACAACACACAGACACAGACACATCAACAAACACGCACACGCACACACCAACACACACACACATCAACACACACACACTCGCTAAACTAATGATAATTCGTGGCTTTAAACGTATTTAATGTGTTTCCCTAGACCTAAGCTAAAAATAGAAGCGCGCTGTCCTGTCTGCTGTTTGTGTGTGTGCGTGTGTATGTGTGTGTGTGTGCGTGTCTTGCTTTATTATTACTGTATGTAGTTTTTTATTGCATCCACTTTTTTTGCGCAATTTTTACCACTGTAACTGAAACTAACCGCAAAAACAGACGCAGCCACAGCCGCAGCCACCAATAAAAATGTTATAAAACTATTCCAAACATTCAACTAGTAAAATTGTTGTTGCATTTGTTTTATTGCTGTTACTGTTCTTGTTGTTTTTATTTAATTTTTGGTTATACTTTTCTGTTAAACGGATATTAAATGCAATGCATGTTGTTTGTTATTGTTATTGATAGAATGCAATTGATGTTATCGCTGTCATTGATCATTGAAATACAGTAGCTCAAAGCATATTTCGTATGCCAGTGCTATTACAAGGGTATACAGGCAGCATTTAATATAAAGTTTTTGTTAGGTATTTATTGAAAAGAATACGGTTTCTATTTTATAATCCAAAAAAAATTATGAAAACTTAAAAATACCGATATTGTTTAAACATATTTAAACCTATTTCGTGCAGCCTTCTTTCCTTTATTTTAATAATTTCGAATCAATTATTAGTAAAGATTTCTTTGAATATACTCGTATTAGTGTTATATAGCATCCATTGTTATTTGTTACTTTTCTTTGAAAAAAGAAATTATTTTAAAGTTGTTTTTCGAGATTTCTTGCCAATAGAGCGGTTTTTAAATTATTTTAATAAATAAATATTTTTTATAATAGCCTGGTGAGAAATATAATACAAATTTTCAATAACGTTAAGATTTGGTAATGAAGTAAGTGGATTTATGACATGTTCAACATTTTAAATTAAAAAGGACTATGACCGTCTTATGTTCAATTCTAAAATATATTCCCAATATTTATTTAGATTTATAGAAAAACATATAAATTATTCATTATCGCAACATTAAAGCTAAGTTTCCAACTTTCCGGAAGTCTCCACAGTGGACTTTAAAACTCTTGCATGAAATCAGCCGAGAGACAGTGTAAATGTGCCGCACAAAATTATGCTACGAACAATTTTGAACTGCTTGCCTACTGCTTGGCTAACAACAATACCCACACACACTCGCTCTTTATATATGTGTACATGTGTTAGTTACCTATGAAAACTTTCAACACAATTACGATACAATTTTCAGCATATTTCTCAAAGAAAACTTAAACCAAAAGAAATTCTAACCAAATTTAAAACGAGCCGACGTAATGCTGTAACCTATGGACCCTCTTGTATTTTTATATGTATACAATATATATGTATGTGCGCATGTATGTATGTGTCGAGTTATAGAAAAGTATTTTCTACTGATTTACTGAATATGCATTGTTCTACTACAGACTAATCTAAACGAATATATGTACAATGTATACATGAATGTACATGTACCAAGTACCAGTACTATATGTTTCTATATAGTATGCATTTTTTTGTCTTTTTTGAAACATCTAAGTGTAGCAAGTTAAATATAACGAAACTGTATATTTTTATAGAATATGACAAAATCAGAGAAACCTAAAAGGAAAACCAACGAAAGAAAACACAAAAGAAACAAAAAGAACAAGAAAACTACTATTATTATTATTATTACCATAATTATTATGATTATCAATATGATATAAATGTAAGTCAATATGAAATACATACCATATTATGAAATTTGTACGCATCAATTGGAGATGGAGACGAATAGGCAGTGCAGGTTACCCCGTGTGTGCTCGACATGTTAAAACATGCTCGACATATTCGTAAATGTAAATGTTTAAATGTTATCATTGCAATGTGTTGTTGATATCGATGTTGATATTGATGTTCGATGTTCGATATTGATGTTCGATGTTGATGTTGATATTGCCGAATAATACTCGCTCATTTGCGGTTGTTGTTTTTCCAGTTTTGAGGCGGTTCCTTCCCCCTACACAACTCGAAGATTCTGACAGATTTTCGTTTTCGGGCGGACAACCTCAAAAGGAGAACAAACCAAGATAATACCATCCGTTCAAAACAGAAGCTAAGCGGAATATAGAAATCAGAAACAAAAACAAAATACTATTAAATCGGTTTATAGAAATGTTGTAGCAATATGTATTAAATGTGATCTGCAAAGTTACAAAAATAAATAAATAAATTACTGCAGTGTCTATGCATGAATGTGTACTTGAACATGACTTTGATAAATGACTTTGGTCGGGAACGGGGCGGGGCAGGATTATAAAACATATCCACGCTCATTTCTCTCATCTTACCCAGTCAAGAAGAGTCTTTATTTCAGATGGAGTACGATCACAAACTACAATCAGAGAGCTAACCATTAGAGATCACTCTTTACACTTAAAAGAATATATTTAATTGTTACTCCCATTCCCCATTAAAATTCCAATTTCAAACAAATTATTCGAATTGAGGCGCATCTTTATTCCTTCCAATTACTTATGGTTTTTTTTATACAAAACTTTTACCTTGTCTTCAAGTATTAACGATTTAGTTAAATACTACGTAATCAATGAACGTATCGATTACTTGACTTAAATATATAATTGGCTTACCAAATGCACTTCGTATATTGAATTAGTTTTATTTATTTTATGTAAGCATTTTTTACTTAATTCTTTTTTTTATTTTACTTTTTCATTTCAATCATATTTGCAACTAACTAAAGAGAAGAACAAATCGACAAAAGCTAATCAAAAGAAGGGGGAATGGTTAAATTAGAGATAGATTAGATAGATTTATCATAGCTAAGTACATTAGCTCAGAGACTAAAGTATCCACGTAATTGATTAACTAAGCAGCAGTCTCTAACTAAGGCAAAGATACATTAAAAAACCTTTAATATTTATGAACTGAACGCACATTGGGGATTAATCAGTATCATATACTTATTACACCATCTTTAAGCAGGCAAACCAAGATCTATAATCTGAAGTATGATCTCGCATGTGATATATGCATGTATATATAACTTGCAATCAAAATAAAGGAGGGTAAAAAAAAATATAAATATACTTATAAATCTTCCATTCAAACAATTTTAGTTTATTACAACGGAACAGAACTTTGTTTGCTTTGATCTACAAATGTTTGCTTATTACATTATGTTATATATTTTATTGGGCAGTCATAAATTGCTGAATGAAACACACTAACAAATGCCGCTGCAGTTAACTAACTTAGTTAGCACAAGTATTTCTCTATATGTAAGTGTATATTCATTTCTCTTTAAGCTATGCAGCTCACTCTTGCTATCTCTTTCACATGAACACAAACACGCACACACACACACACACACAAACACACTCAGCCAGTCCCACTCTCACGCACGCATAGCACAAGACAAAACGATTTTTAATCGACGCTATTCATGGCTATAACATTTGCCCAGACTTGGTTAATACTCTTTGTATAATGTTCTCTATTTATGTCTCTTTAGTTTTGTCGAAATACTCTTTGATCTTGCACAAATGAAAGATTCTTGTGTTTACAAAAATATTAATACAATCTATGCATATGTATATTTAGTAAAAAAAAAGTAAGGAAAAATAAAAAGAGGAAGCAAAGGGAAAGGAATAGTGAAAATGAAAAGCAAAAGAATTATAGGAATATTAATCATAAATGAATTACAATTCAGGCGAGACTTGCTTACACATTTAGAGTCAAACTCACAGATACAAAATACAAAAATTTGGCATTACGATTATTAACATAGCATTCACAAGTGATTGTTGTCTTAGTAGATGCCTGGTTGGTTCTTGTTCTGTTGGTGGTGCTGATTGATGTATGTGTGTGTGTGTGTGTGTGTGTGAAAAGTACGCGCTGACTTTGTGCATTAACGAATGTATGTGTGTATCTTGTAACTAGGGAAGTAACACAGGTAGGAAGAATTGAATGAAGCGAACAGACATTGTCGATAGGGCTTTTACAATTGGAGTCTAACCTAAGATACTCGAATGCAAATGCAATTTTTGCTATGCTCTTTTCCACTTTTCAATCATCGTATTAGTTTGCTGTATTTATTGCTGTTGCTGATGTTGATGTTGCTGCTGATGTTGATTTTGTTGCTGTTGCTGTTGCTGTCCCTGTTAGCGTTGCGGCGTTGTTGCTGTTCTTCTTTTGTTGTTAGTTTTAGTTGCTGATCTTTTGCAGCTTTTGCAATACTTTAAGGCCCTGCTCCTGATACTCCTGCTTGGACATCCAGAAGCCATCGCGATCTTTTGTCACCTCAGCCAATACAGCGCCGCCAATAAAGACCATATCTTTGCGACGTGGCGGATCCTCAATGCGTATTTTAAATTTCTAAATGAGTGTGAATAGAATTTAAGTCTTTAAGCAATTGAAAACACTTGAATCACTTACCGCCAGTTTTTCCGTATCGTTCTTAAGCACACGCTCTAAATACAATTGCTTAATTTCACGCTCCAGACGGCTGGGCAGGCCCGGATACATGGTGGAACCGCCAGAGAGCACTATGTGCTTATAGAGCTCGGGACGTATATCAATATCCGCCGCTTGGATTGTGTTAAAGGCAAGTTCCGCAATGCCGGGACCCTCAACGTTGATTAAATGCGGTTGGAATAGCGCCTCGGGCGCTTCAAAACGCTCGCCACCCACCTTGATGACGCGACCATCGGGTAACTGCATATACATAAATATAGATAGATATAATCATTAGCACCTCTCAGGTGGTTTATCATAGATTAAATAACAACCGTGTATGACTCCACAAGCACCGTGGTTTCCAGCGCTAAGCGTTGTTCCATCTCAATGTCGTAACCGATATAACAAAGTTTCTCCTTCATAATGCGCACCGTTTCGAAGTCAGCGGAATGATTAAAAGCATAGCCACGTAGTAAAAGTAACTGCAAGCATAAATATATAAGTAAATTTCAAGTATAAGTAATATAAAAGATCACCTTACCTTAATCAAATAACGCGTTATATCACGACCCGCAATGTCCAGACGCCGTGTCAGATGTGGCAGCGAAAACTCCTCGTAAACAGGACAGATATGCGTTACACCATCGCCAGAATCGATGACCACGCCAGAGATTAGACCCTGGGCGTACAGCGTTAGCACCGCCTGTATAGCAATGTATGTCGAATCGAATCCGTACTTCTCAAACATAACCTATTAAATGCATAAACGTTAAACAGTTTACTCAAGATGGCAAATACTTAATTGATTCTTTCGTACACACCTCGATCATTTTTTCGCGATTCTTTGTGGGATTCATGGGAGGTTCTGTCAACAGGATTTTTGTGTTCGTCGGATCGATGTCCATTTTCTTTGGCCCAAACGTATAGTCCCACACATGACACATATCATCCCAGTTGCGTACCACGCCGTTCTCCATGGGATACGATACTTCCAAGAGTGAGCGGAGCTGTGAAGCTTCATCGCCAACCATAAGATCCTGTAATTGGGCATTATGCGTGTTATGGATCATTTGCGTTATGCTCTTCATTTGCGATTTTCATTTTTTTTAGTACATGGTTTTCAATTCGAACAGCGTTTACTCGTTAAAGAACGGATATTAAAGTTAGTTGAACTCGTTAGGACAATTATTAACTTTCTTACGCACTAAGCAGGCAGAAGACACACTTAAGAGATATGGTAAAGAAGCGAAACGAGTAACAAGTAGAATAACAACAAATAACGAGTAACAAATAACAATTAACAAGTTTAAATTAACGGGCAGTATTAACAATTAATGATTTATACATTCAGCGCAATTAAGACTTAAGCTTAGTTAAGCACGCGTTCGTTTTAAATTTGTCCTTGCAGAGCGTACCTTGATTAAAGAAATATACACTTAGTTTCAATCTATATTTTAAATATATCGATCGGACTTCGTTAGTTTTCTTAAGTACAAGTCGAACAATCTGAAAGGATATGCGGGTGTCGGCATTGCCGAAACGTCACGTCGATTCTTGTCTTGCTTTAAACTGTTAAGATCAAATTTCATTTATAAATACAAAGCTTTTCATGCAATAAGTATGGTAAGAAAAGAAACAGGAAGAAACTATACGAGATGTGTGTGAAACGCTTTAACAATTTATAGCTGGTGTAAAACGGATCAATTTGGTCTATTAACAATCGAGACAAGACACATAATTATTTAATTATATAACTGAACAAATATATAACTGCAATAATTGCCATTGAATACAAACAACAACAAGAAACATTATAGGTGGAAAAAACATATGTATATAAGTGATGGAATTTTCTCTCGAACAAACAAAAAACAAGTTATGAAATATGAATTGATTTTAGAGTTTTTCAGAATCTATTTTTGAGAATTACACGCGAATTGAGAGAGCACACTTGTGGGGAAATGAGTCAGATAGAAAGAGCCGAATATTAACTCAAAAGTATATATGAAGTTTATGTTGAAGTATAGATCAAGGTTGAAGAGAACGTGGCAGGTGCTTTATTGTTGTTAACTATCAACTAACGTTAATCGCTATGCAAAGGAAAACATTTATTCATTAGTTATTTTCAACTTTTGGGAAATTAAATATCAATTTATAAGAATTCAATTGCTGTTTGCTTATTCGTTTAATAATTATTATGCAATAAAACACTGAAGTTAAATATTTGTTGTGTGTTTTTTTGGTTTTTTTCGTTTTTTGTAAACTATAACTTGACTTACATCGACATGTAAATCCTGCAAAATATTTGTTTCAAAAAAATATGTAAAAAAAGAACAGAAAAGAATGTATAAGAATATTAAAAACGGAAAGATTTACCTATTTTATAGATTTTGTTTCGATTATTATAATCATCTGTATGGTTTTGTTTTGTAAATAATCTAAGCTAATATCTAGATATATGTATGTATATAGTATGTAGGTTTATATGTAGGTGTGTATGGGTGTCTTCACTTTTGTTTTGTATGTAGTATTCTGTATTGCTTCGGGAGACGCAAAAGTATTTAAAGTAAAAGCCTGAAGCGAAAGTTCATGCTGTATATAAAATGAAAGGTTTCAAAAGACGGGCCTACTGATGCCTAGAAATTCCCCACTAGTCTTAAAGATATGTTTAAGCTAAAGCTCCGAGTTCCGAGTCGAAACACACGCACACTGGGCATAGAAAGGTAGTATATATGACAGATATTTGTATATATGTAGGTAAAGATGATTGCATAATTATAGATGTATGTATGTACATATGCTTGTACCGTTAGACGGCGCATAACACGGAGCTAAATGCACCCAAAACCATTTGAAATAGATCGTTAACCAAGACCAAACCTGTGCCACCCAATATATGTACACATAAAGTAAATAAATCTTGTACTTAAGGCACTGATACTGTTTATGTTGATGAACTCAATACAATGATCGTTCCGCGAATAAAGAAATACAACTACCAATGGTGTTTATGATCAAAATAATAGGAAAAAAACAAACGACAGACCAATCGGTAAGTTAAATATTTGCTTTTACTTAGCCAACTAAAGTATGCGAATGAAATCGTAATTGTAATCAAAGTAAGATCATATAACATGATGGACATACTGATGATGGATAAACAGTGAGTGTGGGCAGTTTATGGTGAGGCTAGGGCTAAGTTTGTATGCTCGCTAAGATCTTAACCAATGCTAATTATGGATATATGTTTTAAAACGTTTATATATGGATGGACCTGTGCATATACATATGAATGTGGATCGAGTTTATGTGTGTGTGTGTGTGTGATTAATAAACTTTATATACGTATGTGTGTGTGTACAGGGCTGCAACACAATCGAAAGGTGCTAGATTATTAAACATATTGATTAAGATTCTCAATTTAGAGCTACTATAATTCATCTAGATGATCGTACACACATTCGATTGTCTCGCAGCCCATATATGATATGTTAGTGTGTAATGTCCATGTTCTTTAGTGTTGATTGTTGTTCAGTTCAATCTCAGTTGACTGCATCTTGCGTCTGACAATTGGTAAATACGCTTCTCATACCTTTACTTCGATGTCACCGATTTTATTGACCGCTCGTATTATCGGCCGTCCGACCATCGATGGGAAAATGTGCGCGGGAAAATTGCTGCCGGCATAGCCGCATTTTACAAACTGCAATTGCATAAAAATATATATTAGTACAAGTAACAATAATCAATGCCCAATCGAGATGAAACCAATAGCTCCAATCAACAGATCTCTATATATGCTTGATTCTTCCGTGCTAGAGTAAGTAAACTTGTACTAGTCAAGACTGTGAGCAACTCCCTGTTTTCTCACTTGGCCCATATAACCATTCGATCTCTTTGCCTTAACCAGGTTAAGCGAACCTTATAAAGGAAAGTGACAACAGATAGCCAACAATTTGTGCAGTTTATCGAACGATTTGGGGCAACAATCGATAGCTCTCACATGGAAAAGAAACTTAATCAGAAAACAAATTCTTCAGCTGTGATAAGAAATTAGATTGTAACTGTTGTTCCCATTGTTGTTCTTGTTGCTGGCGCTCTTTGGTTTTGCTTTTGCCTTTGGGTGTGTGTATCGGCCGAGTGAGTGTGTGTCTGTGTGTGTGTGTTTTAATGCGTGAGAGTATGTGTAACTTGATTTGCTGGGGTGGTGAGTAATACTACAATGAGAAGCATCGCATTCAATCCTCTTTCAATATAAATGACTAAAGCGCCGCTTACACACAATAGTAAATATGCACATCTGTGTGTGTGTGTGAGTGTGTGTATTCGTGTCGTTGCACCGGCTACCTTGCAGAGCTCGACCCCCACAACGTTGACGCCCCAATGTAAAGGAAAATCATCGACAAATGCGATGACACACATTCACGGCTTACAATGTACTGTCCAGATAGCTGATGGGCTATTGATTGCACTCGTTTGTTGGACATGGACATGGCAAATACACGAATACGTACCCCAGTGCCGTTATCACAAACAATTACTTTGCGACCCTTGCTATCCATTTTGTGCTCCAACTATGGACTCGACTCCAACTGAAAATTGTCCACGGCTGCTTCTGCTGCTGATCTCTGCCTGGAAGTGTGTTGTTGTTGTCGCTGTTGTTGTTGTTGCTGCTGCTGCTGTTGCTGTCGTGGGTGTTGGTTGCTTCTCTTCTCAGTTGTCTCTGGCAACTGTTACTCTGCTGCTGTCGGCGCTATTCTAGATATAACGGTGTTATGTTTAGGCGAGTCGTTGTAGCAGTTTTTGTTCAGTCGAATTCCCTGTTCCTGTTCCTGGTGCCGCTACCACCAGCCTTTCTTTTAATACTAATTTTGAATGACTATAGACACGGCTGACTGCAGTTAATCATACAATTTCCAAACCATACACTCACTGTACACACACACTGGCACAATCGCACAAATACATGCCAGCTTCATTCATACACATATACGCACACACATGTATTGGCACGCGGGCTGGAGAGTCAATGCAGCGCTCGCTCTCTCATACACACACACTCTCTTGTTGACTGTTTTCTCGTAATTCCTGTTGTTTTTCGTTTAGCTAACGTTAAATTCACTTTCAAAATATAAGATATTTATACTGTAAATTTGTTATTTTAGTTAAATTGCTGCTAAACAGTGGCAAACGCTTGAAATTCCGATTTCTCGGCGGCACAAAAACACAGCAAAAACACACACGCAAATTAGAGTTGTGTGGCATATATCGATATGTTGCGATATTTATCTTGTGCCGCATAGGGCTGCATAATAAACGCTCTGACTTGTCTGCCGCTATCGATATATAAGACTATTTTAAAATTTTAGAAAATTACACCCAATCACGCTAGTCGAAATGTTTTCTTAACATTTATTTTGTACGAATGTATAACTATCATTATAAAACTGTAGTGCTAGTTTAATTGTTTATACGTTTATAGCTGACCTCAATATAAGGATAAGCTCTATCGATACAAATCAGTATTCGAAGTCCTATTGTGAATTTGGCGGATTTTTTGGTTTTCATTAAATAGGAATTGTTGAAAATTTACCTAGAAATAAAACGAAAAGACGGAGAATCGCGACAATTTATTTTATTTGGTTTATATAATATGTATATTGTATGTATATATAATTTGTTATCTTTAGAATTGCTTTAAGAGGCGAAATATCTTAGATATACATAATGCTGGTTTCATATACATTTGAATGATGCGTACATATTCAAATATCTCTGAATGAGAGTTTTTGCGTTCGGATTGCAAAATGCAGCATTTTCAAATATGCCGTTATTATGTATATATTTAAGTAATAATCATTTTGATTTGCTTAGTTCCTTATGGTCGTCCCTTGACTGTATCTATGTATGTATATGTATAACGTATTTTAATTGTATGGTCTTGATACTTATCAAAATCTATATGTTGTCTGTGCTTGTTTGTCTGTTTTATTTGTAGGTTCTGTGTGTGTTTTTTTTTGTGAAGTTCTTCTTAAAAATCGTAGTTAAAGCGGTGGACAACAAATGAATTTGTTATACTCGTTTGTATATATCGTAGTTTAAATAGAATTATATAAAGTCATACACAAATATTGAGTGTATGAACTCTAATTGGAACAGACGTAAGACTTTTGTTTGAGAAGCACGCTGTTATCATTTGTATATTCATCATTCATTAAATGGTTCATCATTAGTGGCCTAGTGCCGCTAGACTGTTATACGGAAACGTGTATAATAGCCGGCGCCGTGGGTTAATTGATTATGTGATTATGCACTGACAAGGCAAAGAGTCCTTGGAAATAATCATAATACTTTCTTTTTTCGTAAATCGTTTTGGTGTTGCAGTTTTGTGTTTGTGTTCTTCTTCTTTCTCTTTTGTTATTCAATAATTGATCTAACTAAATTTTGCACATTTGTATAAAACTTGTCAGCGGACAGAAAAGAAAGAGATAGAACGAGGCTTAAGTTTAAATTCGAGTTGTAATTAACAGTTATCGGAATAACGGTATGTTCTTAGTTTATTTGCTGTTTAACTTAGTTCTCGCGAAATTCGCTCTAATTAAAGTCTAATTATATTATCTTGCTATATTCTGGATAAGTATATGTATGTGTTGTCGTATGCATATGTATTCGATTGCAGTTCTAAAGCCAAAGTACAGCATTGAGAACAGAAAGAGACAACAATATAGAAATGAAGGCATTTTTGTGTGTTTTCTATCTGTTAGTTGAAATGATTTTCTAGTTTAGTTTAGTTATTTCTCTTTAGAATATTTAGCTATCATGAGTTAAGTTCACTTCTAGCATGGCACAATGAAATGAAGTTCAGTTCGTATTCGAAAGTTTTCGAAAACATTTTAGAATTCGCTTTCTTTTCTTTTTTTTTTTGTTATCTTTGTCTTCTTTGAAACACTTTCATTCTTATTGTTTCAACACGTATCAACTATTTACCAATTATTTATTTTTATTATTATTTTCCGTGTATTCGGGTATTGAATTGCCGCATATATTGTGCATAATTTTTGAATGATATTTTCTTTTCTTTCTTCTTTAATTTTGTTTTGTTTTGTTTAATTTGTGCGTTCTCTCTTACTTTCTACAAAGTGAAACTATTTTAAGTACTATTTTGCTCACGAAATTCCATTGATTATATTTGTTTTGTTTTTTTTGTTTTTTTGTATACTAGTTCTTATTCTTGAGAGTGCAAAGTTAAGTATCGAAAAGGAAGGAAATAAAACAAACTAAGGAAGTTGTAAATGGGTATAAAATGTTCTCACATTTATTGTTGATGTTCTTCTTGTTGTTATTCAGTAATTAAAATTATTAACTTTCTGTTTGTTTTGTTCAACATGTGTTTATGCGAGGTGTGTGTGTGTGTGTGTGTGTATGTGATTTATCTGATCTAGTTATAGTTAGACATATGATTTAGTTAGTTCTTTAAGTATGCTTCTCTCGTTAGTTAAATTTCTATACGATTTGTTATTTAATTGGAAAATTGTTTATACTTTCGACTTTGTGTGAGAGGCTTAAAATGTAACGCCCTCGATAATCTTTAGGATCGATCGAATATATATTTAAAATGCAATGCTTAGAAGAGTTCTTTTCCATTTTGTTTTTTTGTTTTTGATTTCGCTTAACATCGCTATAGTGTTAGTTAGTTAGTTAGTTGCTATAAGTTTTACTCGTAATTCTTGTTGTTGTTGTTGTTGTGGTTGTCGTATATTATATATTCAATTGATTTATTAGCTAAACTCGTACGCGATAGTTAAGGAAAACAAACAGTAGTTTAGCTAGGCAAAACGATAAACACAATAAATTATTCATACACATTCACATTATTCACACATGGAATTATCTGCAAGTAAAGTTAAGTTAAGTTCTATTTAGGCAACAGTTTAACAGTTAAAATAATTAAACAAACACACACGCATTTACAATGTTGTACAATGCGTGTGCATGTATGTATTGTATAAGGAACATTTACAGACTATTGCGGCACATATTGCAAATCGTTCTCAATTGTTGTGTAAGTAGACTATATATATAATGTTAATAAACATTCTCTTTAGTTCATCTGCTTCTCTTCTGTCTGCTCTTCCTTCATCTTAATCTTCTTCATGTTTCTTTCTTTCTGTTTACTGTTTACTGTTTCATTTGTTTCGAATTACTCATCGATTTGATCATCGACACTTTTACTCTTTCGATATTCATATTCATTCATTTCATTTTCAAATTCATTTCCAATTTTGTTTTCGAATACGTTTTTTGTTTTGTTTTTCATTTATAATAATATATGTACGCTTCTTTTTGGCGCTGCTAAATGTTTTTAACAAATTAGCGCTATTTTCTTCTTGTTATTATTATTATTATTAATATATTTTTTTTGTTTTTTACATACAACAGGCTTAAGATTAATTTCAGTTTTTACTTCGGGAAAAGGAATCTGTGGCTAAACTAAGTATGCATCAATTGTAATATCCTCATCTTCTTCAAAGATCTCTCTTTCTTTCTTGCGAGACAGTTTAGGTTAAGTTTAGTTTTTAGTTGCTTGCTGAGTTTTAAGTTTCTCATGTTGTTGTTCTACAAACATTTTATACTTGGATAATTCTTCACATTCGTATATTCCGTACTGTACGCTGATCTTGATTTGCTTGCGTCTTATCGTTATTAAGGTAAGAATTGGGATAGATAACTCGATGGGTAACTTGGTTGGTAACCTGTTGTTGTTGACAGATTGACAGACAGACAGACAGACAGACAGTGCCAACTATATATTGGACCCCGACCCGAGAATACAAAATGCGAGATAACTCGATACATTCATATGGGGAGTAAACAAATTGCAGTCGCAGTCGCATCTGGTTGCGATTACCAACTGATCAAGTTATCCTTACATGCGTGTGTGTGTGTCTGTTGGTGTGTGTGAGTGTGTATTACAATTTTTACGATTGATGTTAAGCTAAAACGACGAATCATTGCAACATTATAATGTTTAAATGTAGATAATAAGTATTTGTTTTTTTTAGATTATTTGATGCATTTACTCGCATGCATCTCTCCCTCTCTGTGTAAGTATGTAAGCATGTGTGTACGTGTGTGTGTGTGTGTGTGTATGAGTGAGTTAAGGTGCAGCGTAGTATCTGAGAAAATGATATGCTTGGTCTGCAACCATCCTCATCTACAGCACAATCACAAATCACAGCACATCAACAGATCTCCGACAAACAACAAGCAGGTGCGGCCAGGAAGACCAATCGGTGTCGCGGTGCAGACCCCATCAAAATATCATTGGAATCCCGCACCTCGCATCGTTGTCACTGTTGCCGATTGCCATCCATCGTTGTTGGTGTTGTTGTTGTTTCTGTAGCCGCTTATCCATGCGTCGCTCCATTGTTGCCCTGATGCGAATGGGAATGATCATCGCTGGGTGTGGGGGGCTGGTCGCGACGCGGCGGCATCCGCTCGTTGACCGCATCGAGTCCCTTGGCCTCCGCGAAGGAGGTAATCTTGTGATTGGGCGAGAAGCCCTGCATGGCATTCTTGAGGGACTGCTTGCCACCGGAGAGGGCGCCCAGAGGAAGGGCGCCCGTTGGCGTCAGGCCCTTCAGCTGCAGCACCGACTCCGACTCTTCGCGCAGCACGGAGAAGACGCGCGCCATTTTGCCAATGGCGCGTATCTTGTTCCTGATGACCTCCTTGCGCAGCGCCGCCTCATCGTCCGAGAGGGGCTCCTCGCTCTCCTCTGTCATGAGCTCGTCGTCGGAGCAGATGTTCAGCACGTTCACCAGCATCTCGGTGACCTTCTCGCCGACGAACGGCAGCGACCAGGTGAACACGTCCATGAAGTTGGGAAGCCAGTAGGGATGCGGCGAGCAGTTGAACTGCCGGATGTTCATCACGTTGTTCTCGTACTTGAGCACAGCCGCCTTGTTGTTGTACACGTCGAGATAGTTGGGCGCCGAGAAGATGGTGATCAGCGAGGGGAAACCGGTGGTCTGGCTCTTGCGGTACATGCGGTAGCCGGCGTCCTGCGCCTCGTGCGCCCGTATGATCGACAGCAGATTGTTGTTCTGCAGGAAGTCGCAGCAGGCGGCGTAGCTGTAGAAATACGAACAGCCGCGCACCGAGTTGTGCGTGTAGAAGTCCGAGTTCTTCTCGTTGCCAAAGTCCTCGAGCGGATCGGACCACAGCAGGTCGCACATGGGCCCGAAGGCCGGCGGTTCCTTGAAACGGTCCAACCGCCTGATGTCCTCCAGCTCGTGTATCTCCGGCGACAGGCCGCCGTGCACGCAGAGGAACTGCTGGTTCATCAGAGCCGCCAGCGGCAGGCAGTCGAACGCGTCCATGCACGCGTCATACACCCGCTCCGAGTACTTGATCTTGCACTCCTGCTTGAAGGTGAAGTACTCCGTGAGGTGCCGGCACTCGTGGTTGCCGCGCAGCAGGAACAGCGTCTGCGGATACGTGATCTTCAGCGACCACAGATAGAGCACGCACTCGATGCTGAAGTAGCCCCGGTCCACATAGTCGCCAAGGAACAGATATTTTGTCGTTGCCGGCGAGCCGCCCACTTCGAATAGCTTCATGAGATCATAGAACTGGCCATGAATATCGCCACAGACCGTCACTGGGGCCTCAATATCGATCATTGTCTTTTCTTGGCGCAGAAGTGCAGCGCCCTCCTGGATGATGCGCAGTGCCGGGGCCTCTTCGATGCGTCCCTCGAGGATGAAGTGTTGCTTGAGCAGCTCGTGATTCGGTTTGCCTGTGCGTGCATCAAATACCTCGGACACGGTTAGTTTGTGACTGGGTGGGAACGGGACACTGTCCACGACACGTTCTTTGGTGTTGACCGCCACGTGACCCCCATGAGCCTTGTGCGTGGGACTGTCGTGTCCAGCACTGCCGGCAGATGCGCTGCCACCGCCGGCACCAGCATTTGAGTTGCTGCTACTTGTTGTTGTTGCTGTTGCTCCTGCTGCTGTGTTGCCCGCGTTAGCGGCGTTGGCATTGTTGTTATTATTATTGTTGCTGCTGCTGCTGCTGCTGTTGTTGCTATTGTGCTGCGCATCGGCAGCATCCTGAGTTGAGCTGCTGCCAGTGCCACCTCGTTGGCTTGCACTTGTTGCCACTTGAGCAGCGACGCCGCCGCCGCCGCTCGATTGATTATTCGAAGACATTTTGTGCTGCGCTTGAAATCAAACTGGACTTCTTGTTGTTGCTGATGTTGTTGCTGCTGTTACACTGGGTGAGCGTTTCTTAGTGGTGCTCCCTGCTGCACTGCACTCGCACACACACGCTCATACACACTCACACACACCCACACACACACAGTGGCAACAAAAACAGGCACTTTTGGCTAAAACAGTCACTATATTGCTGCTGCTCAGTCTGCTGCTCTTATTGCCTGTTGTTGCTGTTTGCTATTTTTACTGTTGTTGCTAGTGTTGGTGCTGTTGTTGGTGCTACTGCTGCTGCTGCTTCTGCTGTCGCGGTAGGGTTGGAGCTCCGAACTGAGCCGCTTTATCGCGTTGCCAGGCTCTCGCTATTTAAGTAGTTTTGCTGCTGTTGCCCTGTGTGGCCTCAGTGTTGCCTCTGTAACACAACAACAATATATGTACATATATTCACAATTTGTATTTGTATTTTCGTTTCGTCTTGGCTGCTGCTGTGGCCCTGCAGACGTCGTAATTTCTCCCTTGCTACGTTTTTTTCTCGCTTCTCAATGGAATTTTCAGCTCCCCCTCCCTCTCCTTTATTTTTATTGATATTCTACCAGTGTGACCATAACAATACAAGCGCACAAATACCACACGGCTGCTTGCAAAATACCAAGCCTACCAAAAACTAAACTAATGCTGACGTAATTCCAGTCTCGACGTTGGCGCTGCCAATTATTGACAATAAATAATGTAATTATTTAAATAAATCAACAATTACTGTGAATGCAGAAAAACAGTGCTGTGAATTCAGCACAAGTGCTAAGAAGCCCATTGAGAAAATCTCGACTACAACCGGATTAATTAATTTGCGCATTCGTGCTTTGGGCTTATTTATCGATATTAAGCACATAGCACTTACATCGATATGAATACTTTAATTCATTGCGATATGCACGTGATATTGTTGTGCATCAATCGATATTTTCACTTCTCTTTTGGCCCGCTTCGATAATATTGTACCGGGCTGACGGTAATTCTGAAAATTCAAACCTAAAATAAGACAAACGACGAGACAAACGAACATTTAGAGGAAATAATAAACGTGCGCGCATTTTATTCTCAGGATAGGTACTTGTATATTTTTTTAAATGATTTTGTATTGTTTTTGGTTGTTGTTTGTTTGTTTGTTTTTTTTTTGCTTTGTTAATATTAATTATGTTAATAACATTGATAATCATTTTTATTTTGCATTCACTTAAGGTTAAAACTTCTTGTCTGCATCATCGGTCAATGCCACTTGTAAATTAATTTGTTCTTCTTCCTCGGATTGCATACAATTTCTTCAGAACGGCGCATTTGCCGTTTGACATATTTGCAACAATTGCGATTTAGCAACAATTGCGTTTTGCATTTTGCCAGCCAGCTGCCCATTTGCAGTACATTTATTAATTTATAATATAATAATGCTTTCACTGTTAAATTTGTTAATTTATTTATTTTCGGTTTAATAATAAAATTGAAAATTTTTAAGAGATTTATCTAGATGTGATGTTTGTTTTTGTTTTTATTTGTGTTGTTTGTTTTTGGTTTTGTTCATTTTGTTTTTGGTTTTGTTTATAATTCATTTAAATATTAATTTGTTTTAATGTTGCTTTAATATTATTTGTTGTTGTTGTTGTTGGTTTTTGTTTAAATATAAGTATATAAACTTTTTGCTTCGACTTTGACAAAGTTTCTCCAACTTATATTTAGTTTATATGTATATATATGTATATATATTAATATACATATACATATGTATATATATGTATATATCTTTTATGTATATATGCATATAAATAAATGTTTAAATATATATAAAATATGCATTTAAATTGATTTATCCAAAAGGTAAAGTTTTAATTCTTTTTTTTTTTTATAATATATATATTTAAGTTTTTTTTCTTTTCTTTTTCTTGTGTAAAGTTTTAAAGCATTCGAGGGCAGGAAGTAGATGTTGAAAAATACACGTATCAAAATCAATTAGATAAAGTATACAAACATTACAATCGTCACTTATAAAACGGGGATGCTCTTTAATATCGCAATGAAGAAGACGCCGTCAATTTAATTGAGGAAAACAAAGTGCAAATTGAATACCAAGTGAACCCAAGGCTAAACTAAACTAATCTGGCTAATCCCGAGCTGAAAAACAGATCAAAACAAATACATATACATCCACTCACACGCACACACACACACACACAGAAACAGACACAGGCACAGACACATTCACACACAGATCCATTTCAAAAGTAAACAAAATGAAAATTTTATTTTCAGTTTCGAACTTATGAGAAACATATTAACAAAATCATGTAATTGTAATCGTATAGAAATAGAAATTAATTAAGTAATTTGTTTAAAACAATGTGATTGTACATATGTATGTATGTAGTATGTATGCATGTAGTAAGTAATTAGGCTAATTCACAAACAACGGCAACAAATCGTTTAACAGTTCCCATAATTCAAACAAAAACAAAAACAAAACTAAAATAAAGAACGTATTTGAACTAAAGAATATTGCACATTTAAGTGTTCCTCTCTTTCTCTCTCTCTCTCGCATTCTCGCTCCCTTCGGAAAAAGAACAGGCACAAGAAGAAAATCAATCAAATAGAATTAAAAATTAATATTTTTGTTTTTCCTTTCAATTGTTTTTTGTTTTGCGTTTTGTTGTTTTTTTTTGTTTTTGTTTTTTAAATATTCTTAAAGGTTTGTAACAAGTTTTCTCAATTTTCGGTTTTAATTTATTATTTAATAAACATTTTTTGTATTTTCTTTTTTATATTGGTTTTTTTTTTTGTTTTTTGGTTTAGGTTTTTTTTCTTTTTCTTGGGGGTAAATTTATATTTATTGTGGCTGTAGTTGAAAATGAACCGTTCAAAAGTGATGTGTATATGTAGGGAAAGAATCGGAAGAAGAGACGAGAAGAGGCCGTCAAAGAGCGGGTCGAGTGACTGTGAGCCTTGGAGGATAAAAGATCAGAGTTGTTGTATAGATTTAGTTTTTCATTTGTTTTTTTTTTTTGTTTTTGTTTTTCTCTTTCGTTTAGTTTTCTCCTTCTTGGTGTATATAGTATAAAAGTGTATTGGGATCGTATTTATATATATATATAAATGTATATAGTATATACATACATTACTCATACATGAGTATGTACGTAGACATGCGTGCATGTATGTATGTATGTATATCTTGTTAGCTTAGTTTATGTTAGCTTCTTACTAAAATTTATTAATTTTG
Organism: Zaprionus nigranus; assembly: GCA_018903425.1. Classification (NCBI taxonomy): domain Eukaryota; kingdom Metazoa; phylum Arthropoda; class Insecta; order Diptera; family Drosophilidae; genus Zaprionus; species Zaprionus nigranus. The sequence goes on from JAEIGD010000027.1 coordinate 1,367,656, forward strand.
TTCTCTTTTCTTTTGCAGAAGAGCGCGCTTAATTGCATGTGGTGGAGAGGGAAAGAGGGAAACTGCGGCGAAGACGAGGGAGTAGAGAAGGTGAGAGTAAAGATGTGTGTGTGTGTGTGTAGTGACGTTTTTAGTATATACCAATTATGGTATAAGTATTTATGTTTTTATATGTATCATGTATTTAGCTTGCATTAAATTCTCGTTATATGTATGCATGTATGAGTGTGTGTGTGTGTACACTATATATACATACATATACATATGTATATATATGCACTATGTATGTTTGTTTACTATGCATACGCATTGTTTGTTTTTTTTTTTAAATAATAATAGTAATTTCTCATCGCATCGCATTTCTAATTTGTTTTGTTGTTGTTCTTTGTATTCAGTTTAAATATATATGTATATATATTATATTATTTTGTTTTTGGAATTGAAATGCAATAAACTTTTTTGTAAATTGTTTGCTTTGGTTTTGTTTTTATCCTTCATTCTTTTGCTTAGCTTTAAATTGTTTTCTTTCTCTTTCCATTTTGCTTTTCGACTATTTCGCGGGGCCAGGGGAGGAAGGGGGCAGATTGGGAGGGGTTGGCATATGTATGGTATGATTAATGCATCTGTGGCCTATATATGTATATGTATACTATATGTATGTATGCATATGTGCACAACGTGCCGTCGAACAGTTTTGCAAAGCAAAGGAGTCTGCATTGAAAAGTGTTGCCTGCTTTCAGGCGCTTGCTATCTCTGTCTAAACACCCACCCCCCTCACAGTACTATCAACTGCGCAAGTGCACATGCCTTGTTGGCGTGTGTTCTGTGTGTGTGTCTGTGTTGTTGCCGTTGTTATCCTTTCTTGTTTGTTATTGCCTAATCAACATTATTAAAACTTTTGTTTCCTTCTTCATTCATTCGAGGCAACATTTTTCTCTCTCTCTCTTGTTCATAACTTTTGTATATTTCGTCATGTTTTGCATTTATTTTGCTCCCTCCCTCAACTTGCGCTCAGCCTGTCGATTAATGCAAATCTATGTAAATGGTATATGAATGTATATATATATATGTATATATATATATATATATCGAATCTTCTTATGCACATAGTATGTATTTATGTATATTTGTTTATAAAGTACTTCGAATTGCTATATGTTTGCGGTTTGTATTACTCATTCTCTTCTTCTTCTTCTCAATATGTCAAATTGTTTTTGGTTTTTTTCTTTTTTTGAATTCTTATGCTTCTTGCGCTTTGCTCGCTTCTTCTTCCCCTTCTCTACAATGTTTGTATATATTATAATTTTGTTTTCTTCTAAACTTAAACATAAATTTACATTGTTTAACTTGTTGTTGTTGTTGCTGCTGCTTAACTTTTGCATACAATTGTTGTTAATTTGTTTGTTTAATAATAATAATAATAATAATAATGCATTTGTTTTTGTTCAAAGGGAACTTGCACTTGGTTTCAATATTTTTGCATTTTATTTGTATTTTTAGTTTTGTTTTCTTTTTTGTTTTCGTTTAATTTAATTTTTGTTTTTTGTTTTCTTCTTCTTCCTCTTCTTCTAGCATTTGTTGTAAATTCATTTAACTTAATTACTTAATAAATGTGTGTGTACACTTAAAATTAGTAAAAACGTAAGATAGAAACAACAATTTCAGTTTAAAATTTATAGGCATAAATATTACACTTGTTAACAGCGTGTTTCTCTGTGTGTGTACGTGTGTGTGTGTGTGTTCTGGGAAAACAAATTAGAGAGTAAGAGAGAGAGAGAGCGGGAGAGAGCGAGAGCGCGAAAGGAAAAGCGTCTATAAACAAACCCAGTTTGTTTTGATTTCTTTCACATTTTCAAGTTTTCTTTTTCAGTTATTTAACAAAGTTGAAGAGACGTTATTGTTGTTGTTGACACCACGACGCAGGCCCACATGTGTGTGTGTGTGTGTGTTGGAAGATGTTCTCTGTCTGTGTCTGTGCGTTGCATACCCAACAGGCGCAATGAGTTTCAACTGCTTGCACTGCTTAGACTTGAACTGCTTGCTGCGCCGCGTGATCCTTGTAACAGTTGACAGGCAAAGTGACAGAGATGGTGACAGCGAGAGAGAGAGCAAGACAGACAGATCGACAGACAAAAAGAGAGAAAGAGTGTGAGAATGTGGGTGTGTGAGAGTGCTTGAGTTGTGTGTGTAGAGATGGGCACGTCCCTCTTGGTTAAGGCCCGGCACGGCCCAAGCTCGGAGTTAGTGTTGCTGGGTAAAAAGTAAAAGCGGTAACTCTTATTGATCGAGAAAATATCGACTGCAGAAGATTAATTGCAACAGTGCGATTATTAATCGATGCAAATTAAATTTTGTTTCTTGCATTTATGGCTTAAGCTGGGCACACTTTTAACAAGTTCAACGCACATATATTTTTACCCACCTCTAGTTGTGTGTGTGTGTGTTGGGTGTTCTAATTCTATATATATATGAATATATATATATATATATATGTATATGACTAATGACTACGACAAAGATGGCACGTATATAAAGACCACATACACAATCACCAGATGAGACAGAAACAGAGAGAGAGAGACAGGGAGAGAGTGAGCGAGTGAGGGAGGGAGACAGAGTGAGTTGTGAGGCGCGCAACGCTGTGTATTCGAGACAAAGATGGAAAGAGAGAGAGACAGACATAGATACAGCGCAAGAAGACTAAGGATTACATATACAGAGAGAGAGAGAGAGAGAGAGATTCAGTCGTTTTAGCTTGTTGTCTAATGTTGTTGCTGTTGTTGTTGCTTGTTCCGTTTTCGATTTCGTTTCTGTTTTTCGTATTTTGTTTCATATGTTGTTTTTTTTGTAATAAAAGATTGTAGTAAAATATTGTTACTGTTTTTGCTGCTGTTGTTGTTCTTGTTGTTGTTATTATTGTAGGAAGTTAAAGTTTAACATTAGCGTTTCATTTTGTTGTTGTTTCAACTGCCTTTAACTGGCGCCGCACAATGAAAATTATTGTAGTAACATTTCTTAGCGCTCATTTATTTAATTATATTTTTTTCTGGTATTTTTTCGGGTTAACCTCAATATTTTTATGTAGTTTTTTTTTATTTTGTTTTGTTTTGTTTGTAGAACAGAGACGAGTTTTAATTTTTAATATAAATTTAATATAAGTTTGGATTTCTTTCATTTTGTAAGCTTCCCTTCTTCTTTTTTGATATAACGTTGCACAAAATTTTGATGATATATATATAAATATATATATATGTATATATGTATATAGAGAGAGAGGTGTGTGGGTGTGTGTATGCTTGTGTGTATGTATATATTGTATATGTATATATAATTCTATATTGTTTAACTGCGTTTTATAATTAGCTTCTGCTTATTTCGGTTTTCGGTTTAAGGTAATCTTAATTCTTTCTTTGACTTCATCTCCTTTTGTTTGTTTAATACCAATAAGTTTAACGCTTGCGTTTGCTTTCTCTACTTTCTCCTCCTACTTCTCCTTCTCCTTCTCCTACTCATTCTCATTTCTTTAAACCTTTCTCCTCCTACATGGCCTTTCTTTCTCTTTCTTTTGCGTTCACGACGCTCTATGTGTATGCGTGTGTGTGTGTATGTGTGTGTGTGTGAGTGTGTGTGTACTGCATGTGTGTGTGGGTGTGTGGGCGCGTCACTTCCTCAAAACTGTTGCTTGATTTGTTTCGCCTTCTCCCTCCCACTCGCACGCACGCGGTTACTTAACTGTCGACTTCTAAAACTGACTTTGCTGCTGCTGCTGCTGCTGCTGCTCCTCTACTTGTTTGCTACTGACTTAGAATTATCAATTGATTGAATTCGCATTTGCATTGGCCGCTGCTGCCGCCGCCGCGGACAGTGACTTCTGGCCCTCCTCCGCCGGCGATGGCGTTGCATCGCGACGCGGCGGCATCCGCTCGTTGACCGCATCGAGTCCCTTGGCCTCCGCGAAGGAGGTAATCTTGTGATTGGGCGAGAAGCCCTGCATGGCATTCTTGAGGGACTGCTTGCCACCGGAGAGGGCGCCCAGAGGAAGGGCGCCCGTTGGCGTCAGGCCCTTCAGCTGCAGCACCGACTCCGACTCTTCGCGCAGCACGGAGAAGACACGCGCCATTTTGCCAATGGCGCGTATCTTGTTCCTGATGACCTCCTTGCGCAGCGCCGCCTCATCGTCCGAGAGGGCTCCTCGCTCTCCTCTGTCATGAGCTCGTCGTCGGAGCAGATGTTCAGCACGTTCACCAGCATCTCGGTGACTTTCTCGCCGACGAAGGGCAGCGACCAGGTGAACACGTCCATGAAGTTGGGAAGCCAGTAGGGATGCGGCGAGCAGTTGAACTGCCGGATGTTCATCACGTTGTTCTCGTACTTGAGCACAGCCGCCTTGTTGTTGTACACGTCGAGATAGTTGGGCGCCGAGAAGATGGTGATCAGCGAGGGGAAACCGGTGGTCTGGCTCTTGCGGTACATGCGGTAGCCGGCGTCCTGCGCCTCGTGCGCCCGTATGATCGACAGCAGATTGTTGTTCTGCAGGAAGTCGCAGCAGGCGGCGTAGCTGTAGAAATACGAACAGCCGCGCACCGAGTTGTGCGTATAGAAGTCCGAGTTCTTCTCGTTGCCAAAGTCCTCGAGCGGATCGGACCACAGCAGGTCGCACATGGGCCCGAAGGCCGGCGGTTCCTTGAAACGGTCCAACCGCCTGATGTCCTCCAGCTCGTGTATCTCCGGCGACAGGCCGCCGTGCACGCAGAGGAACTGCTGGTTCATCAGAGCCGCCAGCGGCAGGCAGTCGAACGCGTCCATGCACGCGTCATACACCCGCTCCGAGTACTTGATCTTGCACTCCTGCTTGAAGGTGAAGTACTCCGTGAGGTGCCGGCACTCGTGGTTGCCGCGCAGCAGGAACAGCGTCTGCGGATACGTGATCTTCAGCGACCACAGATAGAGCACGCACTCGATGCTGAAGTAGCCCCGGTCCACATAGTCGCCAAGGAACAGATATTTTGTCGTTGCCGGCGAGCCGCCAATTTCGAATAGCTTCATTAGATCATAGAACTGGCCATGAATATCGCCACAGACCGTCACTGGGGCCTCAATATCTATCATTGTCTTCTCCTGGCGCAGCAGGGTAGCGCCCTCCTGGATGATCCGCAATGCGGCGCTCTCCTCAATGCGTCCCTCCAGTATGAAGTGCTGTTTAAGTACATCGTGGTGCGGTTTACCGGTGCGTGCATCAAACACATCCGAGCAGGTCAATTTGCGGCTGGGTGGAAAGGGGACGCTGTCGATCACACGCTCCTTTGTGGATATTGTGATACGTTTTGTTGGGCTCTGTGGCGCACCAGCACCAGATCCCGCTGCTCCTCCTGCTGCACCTCCTCCTCCATTTCCACCACCTCCGCCTGCTGCTGCTGATGCATTTGTTGTCCCCGTCGTGGCGCCACCACCGCCACTGCCTGCATTCTTGTCATGTGTGTTATTAGCTGCACCAGCTGCTGCTCCCCCTCCTCCTCCTCCTGCTGCTCCTGCTCCTGCTCCAGTTGCAGCTGCAGCTGAATTTGGCTTTTGATTTTGCTGCGACTGGTTGCTGTTGCTGCTGCTGGTGTTGTTGTTGTTGCTCTGTGCTAATGGCGAAGACATGTTGCTCGACTTGTCGTTTGCGACAGACGCCACACGTCGTCGCTACCTCCGTCCCCGACCCGACGCGACGCGACGAGACACGCACACCTACACACACGCACACGCAGTCAGGCAAGAAAGCTGCACTCTCTCACACACAGACAGTCAGACAGTCAGACACACAGTCAGACAGACAGTCAGACAGAAAGAGGCACAGGCGGCACAGAGAGAGTGACAGAGAGACGACGTTAACGGGCGACGCTGCACGTATTCCTCCTTTTTTTTGACGCCTCTTGTGTTACTTGTGTTGCTGTCCTTCTCTTCTGCTGTGCCTTGTCCTTGTCCTTGTTGCTGTCCTTGTTCTTGTTCTTATGCACTCTCGAGCAGCAGTCGATGACCTGCAATGAGTCCAAGGTGACAAAACAAAAAAGAAACCAAATTAGTTTTTCAGTTACAGAATTGATTAGCGAGCTGCAAACAAAAGCTATTTGAGTCGAGGCATTAAAATGCAATTGAAATGTCATTTAGCAATTTACAATTGACATGCTAGAATTTATACCCCCTCCCTCCCCACAAACGCCCACTTACATGCCATAAAATAATTAATTTGCAATTGCATAAAATTCGCTGCAATTTTGGATTATTATGAGGTTTGTGTCTGCGCTAAGCCCTTGTTCGAGCTCAGCATGGGTTTGTGTTTGTGCTCAGCCCTTGTTTGAGCTCAGCCTAGGGTTTGTGTCTTTGCTGTGTACCGAGCTATTATTTGTAATTAAGAATTTTAATTGATAACTTAATAGCTGCAGTGAGTGTGCCCGACTGTATAGTCTTAAATACAATATATAATTTCTATTTATGTTTGGTCTATTTTGTGTTGCATACCTTACAGGGAGCGGCTTGGAAATGAACAACGTTAAAACTATTTCTTAAATAACTTGTATGTTTTTTATCCGATCGCAACCAAATTTTCAGATATAATTTATCGGTTTTTATTGACCCCAAATTCAAAATAAAAACTTGATCTGTGCGCAGAATTTAGACTTTTTTTTGTTACATAAATTTTCGGTTAGCAAAAACTTATAATACCCTTCCACCCTCTGGGTAAAGGATACAATTAATTATAATCGGTTTTATGGAATAAGGAGAATCGAAATAAGGCTAGTTAGTTTGTTATTAGGTACATAAGTGGGAAACTGTACCGTGACCTTGAATATCAACTGTACTTCCCTGGTGAGCTTAGAGCTCCTTTTACAGTCCAGTTATTCTTAGAAAATGCATAATGCTTACTAATAAGTTAACTTATTTGATTTCTTTGATGAAAATAAACAGAAAAGAACGCAGATTTTATCAGAAAATGTAAGCTAACTTTACATTATAAAGCTAACTTTACATTATTTCATATTAAATGTTGTTTAACTTTACTTTTTTCAAATTAAATGTTATTTAACGTTTTGATATCTCATACACTCTGAGAAGGTGAACATTGCTTTAACATTGTTACACTTCCTGTACGGCTCAATGTGCAGCACTGTACTGTAAGTCTGTTAAGTGCGACAATGTCGGGCTTTTCAAATTAAATGTTATTTAACGTTTTGATATCTCATACACTCTGAGAAGGTGAACATTGCTTTAACATTGTTACACTTCCTGTACGGCTCAATGTGCAGCACTGTACTGTAAGTATGTTAAGTGCGACAATGTCGGGCTAACTAGTTCACAGAATATGCATAACGTATTAGTCAATATTCCTAGTTAATGCTCTGGTCCTTCTATTACACCCTCTGCACTTGGTTTCGTCAGTACGCCTGCTTTCACATGCCCTGTATGTGTATTCGTATTTCCAGATATCGATATCATAGTGATAGTAGTATTATTCTTTACTAGCTGGTCGAGCAGGGTCCTCCATCACCGGGCTTGATTTGATTTTGCAATTACTGAGTGCCTTTATAGCACTGCCTGGCTGTCCGTACTCCGACATGTTCACTCAGTTAGCCTACAGTCCTTTTCTAGTTCTAGGACATATCAACACAAGACCAGTAAAGGATTCGCCATTGAATCAGTTCAAGTTAAGTTGGGAGAATCACTTGAAGTAATTTAATCATGTACATACATATGTATGTACAGCATATCTACAAGGCATTAACAATAAAATGACAAATTGTAAGTACTAGCATTAGGGCTGTTAAATATAATTATATATACTTATGTTCAATTATTTCTAAATAAATTGAACAATTTTGCAACAATTTAAATGACTGCAAATATTGTAGAGTGTAGTTAAGTTATAAATAACTGATGGATAGAGTACTTCAAAGAGCCCATAGAGACCTTTGGGGTCCGACGAGTACTTTGAATGTCGTCGGTAGTGCATATTAAATGAAATTATAGTGTTATCAAGCTGATAGAGCAGCGCCCCCTCCTCATTGATATTCCTTGTAGTCTCCAATTAAGGTACCTGCACCGTAATGTACTATATTTATAGTTGCATGGCCGCACTTAAAGCCTGTCCAATCATGCCCACTGTGCACAGTGTGTGTGTGTGTGTGTGTGTGGCGCTTTGCTTTCGTTTGCATTTTGATTAAATGTACCGTTTGGTAATAAATATTTAAACAATTTATATAGTCTGAATGGCTGTAGGACTGAGTTTGTGTTTGTGTGTGTGTGTGTATGTATGCATAGGTAATCACGTACATATCTGCAGGTTGCACAAATTAAATATGTGCTCTCCTCTCCGCTGACCCCCTTGGGCAATTGCAAAGCAACCTAACAATCAACGTTGGCTAAATAAATAATGCGCCCAACGAAAGCGCCAATCGCACTGCGCTTTTAGCAAAGTGTTGCATACTCACACACACGCACACACACACACACACACACATGTACACAGCTGCTTTTCTGACCGGCAAATGACGTCGTTTTCTCTCTTTATCTCTCTCTCTCTCGTGTTACTCTTTACACTGTCAGTCAGCTGTACTCGGCATCTTGCAACGTAACATAAACTTGAAAGCTGCAGAGCTGCCTTCACATGAGTCTGTATCTATGTCTGTATATGTGCCTGTGTGTGTGTGTGTGTGTTATTGTACCTATTGCAATGTACTTAGATTTGTGTACAGTTTACAGACAGACGCAGATACAGACACAGACACACCAACACATGCATAGATTAAGTTCATGTGCGAAGCAAGACAAAGCCGCCCACTTAATTGTAAATAAATACCTGCAAACACACACACATACCAGCTTATAATTACACACAGACAGCTTCTCTACACCTCTGACACTCACACTCACATACAAACGCACACTTGAAACACGTATCTATGTAAGTACACACAACTGGGTCGCTTGGCTGCTGTTGCTTTTCTTGCCTTGTTGCGGTTATGTCGCATATCAATTTCACATTTAATAGTTTACTTTGTACACACACTCACACACACACACACGCATGCACACACACATACACAAGTGTGGCTTTTAGTTAATAATCGAATCACAGTGAGCGTTAACTGTACGCTTAACTGTTGCAAGCTGCAAAGTTGCAACAGAATCGGATTCTAAGGCGCTTTCTATGTGTACCAGCAGAGAACCAAAGCCAACACGCATCCGTTGCTTGCCCTCTCACTTGCACTCCCTCTCTGCCTCTCTCTCCCTCACTCTCTCTCTCTTGCCATGCAAACGAGGGAAGCCGTTAAAGCTCGTCGCAAAGCTTTGGCATCAAGGTGTGCAAACAAGCAGAAAAACAAATGGAAAAGTAAACGCAAATCAGAGTTAAACAAGAGTTAGAAAAGCATGAAAAATGCATTTTCATTTTGTCATGTTTGTGAAATTAATTAACAGTTTTCTCTCTCTTTTTCTTAAGTATTAATTTGCATACCCTGTACATTGTGAAGCCTTAAATAGGCAGTACTTTCCCAACACTTAAATAAAATGAAAGTAATGAGGTTTATGATATTTAAAAGTATTTTCTAAAACGTTTTTTTAGGTTAGCTCAAGTTACTATACTTAAGTTGATAATACTTAATTGTTTTAATTGAATTCATTTGCACAAATTCAATCCATCAATTTCAATTTCATTCAATTCAAAGTGACGTGCTGCTGCTGCTGCTTCGGCATTATTCAACACTATTCTATGCTTAACATAATCAACTAACGATAAGATCGCACTTGTTAACATAAGAGTTAACATAATAACATATAACTTAACATTATATACTTATGCTGTTACAGGGTATAAAACACACACGCATTTACTTAGAACAAGCTTATTTGCATTTTTGTGTCTCATTCTCGTCAAAATTGACCTTAATATTGATTTATATTTATTACTACACATACCACATTATTATCGTAGTGTCACATCTGATTGGTTTCATGCGTTCTCGTATAGAACCGGTTCAGAACCCAATTTAAGCTCAGCCACAAACTGGTTAAATGCTGGCCAAAAATCAAAAATCGTGTCAACAAGAACACAAAAACTAGAATAATGTTATAAACATACAAATGTATGTACAAGTATATATATCTGATATATAACGAAGAGAAACTGGAAAATTATGAAGTATTTTTAAAAGAACTTTAAATTGCAGAATTTTCTATTCTTTCTGAATTCTTTGGTTTACTTTGCGTGCTTAGAAAACTTGAGCTATTTTCCTCGCTCTTTCTCCCTCTCTCATTGACTATACTATACTATATACTGTACTATATGGTATACCACGTGTAGCATATACCATATATGTATGTATACCATTTTCTACATAAACAAGATAAACTTTGCTTGCTGGAAGTTTGCACATAAATTTTTTGGACAACAACTCAAAATGCGCACACAGTGCGTATGCAAATTTATTAGCCTCACTATAGCGTGCACAATATTTCCGTTCGTGTTGCGTGCGTGTGCGTGAGTGTGTGTTTGTGTGTATGCCTGATGCTGATATTTGAATTATTAAACAAGTTTCGGCAGCAGCAAAGTGAAAACAACATTTTATCAGTGTCTACACGGGGCTAATTTCCATGCATATATTCCATTTGTTTGTTCATTATTAAGTTTTTATTGCTTTGCGCATATTTTTGCGTTTACACGATCACAGCAGCGAAGCAAAGCGAACCGGGCACATGGCATGAGCACACGATGGCCACGACGAGTACACCTTGCACCCACTGTTGTTGTTCTTGCTGTTGTAGATGTTCTAAGTAAATTTTCGACATTCCTCCTACTCTCCGCCTGCCTGCTCTGCTCTGAACCAAACAGAGAATGCCCAACACGAGAGAGAGAAACAACAACAACAACAAACACAGCCAACTGGCAGCTGCGTGGCAGGGGGGATGGGAAAGCGCGGGACTAACGTGGCCTGTGTTGGTTTAAAGAAATGAAAAACGTAAAGTAAAATTTATTTTTTTGCATTTCCCAATTTATACTCTCACAGTATGCTAAATATAACGTATACGTATAACGTATACGTATATAAATGCATGCTACAAAGGATACAATACAGAAATATCACTGAAGTTCAATATGTTTGGTTCTTTTAACATATCCTGAATGAATGGGAACAAATATTAATTATATGAATAGATAGTATAAGTATTTATCAGTTCAAATACGTATATTGCCTTGTATCTGCATCTGCATCTGTATTTCCTTCAATTTGTTAGTGTATTTCAACTTCGTATGGCAAAAAGAAACATACAATACGATATTCACCTGTTCTTTCTAATCTATTTCTGCAACGTATGTTGTTCTTAATAAATTTCTATACACCTCTATCTCCCTCTCTCTCTCTCTATCTCTATCTCTCTGTTTTTTCTGTATGTGTATGTAGGACATTTGCTTGGTAATTAAAAAACAATTATGCATACGATATTAATCGTTATGAATTCTACTTTTTGCCCAACTTTGCATTCAAATAGGACGACAAACAAAAAAACCAAACTTGAGTGACAGCTCACTGGGAATAAAAAGGGGGGAGGGCACTGGAAAAGGTTTGCTACTGCTGCTACTGCTGATTGTATTAGATTATCCCCAGCGTGCTGTTTGAAGCAGGTACATGCTGCACGATATGTACCTCGCGTGTGTGTGTGTGTGTGTGTATGTGCAGGTCTCATGTCGGAGTAATTACATCAGCACTTGTTATTAAATCTCATGTGTATCAAGCCCGACCCCGTCGAATGCCAACGCCAGAAACGTGACTCGCACACGTTTCAAATAAAATTGTGCCAATTGTGTGTGGGCGTGTTTCTGTGTGTGTGCGTGTCTCTCTCTCCCTCTGTGTGTGTGTGTCTCTCTCTGTGTGTGTGTGTGTGTATGTTCCAGAGTGGGCTGGCTGGCTGTTTCTGCATCGAATTAGTCATGCAGCGCGGCCACACAGCGCCTGCCTGCCTAAAAGTTAATAGCCCGTTTGCATGCATATTAAAATGTATCTGAAATAAAGTGCTTTAGTCGAGATACACCTACTGCAAATATGTATTTATGTACACATGCATACATAACATACATTTATATCATACATGCATATAGGATAAGCCCTTTGCTGTTAGCCAAATCCGATTATAATAGAATTTATTTATTTATGTATGCCTTGCTCCTCTTTACTACGAATGCTTAACTTGCTCTCTACCTCTCTCTTTCTTCCCTTCTTTGGTGTATCATAAATATTTGCTGATTGTTCCCATGTCAATAACATATATATAGTATCCTGTGTAGATACAACTTTCGTGAAATGTTTTAACAACTCTAATTTCTAGAGACCTACACACATTTTATAAAAATCTTAATTTTCAACAGATTGTTTTTAACAAATCTATAGGATATTACGTTGCGATTCTTATAGAACCTTTATAGTAACATATACTATACTATATAGTAACATACATATATAACATATAAATGTAATAAATGTAGTCTTTTATTTCGATGATTAATATCGATCTTAGTCTAGCAACATTATCAGCTAATGAAAATATCTTAGAACAATATGTTTATATCGTACATTACCCTCACAACCACTGTTACTACACTATACAATTCTCATTGGTAATGCCAAGCTGAAGCTGCAGTACGTTGAAGAACAACAGACAACTCAAACACATCATACTTTCTCCATGGAAAAGCAAAACAAATCTGTAACTCTAATAATAGTTAAACTTATGTCAAACTTGCACAGTTCTTCTTTTTTATGCACTCAATTTATTGAAGTTCTTAAGTTGTTCTTTTCACATACCTGAGACACGCCTGCATATACTGAAAACTAAGTATAGACTAAAGAATCAATGCAAGAAGAACAAGTACTGAGGCACAGGAAAGCTCATTAAGTGCTAACAGAAAAAAAAAGTTGCCCACTAAATGCATCGAAAATTGTCATTAAATTTTAATTACAAATATTAACCTCAATTTGAAAGCAATTACAAATTTTTTGTCGAAAGCATTCATGACAGCAGGAGGGAGGTTAGTGGAACTTAACAAGTGGCGAATACTCTGCGTCCATTTTAAATGGTATATGGGTGTATATGGTAAACGAACAGCAAGAGTAAGCAAAATTTTGATATAATGTGACTAGAAATTAAATATGTAAATTATAGTTCAAAGGGTGTCAATAATTGTGTGAATTATGCCAAATGTCTTCTTTCCAAGTCACTAAGCAGGTTTCGGTAAATAATTCAATGCAATTCCCGCTGATCGATTTGCAATACTTGATAGGAAAGTGACACTGTGCACGAACCACACACGAACATTGCTAAAGCTTTTCCATATTCATTATGTGCTCGTGTTATTACATTTCCTTCTCTGAAGACTATTTCTATATACGTGTATATTCAAAATTGTTGAATTATAAAGTTAAACATTAATTATAAAGTTAAACATCAGTTGCTTTATTTATTGGAACTTCACAAAAATTGTGAGACTAACAATAAGTATTCAAATCATAATTATATACACTATTTAACAGTATTGTGGAAGAATGGACCTAATGATCAGCAGTGGATAGAAAGTTCGTTGCGACGAAGACGGTTAATGTAAGTCGCAAAGCCCGCGTTAATATTCTTGCAATTTGGTTAGGATATGTTGATTTATCTCTTCTTTAACACATGTTTAGGCCTCTTTGGATATCTTCATTTCGCATATACCAGTGTGGCCCGTTGAATGTACTCAGTATCTTCTATTGCGCCTCCTTTGCTTTACCATATATCAATTGTTACTAATCGAACTCAATAAAGTAATGCAAATTGGCAATGCCAAGGTGCATAACAATTCAAATACAGTTGAAAAACATTTAATAAATATTAAAATTACGATTTGATTAATGCACGAATAATATGTTTACAAAACTGGCAATTTAATGAGAGACTAAAAACAAAAAAAAATATCGTCAATTTTCATAGCATAGTTGTATTTTTCGCGCTGTGGTTTTTGGTTTCACACACACACACACGCACACAAGCGCAACCGCACACCCCCACACAAAAAATAAACAATATACATATATATACGGTTGTTTCTATAGATATATAGATATGTATATGTACTCGTATATTACCGTGCAATTAGAACAATGCCGATCTGACACACACATTGCAAATATTTCACGGCATTTTCATGAATTCCTTGTTGAATTTCCAAGTCATTAAATTCGGCTGTGCTTGCAGCCAGGAAAACTCAACGAAAATAAATACACACACAGACAGGCAAGACTGCTAGATACTCTTTAGATAGTTTCTACTAGAGCTGTTAAGAGTTCTCTAAGATTTTTGTTATGTCAAACTTACAGGGTATACAATATGTTAAAGCAAAGAATAAATTAAAATGAACTACTCTTGTTGAATATATAATACAATATGTTTAGGCCATGGATTTTAAAAAAATTCATGGTCTATTGTGTTTGTCGGAACGGAAATGTGCGTAACAGGCAGAAGGAGGCATCTCCGACCCCATAAACTATATATATTCTGAATCAGTATCAGTAGCCGAGTCGATTGAGCCATGTCTGTCTGTCCGTCTGTCCGTCTGTCCGTCTGTCCGTCTGTCTGTATGAACACCTGGATCTCAGAAACTATAAGAGCTAGAGTCATCAAATTTTGTGACAACATACATATATATTGCAGTGTCTCAAAGTTTTTTTAAAATTTGGACACGCCCCTTCCCGCCTCTGTAAATCAGAAATAACTACTTAAAACCTACAATATTAACTCAACAACCAAAGTTATATATCATACATGACAAATACCTTGCCACGGGCGTTATGTGAAAATTTCATTAAAATCGGACTATAAATAACTGAGATATGATACGAATTAAACTCACTTTGAACATACATGTATATAATAATAATAATTAAGCAGACCTAATTTACGCAAGCATACCGAAGTTCAAATCTAGCGTCAGACACACAGCATTTTATTAAACTTTTTATTTGCATTGTATGGGAACAGAATTGGTTCACAATGCAGCTTTGCCGATGCGCGAAGAAATGAGGCAATGGCCGAGTGGTTAGAGTGGCGGACGGCTGCGCGAGAGTGCGTGCGTTCAACTCCCGGTTGAGGCGGGTGCGAATTTTCGTTTATTAATTATTTCTTATTTTGTTTTTTTTATTTTTTTTATTCTAATAAACTAAAAGAAAAGTTACAGTCAAAAAAAATTAAAATCAAGAAGAAACAACTGTAATGAAATTTGGTACGCGCTAGAAGTGCATACCTATACCTATTGCCTACGGTATACTATGATAATCCATGGCCTTATACAGTCAGCTCCTGACTGTAGCGTTTGTATTTTTTTATATTTCCCTTGCTTTACTCATAAATCTAATAATGGCGTACAGTTCGTGTCACGTGTTCCTCTTTAACGAGGATATATATATTGTGTTTATATGCTATAATGCACTTCATATTGTTCTCTTTCCATTTGTGATTCATAGATACATTTATATCTGTAATATGTACCTACAGCGTGTGTTATAGAAAGCATTACCTTTCTTCCAATCCCATTCATCGTGTCACGTGCTCTTCTCTGGAGAATCAACGACAATGGCGGCCTTTGGCAGGCGTTGCCACTGTGTTGCAATTGCGTAAAGCTTGTTAACAAAGCGAACAACAGCAACAGCAGCAACAACAACAAATAATTAAATATTTACAGTAAACAGAGCAAGAGCAACTGTGGGGTGAGTAGAGGCAGCATTAATGCGCTTAATTAAAGTGCAAAACGTATTTGTTTTCAACTATTTGCAAAATGTGGCAAACTAATTAAAATTCGTGTCGATGTCGAATGCCAATGGCAAGAACAAAAGACGACCGCGAACAACACAGCAACAGTTGTTGTGCCAGCTCTGTCTATCTGTCTGTGTGTGTGTGTGCCAGTGTGTATTTATAGGCGATGTCTGTTAACAAAAATGCAAACAACAAGAAAATGCCCAAGAAGAAGCAGAACAACAACTACAACAACAATAGTGGCAGTCACACTTGTTGTTTCGCATTTCGAAAACAATGCAGATATTAATGTATGTGTGTAAATGCTTGTGAGTAGGTGTGTGTACGAGTGCGCAGTCTGTAAGTTTGTGTGTGCGTGTATATGTGTGTGTGCCTATTTTGCCATTGCAAACCAAACGAAACCATGTGAGACAAGAACATTGTTGTGCGCTCGCTAAATTTCTGCATGCCCGAACCTATTCACATCAGTCTGTTGTGCGTATGTGTGTGTGTGTGTGTGTGTATACAAAAGACACACACACACACACACACACACAATTATAGAGCAATATGCTATTGAAGCGTTTCACCATACAACGTGTAAAACTAGCTAAATAACACGCTACAATATCTCGATAACAACTTTGATGAGCCCATTTCCATGTAAATACCATACAATAAGATACCCTGTACTCAATCGTCAACTACAACTACTTTTAGTCAACTACAACTAAGGCCTTGCTTCATCTAACTATAGTAACAATTCCAATGCTCAAGCTATAACAATTTATTACCCATTTTTTTTGTAATTACCTTGCCGAATCGGACGTTCAGTATGCAAAAGTATTGACAACTTTATAGGGTATTTAAAAGCTTTGCATTTTCAACACATTTGTATATTGTAATTAATGTAGACAGCTGTCTTAACTCAATGTAAAATTGAATATTTACTTCGTTTTGGAGCATTGAAGTTGAGGTATTTGTGATTTTTTTAAACACGCTACCCATAAGGGTAAAGGGGCAGCAGAAGGCGTGACAGATCCACACAAACTACAGCATCAGCATCAACAGTCGAGTCGATATAGCCATGTCTCTCTGTCAGTCTGTATTGCACGATCAAGATCAAGTTTGTTTTGCAATTTGAACGAATTCCGAGCGTAATTAAAATGCAGCGCTATTCATTTTTGTTAAACACAACATTTATCAACGTCTAAATAATTCCACAAAATTTTATTGCAATCAGATAATTAACATACAAGTTATTTAAGAAATAATTTTAAGAGTTACAGATTTCCCAACCGCTCCCTTAAGTATGCAACACAAAATATGCTAAACATATTGTAGAAGTCGACTGTAGCTTTCGTGCTTGTTATTTCTATTTGTTCTTTATCCATTAGGTATGAGAAGTATTAACTAAAGTTCTTACTACTTGAAGGTTACTTACAGTAATTTTAATTAGTTATAATATTGAGGAGCAGCAAACTTCAGCTTCAATGATGCAAAGATATTGTCTATATATATAAACAAATGTAGAGATAAACGAACACTAAATATCGGTAGCAATTCCTGTCTTTAACACAGTTTAATTCAAAGATGCACAGATATTGTCTATATCCAGATAAATGTACAATAGTTATAAACGAACACTAACAATCGTTAGCACTTCCAGTCTTCAATATCATTTACAGAGAACTAGTTCCTATTTGGCACTTGCACTATATATGTACATATATCGTTTGTATCTATTCCCTCACAATGTCAAGTCACATAATATAGGTTAACTAGTGAGATACATGGAGAGAGATAACTTTGTTTGCATGTACTTTGAATTTAAGTGTATTTTCTGCATTTGCATAATTCTCTTTTCATTTATGTAAATGATATTTTAACAATTATTATTTGTTTTTTTTTTTTCTCTACTTTTTTCTATGTTAGCTGCAACATTTTTTTTTTTCCATTTTGTGCCTTGTTTTCTTTGCTATTCTTTCATTGTTAAATTCTCATTGAAACTGTTGCTTTGCTTTTGTTTTGCGTTCATGGCTCAAACGCTTTTGGCTTTTGCACTCTAACGACTTACACACACACACAGAGCGAGAGAGGCACACGCAAACAAACACGTGGGTACACACACTTTAACACACACAGAACATGGAAAACAGTTTTAAATTGCAAATTATTCAGGGAAATGCGAACAGAGCAAGAGGCCAGTGGCAGCGAAGGGGGCAGGCAGGCGGTCGGGGCAGGCTTTGTTGGCAGTTTGACTTTGCTTTGGGCGCGTCGACATAGAAGAAAAGAACAGAACAGAACAGAACAGAAAAGAAAAGCAACAAAAATGTGAGGGCAGAAAGCACACAAACACACACACGCACACACACACCATGTGGCATGGAGCGACATGCCATGGCGGGTCATTGTGGCACACAGTTTGCACAATTGTGTCAATAATGGAATATACGTTGGAGCAGAGAACATATCCAATAAATACGTCAAAAAGCGAACTTTACTTTACTTTTGAATGTCTTTAACAGTCTCTCTTGATTAACTAACATTCTTTTCCTCTTCATATTGCTTTCGATTCCATTAAAAATACGCTATATATACAGTTGTACGTACATTCAGTTAATAAGCACACGCATGAGTAGACAACAAACTTAGCTGTGACATTTACTTTATTTCTCTCTTTCTTGTTGCTATAAAAGTTATCCTAATTATCCTTGTCTTTGATTACTTTGCAATCTTGCAAATCTTTTCAAAAGTTCTTTCCTATCTCCAGCTCTCTTCTCATTTTTTTCTGGTACACAAATTTTTATTTTCCGCTTTTCTTCACCTTCTTTTTTTTTTTGAAATTAACAACAAATTTCCTATTTTCCTGAGACTTATCCAATTAGCAGCTTTTGCTTGGCCTTTGATCTTTATAACGCGTCCTTTTCTGCCCACTCTCTCGCCCTCTTCCTCTTTCTCTCTTCTGCTCGCCCGCCTGTTGAGTGGTTCGTGTTTCACATTGACTTTTGCCCCACTGTGCGGCATGCCGCGTGTTGCGTGTCGAATCGTATTCGGTACGTTTTCGGTTTCGTTATTTCGTTATTTTTTTTGTTGTGTCGTGCGCCTCTTGCTCTCTGCTTCTTCCTCTTATTCGTTTGTTTTTTTTTTGTTGTTCTTTAGTCCCGCTTTGGGCAGCTTTTCTGATTGTTTTTGTTGTTGCTGTTGTTGTTGTTGTCATCAACCTCGCTTTTTGCCAATTAATTATAATAATTAAGTTTGAAATGCGTTGCGACTAAGCAACAATAACAACAACAACAACAACAACTGAAAGCAAACACAAAAAATGCTCCACACGCAAACGCATTTTACGGCCAAGCCAATTTTCCGGGCAATCCTTTGACTTCGTCTAACTAACTAGGCGACCACCCCCCTCTCACCCACCTGACCCCTGAACCCTCAACAACATGACCCTAAACAAAAAAAAAAAAAAATTACATACTCATCAACAGCAACAACAACATGTCATGTGTGTGCGTGTACATACAGTGCACACTCTATATAATGAACCAATTAGAAGCAAGTACTTTTCGTACAATTCGATAAGCAATCTTTTTCTTTATATACAGTGACTCTCAGCTTATTTCGTGCAAGTGCACACATGAGTTTTAAAAGTCAAATATCTGACGAACTATAGAAGATATTATATAGGCCCTTTTTTACAAGTCTGTATTCTTATTTGGATTAGATCTATTGTACTCCTTCGTTATGGAGCTCCTGCTGAGCTTTGGGCTTCATTTACAGTCTAGTCAAGAAATTCACTGCCACTCTACAGTTAATTCCAATGACTATTTACTTATATTTAATAACCTGCTCTCAAATGAATAAAATTGTCAATAATATAACGCTGTTATTTTAATCATAGAATGGGAATACTACCGCATCAAACATGACCACATAATGGGTGTCCTATATGTTGGCTACGTTATCCTAATTAAATCTAAAATGTACCTAAGTTTCAAAATATATATATGTATATATATATATAATATATATTATTATTATTATTATTATTTAATATATACATAGTTTTAAGTGTAACTTACAACTAGACGTGAAGCTATGGCTACAATGGCCTTAAGCTGTTTATAAGTGGTATGTGTGTAATTGTACTATAATTTGTGGAATATGTTACTGTGTTTAAGGAAAGAAATAATAAGTTTTGTATTAGCTATGCTTGGATTCTGTAGTAGAGTGATAGGGTTTTGGTTAGAGAATATGTTTGATCTGTGTTGTGTTAAAGCGGGGCAAGAAATTAGGATATGTTTTATATTAGACGAAAGGGGCTCGTTGCATAGTTGGCAATTGCTAGTGAGATTGTGATTGTTGTGATTGAGGTAATGTTCATGGGTTAATTTAGAGTGTCCGATACGCAGTCGGGTTATTTTTATTTGCTCAGTTCTATTTAGTTTTTGTAAAAACAGTTGCGGAGTGTTAGTTTGGGAAGATATTGTCCTGTACCAGTCCGTAGTAAGGTTATTAAGTTGGATTTTATATTTTAAATAATTCATTTTTAAGTATTAATTTATATCACTTTTATTGTAATTCGTTGTGCTAATCAATGGTAGTGAATGGGCCAATTTGTCACCTGCATCCGCCAAAAACTTCGATTGCAACTCCAACTACAATATGCGCCTTTTCTTATTGCGTTATGTAAAAGTTGAATAACTTAAAAATAAAATAACCGATTACTGTAAATTTAATTTAACTATTTAATTTGATTCTTTTGGAATTGGTTTAGACTTTGTTTTAAACACGCTATTAATTAAGGGGCCACCTTTATTGCCAATTCTGCTGCTTTATCATTGCTTTTCTTTAACATCTCAAGTGGTAAGCTTCAGTTCTTTAATGTATCTTCAGCTCTTTAATGTTCTGTTCTGTTCTTGCTGGCTTACACATTGCCATTCAAATAATCTTACAAAAAGAAGTCCGGAGAGGTCAAATCCATTCAATATGGAACCTTTTTTGACACACGAATACAATCTTTGGGGATCTTTTTGTTGCAGAAACTGAATTGTTGGATATGCAGTGTGTCATATATTAGCCTTAGTCGTTGATGAACGGCATCTCCCACTATCATGGCGAAAATGCACTTAAATCAACGTTTCTTAAGAGTCTAAAGACAAGTAATTCGACTAGGAATTGTCCAAGTTACGGCATGTTACAATAAAAATGGCGCACCCTGCACAAAATATAATGTAAATATTTATTACACACTTACATATCTGTATGTATACATCAAACTCCTTCTATATCTCACATATATATATATGACAATATACCAGATAAATCGAGAACTGACAGCAAAGTGTGTGACCCCATTCAGAATGGAAATTACAAAATTTACGATCCAAGTACGTGTCTGTGCATTTGTATATTTTTTTATGCCCGAAATTATAAAAAAAACGAGTATAATAACTTTGTGCAAATGTTTGCAACAGGCAGAAGGAGGCGTGGCACAGATATTATGCAAGACAACGTATAAAAGGGTATTCTATTGTCGCACACAGTCGACTGTATTTACTTGTTGTCCATTTTTCTCTAATTTTGTTTCCCTTTATTTTTTGTGTTCTTTTTCTGCTACTTACATCATCGTACAAAATCAAATTTTTACGGCTTCGCTCGCAGATTGAAGTTCAGTTGAAAGCAAATACACACACACACAAATACTTGTACATATGTATATGTATTTGTATATATATACATATATATATATATTTGTACATTCCTTCATATGTTGTAACTAATTTCGGGGTATCAATTTAATGTCAATTAGATTATCCCCCAAGTAAATCAAATATGAACACTTTATAACGTATGTATATACGACATACACAATATCGTATATCGTATATATGTATGTATGTACGGTCTGTATATGTATGTATATGTATATGTATCGTTAAATCCACTGAAGGATACTCGCAATAATTGCAGCGTGTGCTGTACGTGGGCAACATTACGCATTCGTTGTAATGATTGTGTTTGATTATATGGCAGATGGGAATGGGATTGAGGGACTTGGGAGAGTTGGGTTGGGGTACTGGGCATATAAAGTATGGCAAGTGGCAAGAATGGCAAAAATGGCGGATGGGGGACAGGACGAGAATGATTATTATGATGATGAAATGCCGTTCGTTGCCCGCCACGTTGCCATGTGAGAAACAATAATAACAACAAAATTGTCCCACATGCAGCTCATACACACATGTCACCCACTCCACACCTACACACACACAAAGACACAGCAAAAGAAGCGAACACACATACCCACATAGGACAGCAGCAGAAGCTTTATGAAGAAAAAAGAAAATCTTTCGAAATTTAAGGCGAAATTTCTTATCTCTCTCTCTCTCTTTCTATCTCTCTGCCTCTTCCCTCCGCGTAAATTACTCATTCGTTTGCCCATTTTTTAGCGTACAAACACTTGTCTACAGTTACCCCCAAACTAAAATATTAATTATAATTATAATTAACATAAAAAATAATAGTAATATCAACCGCAACAGTAACAATAACAATTATTTGCTATTCTTTTTTGTTGTTGTTGTTGTTGTTGTCATTTTGCAAATGAATTTCAAACAAATTTCTTCCTTATTTTATCTTTTATCTGCTCGCTTTGTTTGTTGTTGTTGTTGTTGATTGATAGACGGACAGCAAGATTGAGGCAAGACCGAGGGGGGTGGGGGCGCTGTCGGCAGCGCTGTCTGCTCCAATAAGTCAAATAGTTTTTCACACAGCGACATTTTTCATTTTGCTTCAAGTATTTTTTTTATTTGTTCTGCTTAAGTTTTCAATTCTTTTTTTTTGGTTTTGGTTGCACGACGAAGAAATTGTCGCAAAGTGAAATTATTTTTGGCAATTGTATCTACGCTGCAGGTGCGAGAGAGCGAGACGGCGCACAGAGGAGCGACAGAGACAAAAACAGGGGGTAGAGGGTAGGGGCGCGAGGGCGGTGGAGGATTGCGACCTAATTTCGGTTTCTGTTTCACATTTTTATGCGTTCATTTGTTCTGCTGTTGTTGTTGTTGTTGCTACTGTTGCTGCTGCGGCAATTAGCGAACACAATGTGAACAGCGCAAGATATGTGTACATATAAAAAGATACATATACATATACACATGTACATACAGTGTGTGTGTGGGTTTGAGTAGCTTAAGGCAAAAAAAAAACACAAGCGAATTGCGTAAAAATAACAATACACACACACACAGCGCACAGCTGATTGAGGCAAGTCATCCATCTAGATACACACACACAAACATGCACACACAGACACCATTTCCCCTCTCCCGGCACACACGCACACAAATCTATGTAAACGACTGACAAAGCCTTCGCTTTGCCTTAAGAAGTGCAGGCACGTTTAAAAGGATTAACTGTGAAATGTTCGTACAAATTCATTGAAATGCTTACGCACACACACACAGAGACAGTCACTGCCCACACATAGTTCTGCATGCAAATCTGCTGCCAAGTTGTGCGTAACAAAAGTGCACGCACACATACAGAAGAGCAGGCCAAGCAGAGAGTGGAAGAGAGAGAGTGGGGTCAGAGAAACAAGGCAAGGCAAAATGTAACAAGCATAAAACTCGCCGCACTGACAGCAATGCCAACACACACACACAGAGAGAGCGGGAGAGCGAGAGAGAGGGACACATGCATTACTACAGTGCTGGCCATAAACAAAGTGCTGCAGCATCAAAGATACTAGTCAAAATGTATGTAGCAGTGCCAGTTGTTGTTGTTGCATGTTGAGTGCACTTACAGCACACACAAAGAGCAAAAAAAAAAAGAAAAAGGAAAGAGTAAAAAGATGTAAAGAAAGAAAAAAAGACGGAATGCAGCGGCAGATTCTAATACGCGTACTCAACTCTATTACGACCAAAATGTATGCAAAAAAAAGCAAAGCAAAAGAGCACGAAGAGATGGTGTAGAGAAGGAGGAATGATGCAGGAAGGCAGGAAAGAAGGAAAGAACAAAAAGTTACACTCGCAAGTAAAACAAAAATACTTTTGCCAAACTTATTTCTCTCTTGCCAGACGCAAATAAAACTTGTGCAAGAAATACAAAAAAAAAAAAAAGAACAAAAAAGAAATAAATAAAAATAAAAATATCTTTATAAACAGTAAAAATGTAAGCGAGAAAACTTTTTTTTGAAAGGAATGCAAACGAAAAAAAAAGAAGAAAAAGGTTTCTGTTTTTATGGCCGCGAGTGTACACTGTATGCGTAAAGTAACTGTAACGAGATACACGAATGTTTTTGGTGAGAGTGACACAGAGAAGAAGACTTTGTGAGTGGGAGAAGGCAAGAGAAGACCCAGAAAAGTGTGGAAGGGGGTGTTGGGAAGAGGTGGAGAAAGAGAGGGAGGCAGACGCTGAGCAGCTGTTTAAAGCAACGAGAGACTGAAAGCGAAAGGACAACGCAACAAAGGCAAATGTTGGTCCGCTCTACCCAAGGGTAACTGATGGATGGGAATATTTGCCAAGGGGCAATGGAGCAGAGGGAAGAAACAGAGAAAGGGGGGGAAGGGTGTATGTGGGATGAAAGAGTCGCTTTTGAATATTTAATATTTATAACTTGAGCAGCGAACCGAGAGATGATTTGTATCCCCCCACCGGAAGCTAATCTCGAGTTGAACTAACTCGCGCAGTCACCCACTTGCAAACACACACACTAACACACCGACCACAGAGAACGAAGCGCAGAGCTTTTCCATGGCGGCCAAGGCAAGGCAAAGGCGAGTGAGGTTAGAGTGAAATATATATACGTGTGTGTAAGTGTGTGTGTATTAAAACATACATACATACCAAAATATGTATGCATGTGCGCGTGTGTGTGTGTGTGTGTGTGTATTTTAAAGCATGTTGCACCAAAAATCCAAATAAGTATGCTTTATCGATTCCCACACACACATACATAAATGGTTATGTACACATACACATGCATACTTTCGAGCGTGACCGCGCCAGAATTCTTCGCTTTCTTTTTTTTTTTTTTTTTTTTGAAAGAAACTCAATAAGGATGGAAAACGAAGAAGAAGTAGAAGAAGAAGAAGTAATGCTCAAGCTCAACTGAGCTTGCCTCGGCAGCGCACTTAATTTGTTGCTGTTGCTTTTGCATGACACTCTGTGCGGTGCCAGCAATGAAAGAGAGGGGCAGGTCGAGAGGGAAGAATGAGTGGGGCCTGGAAATGAATTCCTGGTTTGGGCTCCTGCAAAAGTCAGCCCTGACCGCTGGCTTTGGCAGCCTGCCGAGGCGCATGCACGAGCACACAGCCAGACACACAGACACATATACAGAGTCACGCTATAGACACACATACATACAACATACACGCATACATATACATAAGTAAGCTCAGTCAGTTAGTCGGTCATTATGGCAAAGCTGTTGTTGTTGTTCTCGTTGTTGTTGCTGTGAGTGCGTGCCACGAGTGTCCTGTTGCTGACAACAACAACAGCAACACCTAAATGCAAATGAAGAGTAGAGAAGAGAGCGAGAGAAGAAGAGAATAGATCGCGAGCAGAGCAAGAGAATCCCCCTAGATATTGACTGTATACATTTGTTGGTGTGTGTGTGTGTGTTTTGCATGCCTGCACATGCTTGTATATACATATGTGTATGTGTATGTATTGCTATTGCAGGTCAAACTGCCGGCCACGTTCTCTCGATTGCAGCACGAACAACAACTCTTAAATTACCGTAAAGGATGCTGATGTCATGCAAAACTCCTGCATGTATATGCCTTTGTGTATGTTTGTATGTACATATGTATGTATGTATGTGTGTGTGTGTACTTAGAGCTGTTGCATTTTGCCTGTGGAACATTCTAGTTTGACTTTACACTGAGCCCGAGCTTTCAGGGATCACTGCCAACACTGTAACACACACTAACACTTGCATACGCAAATTCCACATAGACACACTCACACACACACACATATGTACACATAGTATGACACGCTTTCATTTATTCATAAATTAACAAAACATTCCAATGACAAACTTTGCAATTTGACACAGCACAAATTGAAGCAGCGAACAAGGCTTTTCAAACCACTGTGCGGTGACGAAGCCTTGTCGTCGTCTGCCTGTGTGTGTGTGTGTGTGCGTTGTTTTGGTGAGAAGAAAAAAGAGGCGAAAGCACAAGGCAAATCATGCTCTTCCCTCTGCCTCTGTCGCGGTCTCTGCTACTGCCTCTGTCGCGGTCTCTGCCTGTGCCACTGCCTCTGCCTGTTCTTATGTATGTGTGTGCGTGTGCGCTTGTGGTGAGCTTAGGCTTGCTTTAGCTAAGTCGAATTGTTGCGTGTGACGCCGACGCAAGCAGAGTCCTGTCGCTGCTGCGCTACTTCTTCTGCTGCTGCTGCTTTTTGTGAGCTTTTTTCTTTGGCTTCTGTTTGTATAGGTGCACGCAACACTAAAAGTCAATTGACCCGAAACTGTTCTACATGTACGTGTGTATGTGTATGTATGTTTGTACATAAACACATATAAACAGCGACTGCAGCAGCACAGCAGATTTCATTTTATTTGTATGCTTTTACTTTAAACTCTGAATGTATTTTCTATTAAAATTGCACAAAAATCACAGCCAACAACTGCATACATTCACACATGTACCGACATACATGTACATACATACATATGTACATGCTATGTACATACATACATAAATATATGTATATGTACATATGTACTTTAATGTGTATGTACTTCGAACTGGTGGTCGCAGTTGTTGTAGTAGTTGCTCCCGCTATTATTAGCGCAATGGGAGTACAAAAACAAAAGAAACAGCAACAGCAATAACAACAACAAAACACAAACAAAAAGAGCCGCGACCGCGCTGCTATTGTATTTGTATTTATTGTTGTTGTTGTGTCATGCTTTACTTTTCAATCTATTTATGCTTTATTTGCATGCCTTCTTTCAATTATTTCGCACGTTCAGTTCAGTTCGCGCGTTCTCTCTCGCTGCTCTGCCGCTCTCTTTCCGTTTTTGGTAGAATGCTGTTTCTCTCCTCTCCCACGCACACAGAGCATCAGCAGTGCAGTTGCTCTACCACTTTCCCGCTCTCCCACTCTCCCACTCAATCTCTTTACGCCGCTCTCTTTGCCGCACATTGTCATAAGAGCGCAACAAATTGCAAATTGTTGTTATAATGCATTTAATTAACTTTGCATCATTTACAACTGCATGCGTATGCGTGTGCGTGTGTGTCAGACAGGACACGTGTCAATTACAGTGTCCAAAAGTCAAGAGAGTTAACATTTAACTCCAATTATTTCTGATTGAATATCGTATAGCTTCTTGATCTGAATAATAAATCATGTTCACGTCACATAAACTGAAGAGATATACGGACACACACACACATACTCTAGACAACTTAATGACATTACACGCGATTATCAACGAATACAGAGTATATACTAGTATATATAGTAACTAATGCGCTTTAGTCGCCTATTCTATATATATATATACTATATGCAATATTTACAAGTACTAATATCATGAGTTTTCATCGGTCTAGTTAGGGCACTTTGGGACAGAATAATTATCTGCTAATGCACAAATAATATACTAGAACACAAATTCGATAAAGATCTTTTAGTTTTGAATTCCTTAATAGATTATATTACTATTTTGAGAAGTTGTATGTGAGTAGCCAAGGAACGATGATCGCTTCGAGGCTGCACTTATATACATTATATGTACATATGTATACTATATATAGCATACATATGTACATACTTATTTATAGTATATACATTATGTGTACAAGTATGTATGTGTTTGTGTATTATATATGCATGTATATAACCCTCATATTATTCAAATATGCCTGCATATTACGCGCAATTTATAAAATCCATTTAGTTAACCGGGTCATCAGCTTGCGATGATTGGGGCCAGCGATTGTGTTGTGAGTCGGATTAGTGATTAGGGACAGAGAGAGAGAGGGAGTGAAAGAGTGTGTGTGGAAAACTGCATCACTTTTAATGCATTTTAGGGATAGGTAGAGGGAGGGGGAGAGGGAAGTGGAGGTTTAGCTTTTCATTGATAGTTGTCAGCAATGCAAAGAGAAGAGCGGAGGCACACCAGGGCGAAACCTTGATGAGATGTCCATGAAAACACACACACAGAGACGCACACACAGCCGCACACTTGTCCCAGGGTGGAGTTGTCAGAAGAGTCGAGTCTGTTCCGCTATCAAGGACGTGCAGCACAGCAACGTGATGGCTTTTTTTTTGCTCTCTTTCTCTCTATATCTTGCAACTTTTTCCATTCTTTTCCACTTGCCTTTTTCCCCTTTTTGTTTCTGTTTTTTTTTTCGTTCTTTCTTTCGCTCTGCTTTTGTTTTGTTTTTTTTTTCTTTTTGTTTTCTAATGTGAGTTTTGGTGTTTTGTGACAAACGAAAACTTCTTTGAATCGTTTGTGCACACGGTGCGACGCGTTAGCGCGACTGCGCAGCAACAGCGATAACAGCGTCAGCTGAAAAAGTTTTGCCCTCGCTCGCGCGCTCTTCCCCATTCCCTATCCCTCTCCCGCTCCTACATGCTCCAGCCACCTGCTCTGCCTGCCATAGCTGCTCTGCTCTCCCTCTGCTCCACATCCCACTCTCCCACACACACACACACGCATACCCACCCCAACTCCTCGGTACAGCATGAAAATTTTCGTTGTTGCTTGGTGTCCTGTCCCTCGCACACACACAGGCACAGACACAGTCGCAAGCACCGTAATTTACGTGCGGCTCTGGCTCTGCTCTCTTTCACTGAAAATCTCTTGCTTGTTTGCCACACACACACGCGCACACAAGTTTATATACACATGTACATATGTATGTGGATATAAACGCCTATTCAAACGGCTATTTTTTGTTGAATTGTACTGTTATTTTGGAGTCTCTTGACTTTTGTATAGGCAGCAACAGCAGCATCTACAGTTATTTTACAAGATTTGCACTCTCCTTTGGTTTGTTATTTTTGCACGCGAAAAAAAAAACATATAATTATGACTAATAGGCAAAATATAATCATATTTCTTCAAACAATTAGCTAATACATTAATGCCTGCACACATCTATGCTCGCCTCTATGTATATGCATGTATAAGTATGTGTGTGCGTATGCGTATGTGCGAAATGGGAACACACTGTTATTTTCTTACTCGTTGCACTTTTTTGGCGTACGATGACGACGGGGCGGGGGCAAGCGCGTGTGTCTTTCAGTTTTGTGCTCTGCCTTTTAGCCAATTGGAAAATCGACATGAAAAGGAATGCAAAAAGCTAACAACAGCAGCGGCAGCGCAGCGCGGTCATTGAGCCGATTTTTCTTTATTATTATTCTTTTAATTCGTTTTCTCATTTCCTTTTTATTTCTCGTTCTTTTTGTTTGCGGTATATAATGCAATAAACAATGTGTGTATGTACATCATCGTTTATGTACGTATGCTCGTACTAGGTACCTATGAGAAAAAAACAAAAAAAAAATAAAATAACATTTCTTACGCACACACGCACGCACAGAGCACGTCTCAGTTCGGTTTAGTCAGATTGGAATTATACATACACATATACATATGGACTTAGCAGTATGTATGCATATGTATGTGTGTTTCCAATTGGTGTTTGTTGCTAGTCCGCTGCTCAGCTTTGAGGCTGCTAAGAATTTTCTGCTTGCGCTGAACCCGTCGCACCAGCAGCGTTGGCGTCGCCCCCTCTCTTATTCTTTGTACATTGATTGTATGTATGTTTGTGTATTTGGGGGCTTTGGTTAATTAACGCACAAGTTTTTCAACAATTTTAGATGGAAAAAAAACAACAAAAAATTTCTGCTTGCAATTTACCTTTATAATATTATTGCTACACTTTTGCTCACGCAGACGCACGGTAAATTGGTTCGAAGCAAATTTCTAACGCGCTCCCGCAACACGTCCGGCCGAAATTTCAATGCAAAAGTAGAGTTGTGTCGTTTCGGTTAGGGTTGTTGAATATCAATCGATTTGCCGATAGACACAATAATAGACAATCGATAAGTTTTATGTATATTTTTCCATTTTTCGGTATTTTAAGTATCGATAAGTCTGTTAGATCAAAATACTTTCAGTGATATTATTTCGATTACTAAACTTATATCAATCGATATGGTTTTTATGGCTGCAATTAATTTAAAATATTGTTTTATTTATTATTATAAATAAAGGTACTTTTTTAAAAGGCAAAAGTTAGCTTATAATTGCACATATAAGCAATATCGATGTTTTGTAATCAAATAAGTTGTTCGCTTGCAATAAGATTATGATAATGCAACTGGCTATCGCAAACCATTTTTCAATATTCGCGCCAAGGTAAGTTATTCGTTAAATTAAATTAAATAGCGCAAAAGATATCATTCAAAATTATTTGGTATTACCAAATAATATATGCAAATTTAGCATATGCATATATATCAATACGCACTACTTGTTGCCCAGCATTAATAAAGTAACTGCGGACGATACGTCGTGATATCGTACCAGTTATAGTGACCGTGACTCGTGACCTACGATGAGTAGCGAGTAATGCATAAATGCATGATACGCATCTCTAGAATGTATAAAACAGCGAAGGGGAAGGTAACAAAGTCGTCAGAATCTATTCCGTATTTTTTGAAAATCTACGTATTCGCGTGTGCCCTTGTGTGTGTTAATGTGATTTAAATAAAAGTCGGCCAATTGCTGTACACCGCACTGTGTTAGCAAATAAATAAATATTTTGGAGAATCTCTCCCCTGCCCCCCCTCACACTGGACACTGGACCCTCCTTCCACCACACGACGACGACAACGACACCACACAAAGCAAAGGCCAGAAACAGAGTGAGAGAGACAAGAAAATAAGCAAAATCGCGAAACAAAAAGTGAACACAAGAATTGACCATGAACGGATTTAGCACCGGTGAGGAAGACTCACGGGGTGGTCACCCAGATCAGACATGCTGTCTCATAGACGATATGGAAAGGTGCCGCAATCAGGCTGGCTATGCCAGCTACAGCAAACGTATACAAAAAACCGTGGCCCAAAAGCGGCTTAAGCTAAGCAATGATCCAAGTGCCCAACATATTTACATATGTGATTTTCACAAGGAACGCATACAATCGGTGCGCACGAAGCGGCGGCGCAAGGATAGTGAGGACGATAGCAATGAGACTGACACCGATTTGCATGAATTCCCTGATCTCTATCAGCTGCAGGTGTCCACGCTGCGTCGCTACAAACGTCACTTCAAGGTGCAGACGCGTCAGGGCATGAAGCGTGCGCAGTTGGCCGATGTAAGTGCAGAGCGCTTAGATATATATTTATCTATATATAATATATATATATATATATATAGTATATATGTCGACCCTTCTTTTGCAGACCATTATGAAGCACTTCAAGACAATACCTATCAAAGAGAAGGAGATAATAACCTTCTTTGTTTATATGGTGAAAATGGGCTCCAACAAATTGGATCAGAAGAATGGTATCGGAAATGATACCACTTGAACGCAACTTTTGCGGCAGCGCAGATATCGATATCGTTATCGGTGTCGCTATCGCGATGATGCCGGCTGCTAGCTACAGCGTATGCTGTCCTACTCTCACACAATTAAACCCACACACAACACATATATATACACAGATGTAACGAATATAGAAGGGAGCGTCTACAGTGAAATCGAGAATTAGCCGAAAAGATGCTGAAAAAGAGAGGGAGAGAAGTATTTTTCTCAGCCAAAAATGTTTTTTTTTTTATTGTTTTATTAGGTAAGACTTAGCCCTTGCTGGCTTTCCACAGGACTAAGGGTTAATCCCCCTCCCTCCAGGAGTAAGATGGTTATCTGGTCTGATCGACCATTAACTGTCAGCAATATATAATTAAACGTTTTTTTCTTAATTGATTTTCTTATAAATTCGCTGCAATATTAGAATTCTGTAAGAACTAAAAGAAAAAAAGAAAACGAAAGATAAACAAATTTATTTTGTACGCACGTTTTGATTGCAGGCAGCTAATCAAGGTTTCACTGTACCACGTCAACATACACATACACAACACACACACACACTAATAGACCGCATAACGACAAGAAGAAGAAGAACAAAACACTACTGGTGCTCCCAAAATAGTTTAAACAAGAGAGAGAGAGAAGAAAACAAAAAGTATATTGAAAGTGAGATGAAAATACGTTAAAAGTTATTGTAGCGTTCACCGTTGTTAATAGATCTTTATACAAATTCTACAACTTGCATACAATAGTTAAACTAATAATAATTACATAAATTTAAAACAATAACAAAATGTTAATTAACAGACCCAATATCGGGGCCAAAGATGGATATATTACCATAACCTTAACTTAGCCTTTGTCGTTTTCCGTTGTTGTCGCCAATTAGCCAAAAGCAATCAAATAATATTCTAAATCTGCCAACGAGAAATGTTAATAATAATGATGAGTTATAAGATGAAAAACCAGAAGAAGAACAACAACAATCAAGAACTTCATAACATTCTACGTAAACTAAAATTTAAAATACCAACTATAATAATAGAATTATATTCATAATGTAATAACGATAAATGGAAACTCTTTAATAACATGTAATTATTAAATTTAACACCCTAATTATAATTAATTTGTAAATGTAATTTTAATGATCATTTTAAGAAACCTGATTAAAAGCATAAAACATCTTTTAAGCGACCAAAAATTTATATCTTCGGTTGATCGAATCCGGAGCTCACATACCCTTGCAGGATAATTCGAAAGAAATTCTTCCATAGGCAGATACGATGATATACACCACACACACACAGCCACACACACATGAAAAAAGCACAACATACACTCGCACACATACACGTATATATGTACCTGTATATGTACATGTGGCTATATGGTCCATAAAACTGCCTGACCCACTAAATGTAAATGACATATCTGTACAAATGTTTAGCGCTTCGTCAAGATGATATCGAATAATATATATATATATATATATATATATATATACATATATATATATATATGTACTATAAACAAAACTGAGTTGAAGACACCACGCAATAATGCCTTATAAATACCCTCTGCAAGGGTGCACAAATGTGCGTGGCAATAAAAATATTTTACTTTATTGATTTAAAGAAGCTTCTGAGTTTTATTTTGTGGCAATATTTCTTATATATGGAAATTGAAAACAAAGCCTCTATGCATGTATAGTAAATACTTCAACAAAATTCCCGACGTCAACTAAAATAGATTTTATACTATACGACATGAAATGCGGATGTGATAAAAAGGATACAGAGCTAAATGAAATAAGTTATTCTAATATCGCCGGTAATAAAGAATACGTATTTAAAAAATTAAAAGTATATATCATACATATGACAGGGCAAAGCTGAAGAAATCATTTGTGAAATGCGCATTTAAATTATTGCGGTTCACATATATCGATATGTAGGGGTGCATTTTCTTTTCGAACAATCGATAGATATTTTATCATATTGCGTTCTAAGTGGTTGCTCCTGGAATGCAGAGTCTGTTATGGTATTTCACAAATGCAATGTCGATAGGTTTTTATCTCTATATCGATAGCCATCGGCACTGGCGATACTTATGCCGATAATTGTACGCATCTCTATGTTATTTCATTTTTTGTGGTGGTTACTTTGTAAAAATGTGCTGTGTGCTTAAAATCAAACAATTCTGAGCATATTTGCATAAAATATCTCGAGTTCTGTGACGTAGCTGAAATTATTAAGCAATTAACTTGTATCTGTACCTGCATAGTCGGAGCGATACAACGCTAAAAAATACGTACACGCATACTACTCCCAAAAGCAACGCTATATACAAAGACGCACACACACACACACACTCAAGAAGCGTGCGTTTAAGTGTGTGTGTGCGTGCATGTGTTTGTGTGTGTGTCAGTGTTAGTGCGTGCTGCTATCGTCGTCGTCGTCGTTGCAAAGAGGAAGCAGAGCAGCAGCAGCAGCAGCAGGCAAAGGCGAACAAGAAAAAGGAGCAAGAGCCTAAAGAAGCTGCCGGAGAACGTACAACAACAACAACAACAGCAACAACGACTTAAACAGTGCAGCCTGCAGTCAAAAGTTTTTAATACACACAACAAACAACAACAATCGTAATACAACAGGCGTAATCATAAGAATAATAATAATAACAACAACAGAGGTAGCAGGAAGCAAGAACAACAACAACGAAGAAGAAGAAGGAGGAGAGAATAGCAAGCGCAACAAAAGGTGTTGCCCCAACAAAATAATGCAACAACAACAGGAATCAGGGGGCGAGGAGAGCTGGCTGGAAGAGCAATGCCACAGCGAAATCAACGGCCAGAACGATGAATACGAGCGCGAATTTGTGCGTGAGCGCGACAACAATTTAAGCACAGTCTGGGGCGCATTCCAGGATTCGGCAACAGCCGTTGCACAGCTCTATCGTGGTAAGTTGCGCCTCAAGTTGCAGCTTAGCAAGTCTTCTTCGTCGTCGTATCTATCCCATCTTTCCATCCATAGGTTCGTTTTGTTTATGGCGCAAGTATGTGTGTGTGTGTGTGTGCTCTCTGTATGTGTATGTGTGTGCTTAAAAATAGTTTGGGCGAGGGTATTAATAGCAAGTGTGCTGCTTGCCTGACTCGGCCTGACAGACAGCAACAACAACAACTACACATGCACACAACAGGCCCGGCTTTTAAGCTCTATGCTTGTATGTGTGTATGCACATACGTGATTGTTGGAATATGTAGAAAACTTACACACACACACAGACGCAGTACTCCTAAAAATTCCCCACATTCTCACATTCTCTCTTTTTTTTTTCTCCTTTGCTCGTTTTCGTTTGCAAACTACGCATTATCAAAGTGCAACAGCAGCAGCAGAAGGGCTTGGAATGCAATAGATGGTGTCTCTGCCTTTCACTCTTCCTCTTGCAACAAATAAAGCAATACATACATACAAATTATAAGTGGAAATTGGAAAGGAAAAGGTGGAGATGAAGGTGGGAGAAGTGCACTGCACTTGGTCCTGTTCTGTCTCTTTTTACCTTGGATTTTGCTCTATTTCTTCAAGTTTTTGGATAGATTTCGGGGATATTGTGATTGCATGTGTGTGCGTGTGTATGTCTGTGTATGTGTGTAAGCATATAGTGCGTCATTTCCGCACGAGAACAACAAGAACAACTATTGATGAAACAGCTGTTGTATCGGCCTACGCAAAGGAAGTCTCTGCCACTGCTGCTGCTGCTGCTGACGTCGCTGTCAGCGTCAGATGAATAAGCGTTTTATTCGTAATACTCTTCCATTATCTTCTTTCTTTTGTGCAGCAACTTCATTTTATATTTTCGTGTATTTTCGCATTTCCTTTGGGTCGATAACAGCAAGTTGCTTTGGTCCTTTTTGTTCGTGTCATCAGCAGGTGTTGGTCAGGGGATGAGAGAGAACAAAAGAATAGTAGAACAACCAGGCGAGAGAGCGTGAGAGACTGATCTTTAATGGCGGCCGCCCTCGTCTGAGGTTGTGGTGTGTTATTGCTCCTCTCCTTTACGCACACTGTGATCCAATGCTGTGATTTTTGGACAATTTATCGAAATTATTGATTATTTTAGGTATAATTAATGTTAGTTTGTAAATAATGCATTAAATTGATGTTTATTTCATGAATTATTATTAATCCTGTATTCCCTCTCTCTCTCTCTGTCTTTTGTAGAGCGCTCATCAAACACATTCGCCTCGGAAACAGGCGCACTGTGGCTGCCCTTTCAGACTGCAGCTGGCACGGTGACAACACTATACAAAGGTGAGTGTGAGCGAGATGAGCTATGTGGGTTCCACATTGAATATTGTCAAAAAGGGTATACTAAGTTAGTGCAAATGTAATATACAGAAGAATGCACGGCAGACTTCCCAAACTATATATATTCTCGTTCAGGATCACTAGCTGAGGCGATCCAACCAGGTCTGTCCGTATGCACACCCAAATCTCAGCAATTATAAAAGCTAGAGACACAAAATTTAACATGCAACATCTTTCAATTGGATTTGTATACAACTTTCTGACTTCCACATATATTTATGCTGAACGTGGGGTATCTAAATCTCGACTGTAGCTTTGGTGATGGGTTTTTTAAAATCATTATGATTTTTAACTAATTGTCTGCTTCGATTTTCTCTATCGATAGAATCATGTGATGGTCTCAAACGCACCAGCGACGCTGCCATACAATGCGGCTACCAAAGACGCACACGCGAACTGGCCGATTGGGCGCGTAGCAAAAAACGCCGGACGATACGACGTGAGGATTTATTAGCGTATTTAGCCGGAAGAACGCTGCCAACGCAATCAACACATGCCAATCGTCGGTGAGTCCGTCAGCGAGCAACATCCCCCCACCCCCCAAAGCTAACGAAACTCTCTCTCTTTCTTTCCTATTCATTCATTGTACTCCAGGTCACCCAAGCCGGAGCATTATCATGGCGGCAGTCTGCACAGTAATCATCATCATCAGTTGAGCGGAGGCGCCAATGGCGTCGCTGGCTTTGCCACCAATGGACTGAGCATGATGCCACCTGCCGGCACAGCGCATGGTGGACAGCCAACGCATTTACTGAACGCCGCCGGCGGACAGGGCGCAGTGGGCGGTACTGTCGGCGGCAACGGTGGCATTGTTGGCGATGATTTGCACACTTTCAAGGAGGCCTTAGTTCTGCGTCCACGGTAAATATTAATGGGCGTGTTTAATTCTATCTTACTGCGGCTTCAACATTCACCTTAAAGTTCCCCATGTTTCATTGTAATATTTTAGAGAGAACATACCTTGTATATACCTTAAGGTAGGACTGTATTTTAATCTTTAACAAGCAGAAGGAGGCAACTCTGAAGCCCACAAAATATAAACATTCGTGATCAGTGTCAATGGCAGCCAATTTAGTCAGTATGAACACTTTAATCCGCGTGATTATTAGAGCTAGCACAACCTAAAGTTTCTGGCAATATATCTTACTATGGCACGCAGATCAAATTTGATTTTGAACGCCCCGATATAGTCGATAAATAGTGTAATGATTTCTAAACACTTGGTTACGATCGAATAATCCACATAAAAGATATTTAAGAATTGCTCTCTTTCTTTCTTTTATAATAAGCGTGGCTTATTTCTTTCTTTTATAGATATTTATACCCTTCGACCATTGAAAATGGTCAAAAAAGGGTATACCAACTTTGTTCAAATGTATGTAACAGACAGAAGGAGGCGTAGGAGACCCCATAAAGTATATATATTCTTGCTCAGGATCACAAGCCGAGTCGATTGAGCCATGTCTGTCTGTGTGAACGTACAGATCGCAGCTATTATAAAAGCTAGAGTTACAAAATTTGGCAGGAAGACTCCGGCTTATGATAGCTGATTAAGTTTATTTCAAATGTTAGGTGCCACGCCCACCGCCCCCGTAAATTAAAAATTTAATTTTTGAACTCAATTTGTAAGCGCTGTATAAAAGCTACAACTTTTTGACTTTAACATATACTAAGCTGAATGAATTATCTACGTATTCTCCAAATTGCAAACCGATCGGACAATAATCACAGAAGTTATTTAAGAGAGTATGAGCATAAAAACAAATGCTTCTATCAGCTAACAAGTGATTCGGGCGAGCGCGAATCTGTTGGCAATAATTGTAAAGCATGTGGATATGCATATGTGTATGAATTTAACAAATTAAACTACACGGGAACATAGGTCGAAGGGTATCCTACAGCGCGTGCTGCGCGACTGTTGCTTTTCTTACTGATTTTCATTAAATTGTTAATCATTATCATAATTATGAAATGTTTTACATTGTAGATAATATGATGAGAACTTTAGGGTGAGAAGAATAGAAAATAGAATTGAAATCCCCTTTGTATTGTACACATTTTATATACTATATACTTTTCCTAATCGATATTTTCATTTACAGTGGTCCGGAACTATTAGCATTTGTTGCCAACGAGATCGCGCGTCATTGCAAGCGTCCTGGCAGTCCCATCGATGATAAAATGGACATTTGCCACTATAGCAGTAAACGTCAGCGCTTCATGTAATCCCCAACTGCCCCCCGCCACCCCCCCTTCCCCACACACAGCATGCAACGGGATGGTAACACACGCACACATTGCAATAATCATAGCACACACACACACACACACGGAGAAAGCCACTCTTATATATGTTCATCAAAGTTGTTACATCATACATAGCTGAATATGTATGCGAAAGAGACAGAAAGAAAAGAACAAAAGAGAGAACAGAGAGAGAGAGAGTATATACGTGTTTTGGTTATTTGAAATTGTTAAATTAAATTGTTTATAGACACAAGTTTGTGCAATTATACAAAAATGTATATGGTTATATTTAGAAATACGCTATACCGGATCCATCAAGAAGTTACACATCGAGATAGTGAGAGAGAGAGAGAGAGACATCCTGTTGCAAACACTCATATACATATTAAGCATAAAACACACACCGAGCAGCATAAATTAAGTTTAGTTAATTATTGAGAGTAAAAAGAAAAAGCTTTTTTTTGTTTGTAAGTCTTCGAGTCAATAAGGAAGAAAGTGAGTTGTATAACACAACTGTATGGACACAACTGTTATACGGCAAGAAGCATTGGCATATGGCAGACAGTGCCGTGATCCTTACCACCCCTTCCCCCTTTCCCCACCAGGATCTATGTACTATATACGATGCAGAGTGCACGTACTAAAATCATTTATGTAGTGAATATTGTAAAAATCGATTTAACAAACTGCGTACCCTGTTATAAGCCAAATGATGTAATGTATATAACAAAAAACACTAGGGACCGTAACGGTTATAATTTTTATTAAAAAAATTGAAAAATAAGAGTTATAAACTAATTTTTTTAATTTAAAAATCATTTTTAATTATTCTATTTGATTTTTAAAAATAAAAATCAATTTATAACTTTTATATTTGATTTTTAAAATAAAAATCAAATAGTAAGAGTTATGAATTGATTTTTATTATAAAAATCAGAAATAAAAATCAAATTGAAATTGCTCATGAACCGAGAGTCCTAGATCATATATTGGTAAATATACTATATATGATCTACACTGCAATACGTACCAATTTCAATTTGATTTTTATTTCTGATTTTTATAATAAAAATCAATTCATAACTCTTACTATTTGATTTTTATTTTAAAAATCAAATATGAAAGTTATAAATTGATTTTTATTTTTAAAAATCAAATATAAAAATTGAAAAATGATTTTTAAATTAAAAATTAGAAAAAAAGTTTACGCGGTTTTTGTGTTCGCCGATGAAAACTAGCACGGTAGGATTTTTCCTACATTTTCAGAGCTCTTTAACAGCTTTGATTTTTTTAATCTCATAATTATTATTTACGGTCCCTGAAAAACACACAAAACAAATCATAAAAAAACACGTAAATGAAAGAGAAAGCAGAGAGAAAGAGTAACATGTGCAAGAAGAGGAGGTTAGAAATTACGCAAAAAGTGAAGCAAACTTCAAAATACAAATAAAATTATAACTTATTAGCTGTTTATATTGATATCATCCATATGTTCATCTCGATCACAAAACGATAAAAAATTTAAAACAATTACAAAAAAGAAAACATCATCTGAATGCTTCCTAAATTTACCCGACAAACGAAAAACAAAAAGATTTCTTATAAACGGAAACTAACAAATTTGAAAAACAGAAAACAAATATGTAATATTAATGATAATGATAATGATAATCTGCGGATCAGAGCGGCGTGGATTGTCGGCTCTATAGCCCTGATCCGCGCTGTCGCAGTCGTTCGCATTCGTAGCTAGCCAGGTAATACATATGTATGTGTGTACACGTGCATATGTATAAATATATATATATATATATATATATGTATTTATTCATATAGATCCTATGTATATGATTACCGTACCGGGGAGATGATAAGTGAGAATCAAATACTAAAATTGCATGTATTAAAGCAAAGTCCTACGAAATATTGAGTTGTAATAAACAATTAATTTAACAACTATGCTAAATTAACAAAATACACAATTATACAAAACAAAAAAAGAAAGCAATTAAAAAAGAGAATGAAAAAGAACACTAATTTAAATAAAAACACGAAAAAAACATTAATAACACATGTTGATCGAATTTAATTTGATTAGGAATCGGATATCCACCCTGGGCTAGTCGATATAGTACTTTATAATGAGAAAGGGGTCAACAAGTGTCCAAGCCGATGTGGTTTAAGCCTGTTTAGTACGAAAAAATTGACGACTTTAACTTTGATTGAAATTCATTGCTATTTTTATTTTATATTTGATTTTTTTTTGTTGTATTTCAATATACATATTGTTTACATATATATATGTATATATATAGTTTTCTCTTATTTTGTTTAACCGCACAGCTAGCAATTATTAAGTTGCATACACAGAAAGATTGCGAATAAAAATAATGATAATATAATTAGCTAATATTCAGAACGAGACGATCCAAACCCGGCCCACTGTGCCTGTGTGTGTGTGTCCTCCCAAACTGTGCGAGCTACTGAAACTGTTGGTGAATCGTTTCATTCTGTCAAGAGAGCGCCAAATAAAATATACTAGTCAATGTGATAAATATATATATGTATGCGTGTGTGTGTGCCAGTTGCAGCTATAAACATTAGTGAACAAAATTACTTAAGATATTAAATCGCAACTATTTATCAACAACAGCAACAAAATTAGAGCGAGCGCGAGCACAGCAAACAGTTTGAAATGCTGCACAACACAAAGTACAGCTTGAGAGCTTTCATTCATAGTTTTTTGCTATTTCATTTTGTGCCAGAGATTGCAATACAAAATACAAAAAAAAAAAAAAAAACAGTTGAAGAAAGTACATACATACATACAATGTTTATATTTATTTAGCAAATCGGTTCGCTTATTGCAATTTCTGGCAAAATGTTTTTACTTTCAATTAATGTATCTATGTGTGTTTACATATTTACTTGTATATATGTATATATATATATATGTGTATTTGTATATATCATTCATTTAATTTACTTAACTTCTATGTATGTTGTATGTGTGTGTGTGTATAAACGATGTAAAGAGCAAAAGAAAATTCATTATTATTATTAATCGATCGGTATGCATGCCGTCTAGTTTAACGATAACGATACTTTTGAACTAATTACAATGCCTTGCCCTAAACGGAATGTTTTTGCTACATTTCCAACTCGATGAGAACTGTTCCCAGCATCAGTAACTATCGATAAACAGATATATATGCACTAGAGTCAATTACTGAAGAGGTTCATTGTCTGGGCACAGTTCTCACATAAATATACACAATAGATATATATATACATTTTGCTAATATATGTATATATATATATGTGTACTTGTATATATATGTAAATAGTACTTAATATGCCAAAGGAAATACAAATTGAAATCTTTAAC
Source organism: Zaprionus nigranus (assembly GCA_018903425.1). Lineage (NCBI taxonomy): Eukaryota > Metazoa > Arthropoda > Insecta > Diptera > Drosophilidae > Zaprionus > Zaprionus nigranus. The sequence goes on from JAEIGD010000027.1 coordinate 1,409,020, forward strand.
GTTAACGGAGTTGTATGCGCGTGTGAGTGTGTTGGTCGTTCTAGGAGCTCCAGTTCTTGTCCAATTAAATAGCGAGTGAAGGTTCTCTCGGTGTGTATGTGTATGTGTGTTAGTGTTAGTGTGATTGCAGAACGGAAAGACAATAGGTAGCAACACATTTAAGAGCCTTAACACAAGAAAAGTGCGTGACGTTGCGCAGGTGGGAACAGTCTAAAACTGTACCCAATTGGCATTTGCCGTGTTCTGTTGTCCTTGATTGCCGCTGCGTGTGGGAAAGAGAGAGAGACATGTTATTGTGCATTTTGATTCACATCCAATCTGACTGACTCACCCGGCTGATGCATAATCGGTCCACTCGGTGCCAGCTGCAGCGCCACCGCTCGTCCGATGTGCCGGAGATGCGCCCGGACTCTGTCGCAACGTCGCTGCTGGTGCCGCTGCGGCTGGAGGTGGCGCTATTTTGCCCAGGCCACCGGGCGGCGGTGGCAACACGCCGCCAGTTCCCTTGCCCTTGCCGGTGCGCGAGGTGCCCTCAGAGCCATCCTTTTTCTGCACAGTGGGGCAAAGAACAACGAAAGCATATAATAATAATAATGAGTTTGTATGATCATAATAAAATAATGCCTAAAGTTAAAGCTAACTTCATGTATAATTCTTAAGATACAAACTGAACTACGATAAGCTGCAGATAAGGATTAATCTCAGAAACAGCTTTTGAGCCTTGAGAATTCCGATTCCATTTTGATTTAAAGCCTTAATGCTTGCACTATCGGAATTTTGAGGAAATGACTTTAGTGATACTGTATATAAGATGTGTGAACAAACATAACATTATATAGGGAATAAAAATTGTAGGCTTTATACATAGATATTCGAGAATAAAAGCTTTCAAGATATCATATATTATCTAATTTAATTATTTTTTTAAATACTGGAAAGATCTAAAATAAATTGATGTTGACGACCTTTAGAAAGTTAATAGAAATATACTTTTTAACTTTGTGCAATATATCTTTTATCTCCTCAATATTCTTTTTAACTAATATTCTATTCTCTTCTACATGTATCAATATTCTCTTCTACATACAATTATTCTATGTATTCTCTTCTGCATTTATTGTATCTTCAACATGTATCAATATGCATTATATATATATATATATATATATATATATATATATATATATATATATATATATATATATATATATATATATATATATATATATATATATATATATATATATATATATATATTCTCTTCTACATGTATCAATATTCTCATCTCAATATATATTCTATATATTCTCTTTTATATATATGCTGTTCTCTTGATATTCTCAATTCCCTTACCGTTATCCGCATGTTTATTTTGATGGTTTCGCCCTCTTTGAATCCCAGATCAAGTTCCTGTTTTGGTTCAGTTTTCTCCTTTTCGATTTGCTCCTGATTCTTCACCCACTTGAAGTGATCCTGTAACGCCACATTCAGATCAAATGAATCGGAACGATCACCGAAACCGAGTCCCAGAAATGCCGATCGTCCATTATCATCCTGAACGCGTATAACGAAATAACGCGAACTATCCGAAACCGCCTCGATGGCAACGCCGGGATATGTATCGATGGGACAGTTGGCGAACAGGGCGCCGCTGGTCTTGTCCTCCAGCTTCAGTATGCATGCGGTGCCCTTGGCCACCAGGCGCATGCGGCCCGTCCAGGTGGGCTCTTTCAGGTTCCAGTCCGCTGCTCTGCGTGTTGTTAATAAATAATTAAATACATATTACATACATATAGTTGCTTCTATTTCTCTCTTTCTTTTTCATCTTCTTTCTGCTTAATAATTATTTTACTTGTATATGTGTGTCAGTTCGTGACTGTGTGTGTGTGTGTGCTTGAAGCGAAAACAAAGAAAGTCAACAAGAGGAGCAACAAAAACAATTATACACATACAAAAGCTTTTCGCTATACCCCCATGCACACACACACACTCGCGCGCACCCATACAGAATGTATTCACACACATTTCACTTGCAAGTGAAATGTACAGTAATTAAGAGAAACTGCAACGAAAAACCTCAAGAAACAGACACACACACGCAATTCTTGTTGTACAACAATGGAAGAAAAACGAAAAAAAAAAAACAACAAAAAATCAATTGTTATTGAACTTCAAAAGGGGCAGCAACTAGAACAACAACAAAAACCTCAAACTCTTGTTGTTTTAACCTTGGTTGCGGCTGCGTTTGCCACATATGTATTTGCTGCTGTTATTCCTTGTCTTGCGCATTTTTAACATAATTTATGCATTTCTCACGAGCACACACACAAGCACACATACGCCACACATGCATACGAATACTGTGTCGCTGATGTGTGGGGGCGTCTCTGCATGAAATCACAAAACTTTCAATTGCACCACACAACAACAACTCGCTGAACAAATTTTTCCCCATTTTTCCTATTTTATTTCAATTTTATTGGTGTTTTGACCACAATTATCATTGATATTTATTTAACACTTACCTATACCCTCTGTTGCTAGCGCGTGGCGGTATTTTGTATATAAATACCTCGGGCTTTACAATCAGCACACTTTCGTATTCCATGTTATTTAAATTATTTCTACTGTTTATCTTGTCTACGAATTCCGTTTATAACTTTAAGCTTACAACTACATATACTGCGAAATAGAGCTGGTAACATCAAAGTTAAGACCGATATTATCGATGTTAAAAAATGACCGACGATATCGATATTTTACTTTATATATATATCGATATTGTTGCAATTTGAAATTTCTAGCTGCTTTTTTAAAATTCAGTTTAACATAGTCCAGTTTGGCAGGGCATTTTATTTTCAACAATAAATGTTATATATGCAGAAAGGTTGTATTTATTAATTTATTGTGTTGTCAATAAATTTGTTACGATACAAAAGAGGAAAACACAGGTCTGTAGTAAATTGAAAGTTATGGTTATTATGTAAAGGATTTGTACTTTTTCTTGTCTACAATTTCCAAATTCTACATACAAATTGAAAAACTTTCATGTTAATATCGATATTTTATAAAACATCGAGTACCGGCACTATAGATATTTTTCCAGCACTACCACTAAGCTAAACATTTTGGGGTCACACTTCTGCGGTATCGATTAAAACAAACATCATTGTTTATGCATACACTGATATCTAATCTGAAACCAGCTGTGTAGACACTGTACAGCTGTTTTGTATTTACTTTCTATTGTAATAGATATCCAAATGATTTAAAATTATTTAAAAATCGTTTTAAAATCATTTATGTATGTCATGATCATAGGTTAAGCTGAATTATATTATTCGAACTGCTCCCAATTTGCATCCGATAACTAAATACACTCGATAGGTACAACAATCGGTATTGCGGCGGCGAAAAGCTTGTTGGTCGGTATTAACGAGTGTGCCCCAAAGACGGCAGCATTTCAATCGTGCGAGCAACTTGTCTGCTAGCAGACGTGCGCATTTTGGTTGTGTAAATATAATTACGACAAAACAAAGTAAATAACGCATTATTATAAAATAAACAATAACTCAATTACTGTCTGATAGTGCAACATAATCGTTCATTAACCAGCCAATGCATGTGCACATATCGAGTGCAAACATAATATTGTTGTGATTAAATAACGTTCGCCGTGTGCATATGTGTACATATGTATTTGTAAATGTGTGTATGATTTATTTTTTGTTGGTTTTATTATGTTATGTTATGTTGTTGCCGATATGCATCATTAGAGAAAACGATAAACAAAAAGACATACATACATATAATGGTTATGCCTTCGCGACATCACTATCGCACAGTACGCTGTTTTAATGATGCCGTTACGAACAGCTGTTCTTGATAGTGTCTTAACTTAAGTGTTGTGAGTGGAGTGTGTGTGTGTGAAAAACTAAAAATTTAATTGATTTGTAATTACAATATAATCACTCCCAATGGTGTGTCGTTAAAAACTGTGATTTCACTTGCTCGAATTCTTCGACGTTCACTTATTGCTGATTTCTGTTTCAGCTTTGCACATTCCCAGAAGAGGTTTTAATACCGGCATTCGTGTATTCGCATTCGCATTCTTATCCGTATACGTATTGGTGCAGTAGCAGCCGCAGTCGCAGCCGTCGAGTGTATAGTGCAGTAAGTACATACAGTGGACAATAACAATATGTAATTGTTGATGTAGTTGCTTTTAAACGCACACAGAAACACACACACATACAAGCATTTATCAATAAATAAAAGAACGTGCGCGCAGGCCGTTTTATCAGCGGGACCGCCTCGCTTGTTAATCAGCAGATTGGCCATTTAACAGTTACAGCCCCCCTTACACATATGCATTCGCACCAACGCACACACATACACATATGCAGGCATGCACTTTGCGTGCATGTGTGTTGGCATTTAAATCTCTTTTTTCCTTTTTCTGTGATCGATTTCGAATTTAGATCGCAGCGTGCAACACTTGCAATTGTCTCGCAACTCTACTGTGACGTAACACACATACACACGCATGCAAAAGCTCTCCAACAACCCATCTTGTCTTTTTAATTCGAACGCATTTACAAAAAAAAAAAAAAAAAAACAAACAAAAAAAATTGTACACAAATATTTCAGTCTCCGTCTCCGTCTGTTGTCAGCTGTGTGGAAGAGAGCGACGAGTGCGCTCACTCTCACTCTCCCTCTTCCTCTCTTATTCACCCTCTCTCGTGTTGTCCAAACGAGTTTAGCACATCGCAAGAGATTATAAGTGTTTCCATAGCAATGCACAATAGATCGAAATTCCTCTAGAATTTAAACGGAGTTTGCTGCACTCTGACTTGAATTCATTTTAATACAAATAACTTGTGTGCACACACTTACGTATATGGATACATAAATAGGGTTGTCATATCAATCCGATTTTGAGCCTCTACTGATTTACTCATTTTGTGAAGAAATTACTGATTTTTCTACAAAAAAAAAGAAACAATTTTAAAAGTACTGATTTCACATTACATTATACATAAATCGCTATTTATCGCTATTGTAAATCTTGCAAGGAGTATTTAATGCGGGCTCGAGCAGAGTACAATTATGCATTTCCTGTGACTCACTAAATGTTATAGGGTATATTGATTCAACTACGACAAAACCTAACTACATAGAATATAATTGTAGTAAAGGTTAGCTTACTTAATTTGCGAAAGCACATAGTATTTAGAAAAACACTATACAAAATGCTTTTAATTTCTGGTTGATCAAAGATAATCCTCCATATATTTTTAAGATAAGCGACAACACTAAGCTTGATTGTTTATGCTTAATCAGAATATATAACTAAACATATATTCTTTGTAGGGTCGTTGACCTCTTCTCTCTCTGTGCGTTGCAAACTTGTACTCATATTGCATATACCCTACTGCAAGTGTGTAAACATACAAATATGTATAAGTTGGTCATGTATAGTCAACGAAAGTCGTGAATATAAGTCTATTAAATAAGCATACCCATTCGAGTATACAAAGAGTTGATAATAGCTGCTAATATATCTAACTGAAAACGAAAGTCTTTGCACGAGAAAGAAACGCTAAAAAAGGGAGAGGAAAAAGCACACACACACAGTGTGGCTTGCAAAACCAAAAACGTAAAAGCCTGATCTTTGGTCTCGCACGGAGATGGTTGCACAATCTGTAGTTAGGCAAGGCCTGTCCCCCAACATAATTATTACTGTAGTCTCTCGTAGCTTGCTTTGAGTTTGCGTCCATATTTGCTCAAAAGCAAAAGTATTTCTCTGTTCAATTAGTTTAGCTTGACAGCAAAATTAAAAATAAAATGAAAATTAATAATATTTATTATTTTTCTTGTGGCCTTTTTTAGTTCAAAGGAAATGCAAGACTTTAGATTGCAAAATGAATGCAAGTAAACATTCACAATTGAATTCAAGCTTAAGGCCAGTATTTTGTGAAATTGACAAGAAAATTATAAAAAGAATTTATCATTTACGGATTTACGGAGGCGGTCTAATGAAAAAAATCACCACTAAATTTGAAAATGAAACTCGAAAATGAATTGTCAGTTGACTTGCCAAGGGTTATCCCAAGAAAATTAATAGAGGCTATTGCAGACGAGCTTAACATGATGTTGTCAAAGGAATTGAACAAGAGCTTGTCAAAACAATCGATCAAAAATTTGCCTATCGATTTATTAGAGAAACTGCAAGAATTCAATGAAAAATTGTCGGAGTCAATAGCATTTCTATCCCAAATACATAACTTTTCAAAAGAAACCCCAATAGAAACGAGCCACGCATTTTGAAATCAAGAACAGCACGAGAATTTTGGGAATGAGTCGCTAGAGGAACCTTATGTATTTGTTCTACCATATAACTCTCTAGATGACTCTCCAGATGAACAATCTCTAGATGCTTATTCAGAAGAAGAAACTCTTGATGAATATTCAGATGATTATTTGGATGAGTCCACAGATGAATATCTAGACTCCTTAATAGAGAAATATTCAGATGAGTCGATGGACGAATTAGGATTGCAGTGGAATGAGGGACTTGGGATAACAGATGATGACAACAAGGACAACCTTATCTCAGATAACAATAATGATAATGAAGTAACTGCGACAGAATTCAAGATACACACATCACAAGAGCGCGTTTACAAGGGCTTAAAATGCTTTCAGGAGGGTTTCAGTACGATGTTTGTTCTACAGGAAGTTGGTTGGCATCCGCCATTCATTTCTCATTGTATCGACCATAAAATGGATATCGAAAAACACCAACCCAAATTCGATAATGTTTTTATATCGTTCCGACACCCAGCTACTATCAATGAACTACCCGATTATTATCATATCAAATATCCCATTAATCTCAGAAACGTTGGCGATCGTTTGACCAGAGGCTATTATAAGAAGCGGCCATTATTCAAGGCAGATATGGCACGTATTATCTCCAATTGCCGTTGCTATAATGCAGCCGAGAATATCTATTTCCGCTATGCCAATTTGCTGGAGTGCTATTTACAGGGACTGTGGGATGAAAGAGCTGAAAACTAATGCAAGAAATATATTTATCAGAGGCCACCCTAGATGATCAGAGACGAACAAAAGGAATACAGAGATTAGACAACTTTAAAGAAAGTTTCGATTTTGAAACTATTATTATAATTTATTTATTTTTTTTTATCTAAACACTAGTCAACCTATTGCAGATATTAAAAGTCGTGTACACATTAAGACATAGTTGTTTATGTATTGTTGATTGTGCAACCTGTTTAGCCAGGCAAAACATTGTTGGGCAGCTTCAAGGCGAGCGGCTTTTAAAGTCTTTTTTTGGAATGTGCAATATTGGAGTCGCGATCAGTTATGGGGTCACAATGCTGCGCCCTGACTTAGATATATACTAAGAATTGGATTAATAAGATGCCTTTCTCTATGCCCCGTGTACTTGCGCCGATTCCCTCATTTTAAGCAGCTCACACAGACACTGGTGAGCTCGCTTACTTTGTTATCGTTTTCGCATTGTCCAAAGCATTCGAAAAACCTCAACTGCTTTTTATTGCGGTTTCTTTGTTTCTACTTATGATTGTATTAACTCGTTTGTTTCTTGTTATACTGCCGATCTCTAGTGAGTTTAAAGACACAGCTCAGCTTCAACGTTATTCCCCAGCTCGGTAGATAGCACTGCATCGCAATCGGGCTGGCTTCTGTAGAACGTCGCGTTTCACAACTCGTTTCTCATTCGCGGGGGTAAATACCTACGTGTCTGTCGACCGCAGCCCGGATACGTAGCATGTCTCGTGACCGAGATCTCTGCAAGGGGACGGCTGGAGCGGCAGATGTTAGAGCAACAGTTGTTTTCTAATTATTGTTTTTTTTTTTCTATTCTGTGATACGCAAGATATTTTGATCAAAACAGCGTGTCTGGCAGAAATAAAGATAATGAGGGGGAATATTCAGAAACAAGTTTACCAATCGAATTCCCCAAAACTCATTAGAGCACGTTGAGCGATCAGTTTGCAATGTTTAGTGATCGTTGATTAGACAAACTCATGTACTAATTTCTTATCAGCGATTGTAGAGAAAAATAATGGTAAAGTTGGTAAGAGAAAGAGGGTTCTGATAATAAGAATAACAACAACAATAGCATACATGTAGTATGTGACGCATATGTAGAAACCAGTAGCTGTTGTTGAATTCACAACATTGTCAAAGCCTGTACAGTAATTACGTTTTCCGAATGACCTTTGAATCAAACAGATACACAACATATGATATGACATATGTACATACATATTTCATATATCCATATTACGCCTGCTTTAGTCGTTGTCGTCGACGTTGTTGTTGATTGCATGCACTGTCAGTTTAACCGCAGAAAACAAAGCGAAAAATAAAAACCGTGGCATCCCGTATAGAACCCTCTCTAATGCACCTTATCGTTATTGCCCTGACACTCTCTGTGTGTGATATGCAAACCGTGTGTGGCAGACCACAGAAACGTGACGATAAATAAAGATATTCAACAGAAGTATATCATACATACATATGTGCTTGTTATTCTCATTGCAGTGGGTATACCCAAAAATAAAAAGATACAAATAAATATTCCAAAAATTCTGACTACGCGACACGTCTTCCTGGCTCAAAGCGCCAATTTGCGGTAAGCGTGGTTTTGTTTCTGATAAGGTTTATCATTTTACGCCTGTTGTGGAATATATGTATATACATATATCCTCCAGGCATATATATCTCTGTTCTTCAACAGTCGGTGAAGTGAAGCAGTAAGCTCGTGTTGAGTAAAGGCAAATGTTGAGTGCAAGTTAAAAAATATAAGCAGATCTAGATAGCTACTATATACATTTATATTATACACATTTAGTTGAAAGTTTAATCTCGATACATTTCCGGTACAAGTCGTTGCATAGCAGACAGCTCTTAACTGTATGCATTGGTGTTTCTTATTCTAATTGGAATTCTTGACAACTATCGATAGTCTTACAAATTATCGGAAGTGGGAACGTGTCTCTTTAATTACTAAAAGTCTCCTTGAGTTAAATGCAAAATGTTCACAGATAAAGCTATTCAGTTAAGGAATGAACCTTCACACCCGACACTTCTGTAGTTATACTAAACGTTAATCGATTTAATTCCTGGCATTAAATGAAGCTGTATGTGTGTTGAAGGAGCGCAGGCACATCCTGTGTTGCACGCCAAGTTATGCTGGGAATTCTCAATTCCACAGGAATGCGTTGTGACCTTTAAGCGGGGTGCGAATAAGAAGTGGGAGTGGCAGCTATGACCGATGGGCGATTGGCGTGAAAGTATCTTGGGTCTTGGGTGAATGGTGTCTCCAATGCAAGACTTAAGTTGGCTGAGTCATTTCATTGTTGAAAGTGAGTGAATTACTTTCTAGTCGCTGTGCAATTGATTGGGGCGGGGACCTGGAGACCCCAAGACCCAGATTTCTGCATGTGTGTGCGTCTCTATCGCTGTGTGTCTGTGTGTGTGTGTGTGTGTGTCTGTGTCTATCTGTTTTTTTGTTTCGTTTTATTTTGTATTGTTTCTATACAAATTTGGCACTTTACTTTCGCCGTTCACTTTGCGCAGATCGCAATCATAAACCCGAATTCCGGAGCACTGTAACATAGAGGAGGAGCAATAATACAAAATGGACGGAGCCGCGCACGGTGAGTATATGGTGGCACTGCCACAGCTGTGGTGGTACAACAATGCTGCAACTGTAACTGAAAGTGGAACTATTGTTCCATTAACATGACTGACAGACCATTCCATGCACGATCACGATCATGCGGCCATGCATCACAATCACGAGCACACGGCCAGCCTGGACTCAACGACGCTTAGTCCGCCGCTGGTGACGCCGCACGAGGATCTGGGCATGGGCATGCATCACATGCATCAACATGGCGGCGGTGGCACAGGCACCGGCATGGAGCACATGATGTCAATGGCGGTAAGTTGTTTAGACACCCTTGATAATTATCCCTTTCCCTGCACCCTTTTGTTTCTTTAATCACATCCTGCTGTGCCTTTTGCAGTTCCACTTTGGCTACAATGAGACAATTCTGTTCTCCTGGTGGCATATCGAGACGGTGGCGGGTCTTATTGGTTCCATGATAGCCATTTTCCTGCTGGCTCTGCTGTACGAGGGGCTCAAGTACTACCGCGAGTACCTTTTCTGGAAGACGTACAATTTGCTTGAGTATCGACCGGTGACGGGACCCCAGCGCAATCCGGAGGCACCACGCCTGCCGCCACCAGCCGCGGCAGCACCGTCACCCGTGCAGTGAGTATCATTTCACGGCTTTGCTGGGCCACCCCCTGCCCCCTTTCAATTTCAGTTGTTCTTGAGCCTGTCTTGCGTTCATTATTTGCCTTGATCTGTGCCTGTCTGTGCCGTCTTCTGTAAATATTGAATCTAATGCTTACTATTTCTACGTTTTTTTTTCTCTCTATTTCGTTTTCGTTACCACCGTTTACCGTTAAATCGTTATCGCTTTTCGCTGAACGTGTCCATCATCTGTACCATAAACAAAACGCGCCTGCTCTCATGTAAATTATTCTCATTCATCACAATCGAATGTACAAATCTTCACAACGAATTATATCGAATAACAATTATAATTACAATATAATAATACTGCTACTTAAACATATATATTTATTTATATATTTGCCAAATGAAATGCGTGAATATTCGTAACGATAACAATCTAATATTGATCTATCAAAACAATCTGTATTCGTTCGTACACACACACACACACGCAACCGTCTCCCGTTCCCCGATTTATGTTCCCGCTAACATTTCCTCTCCAGATATGTTGGCGAAGTTGTGCACAAACAACCGTAAGTACCCCAAGAGTCCTGCACCTCATCCCGATTATAGAGATAAAGTCAAAACAGTCAGATAACTATATATATGCATATAAAAATTATATGTATCGATTACAAGTTGTATTAATTAACGATCTGTTTGGTCTATTGAAAACATACGCGTCCGTTGGGGCATAACAAGCCCCTTAAGGCGCCAGCCGATATCCGATACAGGAAATATATACCTTATTTAATAGCTTGTCCAGCTGTAGACAAATAACAATTACAAATTAAGTTAACTGCACCCGGGCGCAACGATCAATTCTAGCACGTTAACATGGTAGATTAATTGTGAATATGAACTCTCTTTAACAATAGAAGTAGTTACCCAAATATGTCCGAAACACATATAACAAATGTATAAAATGAATCTAACCCTTGCACCTTGTAGTTTTAATTATATGTATAGAACACTATCGATAGAACTTCTAGAAAGGATTGTCATTCCTTTAACTTATTTGAACACACAATCCGTTAACACGCAAGAAAGTTCTCTGTTGGTTTTGAATAATGTCTGTCAAGTGCAATATGTGTATCGATAGGTGTGCTAATGGTATTTTATGTTGATATTATATCGATTAGTGCGCTAATGATATTTTATCAGTTGCAATAGAATTGCTAATAAAGTCGATAAATCTTAATTGAATTATTTGGTATTTTACTCACTTTAATCGAATTCGATACACATATCGGCAACTTGTCAACAGTATTTTTGAAAGTTTGACTATTTTTTGTATCATTTTAAAACTAATTCATAACATTTACCAATGTTTTTTGTTATATTTGTCGTTTTTTTTATGTTTTCTCAATTAATGCAAGTTTTTTATGTTTTGTGGGGAAAATCGATGCTAGAACAATATTCTAATAAACTTTTTTTTCTACTTTCTGTGTGCGCGACAACAGACCCACGATGCTGTCCGTTAATCACCTGTTGCAGACACTGTTGCACGTGCTGCAGGTGACGCTGTCCTTCGTGCTAATGTTGATCTTTATGACATACAATGTCTGGCTCTGCCTGATGGTCGTGCTGGGCGCCGGTGTCGGTTACTTTTTGTTTTGCTGGAAAAAGTCGGTGATTGTCGATGTGACGGAACATTGCCACTAGCAGCGGACCAGGGCTGAACACGCCCCCAGCGGCGAGGCGATGATCCACTCAAGCCAGCAGTGTCTGACACACGATGAGGCACCGTGACACGAGTGCTGCATCGGAATCGGAGCCGAAGCTGCAGTTGGAGCTGTGTCTGAAGCCTGAACAGGAGAGCCCCATTTATCGGTGCTAAAACTGATTGCCCACTTTCTCGAAATGTCAACAAAAAAAAACAAACACACACACACACATACCAACAATGCATATTACACACACACATATATACAAACAAAGACACATTTTAGGTATTAACATATTTTTTATCTGTGCTGTAGGATCGGCAAAACCTGTGAATTTTTCAAAAGAAATTTAAGAAATTTGCAATACAGAAAAGCAAAAGAAAAGCCGAAAATCAGAAAATGCTTTGGGCACAGTAAACACAGTGGAGGTGAAGTAAATTTAAAAAACAAAGTGCAAGGAACAAAATTGAATAAACTTAAAGAATGTTGTATAAATTGTAAAAACTAATAGAAAAGAACTAGTATCAAGAATTTGTTATAAATACACACAAACACACACACAATGTAAGCTAGTAAAGTTAACTCAATGTTTTCAAGATTAGAATGCGCTGTACCGCCCTCAATTCTCTTCTGTGTTCGTCTCTATATTATTTTTCTATCAAATGATTTACATATTATCATTATTATTATCACACTTATTCTGTTAAATAAAAAGCAATTTTTTTTTGTTTATATGTAATACACACATCTATATCTATTTGTATATTTTGCAAATCTTTTGGGTTATCAAACAAGATAACAAAAAAAAAAACAGAAAAAGACATCATCGCATGGAAATCACAAAATTTGTACTGTATTTGCTACTTCCGACTCAATCTGATATTGATTACCAAAATGGATATACACATAGATATAATTGCATATATATACACGTATACAAATACTATTATACATACTTATATAGAAAGTTGTAGATATTAATTATAAATGCAGAAGCAAACACAATAAATGGCAACAACAAGAAAACTAAAATATACGTATACACTATCTATACAAATAAATAAATATACTATACATAACTGCTCAATGATACTGTTTTATTTCTCGTATTCAAATATTTGGAGAATTGCCGTTCGTAGATTTATTCCAAGATTTTTAACTTGCAGATGTACGATTAGATTATGATATATGTATATAGCAACGATCCGTCCGTAAATAGCTTAGAAAATTCTCTTTTCTTACTAAGCGATTAGATTACGAACTCTTCCAGCTTACTGTACGGCTAATTGACGTTATCGATATATCAGTTTCATATGCAAGAAGAAACTTCCCAGCGATTCCCGTTATGAACCAGTAAAATAAATGAAAACAACTGGAATTTTGGATTGCGCAATTTGTGGCAAATGTTCTTTTCGTTTTTTTATTTAATAATTTTTTTGTTTTGCTTTTATTTTAGAAAACTATTGCAAGTCTCAATTTGGATGTTATCAGTAATCGTAAAAGGTATTAATTGTAAATGTAGGTTATGTATGTAATAATTAATAACTTGCTTTACATGACTTAATCTTCCTGTTTCTTGTATTCATTAGTTCATTTCCTTTCCTTTGTGTTATCTTCAAACATATTAATTTATGCGAATCAAATGAAATAAAACTTTGTATATATATTGATAAGTATATATATAAATATATATATATATATATATTTATATATAATATATATGTATATACTTATATATATATATATATATATATATATATATATATATATATATATATATATATAAGTATATACATATATATTATATATAAGTATATACATATATATTATATATATATATATATATATGGTATATAATTTTACTAAATACATAACGAAAGGCGGGTGCGTCATAGCCGCAGGCGACGCGTTATCCTTCACAAACGCTTCGTTTAGATTAGGCGGAAGATCAATGAGAAATGGTCAGAATAGAAACAGATTCTATTCATTATTATATAGCTTATATATATATATATAGTATATATGTACATAATCATATGTTTAGATTATATTGCCAGTGTTTGTGAAAGATACAACGATGCCGATTGAATAAAATATGATATATAACAATTGTTGTTGTTGTGTGTTGTTCTTCAATCCAAATTCAAATTAAACAGACAGATAAAGGCAGGGGCAGAAATAGTATAAAGGATATAAAATACATACATATACATAGCTCACTATACATATGCGTAGATAGCAAGGTATATAGACATAGTATATGCATATATATATATATAGATATATATACACATATTTATGAAGAAAGAAAGTTAGAGAGATAGAGATAAAAGGGGAGAAATTGAAATTCACCTCGTATCTCATGTTTTTAACAGTTAACATGAGTGTGGAACACGGTAAATCCCGTCACCGTGACTCGCTGGGGTCGCTGATCTCCACGATCTCGGCAATGTGGCGTCGTCGTCTTTCTCTCTTTCTGTCTTGAAGAAACATTACTGAGTGTTGTTGTGGGCATAGAAGTTACCTGGAGAAGTTCTTCACGGCAAACAAACAATGACAACAACATATTCAATAGCTTCTTGAGTTGCAACAATGCGATGATGTGATACTTGATACTCGACAGATCTGTTCTCTCCTCTCCGCTGGGAACAAGTTGGAATCTCTTTTCACTTCGGATCCTGCAATGTTTTTAGAGAGCAAGGCATAAGTAAGGAATATGCTGATTGGAGGATGAGAATTAGCATTGCTAACGCTCAGTAAGCTGACCCCAAAAACAGCCGAGAGTTAGAGCCAGCAAGTGTAGACTTAGATGGTATGTGTAGTTCGAGGGGGAGTACTTTGGAGGAGGATACATAGTTTTTTGTCAGCGGATACGGATCTTATCTCCAAATACACACTTATTGTTTGTTATTCGGTTATTCCTTAAGTTGGATTGATCCCACCAGAAGAAGCACAGACACTGTCTGTCTATGGTATATGAAAAATACATATATCGAGATAAGTCGAGTCTCAGGCAACTTAAATGTCAAATTTGTAAGTTCTACTAGTTGTTGTTGTTGTATTTTTTGCTCGTATTAGTGTGAGTGTGTGTCTGTGTGTGTGTGTGTATTTAAAGGTAGTTTACAAACAAAAATTACCTGTTGAGGAAAGGAGGATCGTTTCAACACATTTACATACATACACATTACACTTGGCAATCGATTTGTATCGACTAATCAATTGTAGGGAAGGTAGAAATTCGTATTCGTATGCATTTAATGGCCTCACGCATTGCCTGGCCCTCTTACTGCTTAGTACTGCTCTCACCTAACTAACTCTATATACGATATATATAACTTTCAGTAAAGGCGTTAAAATAAATTTACAAAGTTTTATTTGAGTTGTGATTTTTGTTTTGTTGTTTTTGAATTCAATTGCAATTACCTCTTCGATCACGTGTTCACGGGAGGACGTAAGTCGAAAACGACCCGAATATCGATCCGATCATTGCTTCTCTTCACTTCGCTTTGCCTTTTTTTTTTTGCTTTTTCACGGTTTTATATTTAGAGTATGTAGAGTTTTCTTTTCTTTGTTTTTTTTTTTTTTTTTTGGTTTTGAGTACACAACAGCAATGAACATGAATATTCGGCTTGGCCGAAGCTAATATGCCCTTTCCAAATGTTGCTTGCTTATCTATATTTGGAATGGGCATAAAGATAAATTTAAATAAAATATACCTGACTGCAGTAGCCGTTTCTGGTTTCTGTTCGTGTGTTGTTCTTGTTCTTGTGTATGCAGAGCCTTTATTATGGTTAGCTATTAATCTTCCTACTACAGACTACAGGAGAGATTCATGGATAGGAGGCACAGAGATATATTTAATATATAGAGAGACAAGAGACAGAGAGTGATAGAAAGAGAGACCGTGAGGGCTACATACCTCTTTCGGGAGAAGGGGAGGGGTAACTGTTAATACTGATTAAGCTTAATGCAACCCTCACCCACACACGATAATGGATATACATATATTCCCCAACAATCGCATCCTCACCGATCTCGCTGCTTGAACGACACCACAAAAGCACATGCCATTCTCATGCAAAACTCGCGATTTGTATGTGTGTATGTGTGTGTGTGGGAGTGTATTTCGTATATATTGCTTAAGATTTATATTGTTTTTGGTTTTCTTTTGTTAGTTAATTTGTTGTCGAGAGTTGTTGTAAATACCTGGTACAATCAATCAAGAACGTATCTCCAATGACAAGTATAACAAGCATACCTTCATCCCATCGTTCAGTAAGTATTATTTTCTGTGTGTGTGTGTGCGTGTTTAATTAGTGGCTGGGTTAGTGGTATGTGGTGGGTGTACGTGCTGCCCCCAAGTGGACAGACAAAGAGGAAACCATAAGCCAATAGTCGAAAAATTCAACTAACCTGATTCCATTTTTTTGTTTTAAACGATTTAAATGGATTAATCAATCGATGGGAATGGATCTAAGCCCCGCAATCCTTTCAAACTTCAAATAATGATCTGTCTAGATCTAGGACTCCACAAAGGGCCTGTTCTGGCTGAAAGAACTTGCCCCATACCAATTAACAAAATATACTCGATCTAAATAAGGTCAAGAATAATATTTAATAGTGAAATCGGACGGAACAATACTATTAAGATACTATAGAAGAGTTTTGCTTACTTCAAATGAACAGACCCGTGCTCTACTCTATAGATGACACTGAGGTGTGTGTGTGCGCGAATGTATGTTTGGTGTAAATGGACAATACATATACTCGTACATATACATATATCTCTGTGTGTGGATGTCGGATGTGTGAGGGGGGTAGGTGGAGCTTAGTATGTTTCTCAGAGGGGGCTTACGAGGACACTCTTTGTGCCTGTTCTGTACAATTGAGATATGTATATAACATAATATTCTTTGGACTACCAGAAGAAGTACGAGAGTATGTTAACCGGACTAAATTGTATTCAACTCACCTTCGTTCCTAGCTTGTGACACACATTGTACTTTTAGGCTGTCTGAATTGAGTTTTTTTTTTTTTTTTTTACATATTATTTAAATGTGTTATTATTATTTTGGAGTACCTCGATGCTGCATTAAGACAATAGGGCAGCGCGTTGAAGCGTTCTTGGGTTGATTAACCTGACTGATTGTTGTCGTTGTTGTTGCTGCCTCTCTCAGTTGTTAAAGTGTTGCTTTAGTTGTTGTTGTTATTATAATTATTGTATCTTCGGTTCGTTTGGGTTTCAATTGTGTTTACAAATCACTTTATTTCCATACAGTTAATCCATCTATCTGACATTACTTTAAAGTTCGTTGTTCTTCTCCATATATATCGTATATATCCTTCACTTTCTAATAGTTGTTATTGTTTCCGCGTTATATCTATATATCTCTATATGCATATATAGTGATTTTTGGTATCCTCTAGTAGCGACTGCGACTACGGCTGCGGCAATGCCGTTCCCGACTATCTTGACGATAATGATTGTGTCGACTGCGGCTGCTGCCGCTGCTGTGGCTGCCGCTTCGCGAATACGAGTGCCCGTGATGCGACTTGTGGTGATCTGCAAGGTGTGAAAAGGTGTCCATTAGTAGCGGAATATAACTCAGGCACTGACAGATTCAGATTCTGAAATGGCTTGAAGCTGTGCCGTGTGCAAACTTACGATGCCTTCTATCCGATGCTTGTCGGTTGTGCTGGAAGTCACGACTGTGTTCCCGATAGTCACGTTGCTGATCGCTGCACGAATAAGAAAGAGACAGAGAGAGAGAAAGAGAGACTTATAGTAGCGAACCATATACAAACTGAGGAGGGCAACTGGGGGCTTACCGCCTGTTGTCGTAGCTACCCTGGAAGCGCTGGACACGATCATCGCGACGTTTTCGCTCCTCTTCTTCGCGCTCCTTCTGACGCCTCTCGTTGATCTCGGTCACAGCGTTGCGCAGTTTCGAATACCCTAAATGCTGTTTGCCCATCAAATGATCTTCGATACGTTGCTGTGCATCGCCAACAATTAGAAAAGCCCCGCAAATTTCGCAGACCTTCATCTGTTTCTCGGGCAATGCCTCGTGCGACCAGTTCGTCGCTGATTTGGTATCTGTCGGCTTGGCGTCTGTCTTATCAATATCAGACGTTGAATCCGCAGCAACGCCTGCTCCAGTGCCTGTTGCCACGGGTTGTTCAACTACCACTGCCGCCGTTTCTGTTGTTCCCTGTTCGGCAATTTCATTCGCTTCGCTGTTCTCGTTGACACCCGCATCGTTGCTATTGGTGGCAATGGGACTAGCGTGTTGTGGTTCGTCACCGCCGCTTGGCGATCCCGTGACGCTCGACGATATCATGGCAGGTGGGGGGGTGCTGCTCGCAGCTTATTGCATTGCTTAAGATGTGCATCGTGCTGTTGCTGCAGCGTCTCCTTCTCTTCTTTCAGCTCATCGCAGAGTGTCATCAGATCCTGCGCCTGATCGACATCACCACGAATGCCCGCCTCCTCCGCCTCGGATAGCAGCTTATTGATGCGCGCATTTAGATTACTAAGCTGCTCCTGATGTTTGCTCGACTGCGGCCCAGTGTTAGGCAGATGATCTCGCTGCATCAGCTGCAGACGCTGTTTACCCTTCTGTATCTTGCGGTCTACATCGTGCAGCATCACATTACAGAAGCGCAGGAACTCATCCTCTGTGTGCCGCTTACGCTGCGATGGACGCGCCTTCTCGTACAGGTGTTTTGCCTCCTCGTCGTGGATGCGCGTGCAGGGACCCAGATCGGCGCGTGTATTGATGAACAGGTCATGTGGGCAGAATTTAACGTTGTAGAATTGACAAAACTGGAAGCGGCAAACACGATTGAAATTTTCAGAAATTAGGAACCAATTAATTATGTTTTGTAATCGCTGAAAGTCAGGATAAATATAGTATACCTAATCGACCAACAGATAGACAATGTAAACACAAAAACTTGAATAAACTTGTCCAATACGAATCGGCTAGGTAGCTTAACTTTCGGTGCACACTGTGTTTATCGCCGGCAAAGAGAAACAATAAAAACACAAATAAAACAAACGACCAGTGGAATGAAATTGTCACATTAAAACCAACACAAAAATGCAGCGCATGCCAAGAATTTCGATTATATCACACGGGGAATAATTAAAACAGTGTGTACACAGTGTCACCCATTGACTCACCTCTGGATCTTCCCAGTTGACTGCTTGTCCCGCTTCCGAAGGATGCAAATTTCGATTTCTTCCCATTAGCTCATCGAGCATTTGTCTGGCAGCGTCCACCATTTTGCCTGTGTGTGTGTATTTTTGTTAAGTGTGTTTGTTGGCTGTCTGGTGGATTGCGGTGTCTTGGCCAAATCAATTGACAGTTCACGGCGCTATACAATCGCAGTTGCTGTTTACTGTTATTTGTCAGTGCAACTCAATAGCGAACTCAATGCATCAAGTCTATTTTAGTAAAATTATTTCTTAACTAAAATCCCGGAATCAATAAATTCCGTCGACATTAGAGATGAGCGGTTCGTTCCGAATTAGTTCACTTGAACAACCGATTCAACTATGAACTATAAACTATGAACTATGGAACTTATTCAATAAACTGCTGCTGCTATAGAGATGGTAGCTAAAATACGATAGTCAAGTGCAAAACAATGTAGCGCACAGCTATCGATATATAAATGATTCATCTACCATAACAACGAATTGAAAATAAGTAATAATCATATTGTTTAATTAATTTTAAATAATTATCAATCAGTAGCATATAGAATGTGTTGCAATGCTTGAGACCCTCACTTGAACATTGAGAAGTAGTTATAAAAAACATACCGATAGTTGAATATCAATCGATAAGTCGCAAGCCACTCTGGCACGGCAAATTGCAAAAAAGGCGCGAGAATTGGCGAAGCACGCAGTTGCAACCAAGCAAATAGCATCAGTGATCAAGACGACCTTTTTGCGCGTTAACTTGTTTATTTTGTGTACACAAATCGAACGAAATGGATGTTGCTGATGCTCAAATCGGACAGCTGCGCGTCAAAGATGAAGTCGGCATACGCACCCAAAAGCTTTTCCAAGATTTTCTGGAGGAATTCAAAGAGGATGGCGAAATAAAATATACGCGTCCAGCTGCCAATCTTGAGTCGCCGGATCGCTGTACGCTCGAAGTGAGCTTCGAAGATGTGGAGAAATATGATCAGAATCTGGCGACAGCCATCATCGAGGAGTACTACCATGTCTATCCGTTCCTCTGTCAATCCGTCTCCAACTATGTGAAGGATCGCATTGGCCTGAAGACCAACAAAGATTGCTATGTGGCCTTTACGGAGGTGCCGACGCGTCACAAAGTCCGTGATTTGACCACCTCAAAGATCGGCACGCTCATTCGCATCTCGGGCCAAGTGGTACGCACACATCCAGTTCATCCGGAGCTGGTTTCGGGCACCTTTATGTGCTTGGACTGCCAGACGGAGATACGCAACGTGGAGCAGCAGTTTAAGTTCACAAACCCAACAATTTGCAGGAATCCCGTGTGCTCCAATCGTCGACGCTTCATGCTGGATGTGGAGAAGTCACTGTTCCTCGATTTCCAAAAGATACGCATACAGGAGACACAAGCAGAGCTGCCACGCGGCTGCATACCGCGCGCTGTCGAAATCATTCTACGCTCCGAGCTAGTGGAGACGGTGCAGGCTGGCGATCGCTATGATTTTACCGGTACCCTCATTGTGGTGCCCGATGTTAGTGTGCTGGCCATGCCCGGCACCAGAGCCGAAATGGGATCACGACACAAGCCAGGCGAAGGCTCAGAGGGAATCACTGGCCTCAAGGCACTCGGCGTGCGTGAGCTCAACTATCGCATGGCATTCTTGGCGTGCAGCGTGCAAGCCACAACAGCTCGCTTCGGTGGCACCGATCTGCCCATGTCTGAGGTAACTGCCGAGGATATGAAGAAACAGATGACCGACGCCGAATGGCAAAAGATCTATGAGATGTCCAAGGATCGTAACCTTTATCAGAACCTGATCAGCAGTCTCTTCCCCTCCATCTATGGCAACGATGAGGTGAAGCGCGGCATATTGCTGCAGCTCTTCGGAGGCGTTGCCAAGACAACCATGGAGAAGACATCGTTGCGTGGTGACGTTAACGTCTGCATTGTGGGTGATCCCAGTACGGCCAAGTCGCAGTTCCTGAAGCAAGTCTCGGACTTCTCGCCACGCGCCATTTACACTTCGGGCAAGGCATCCTCGGCTGCTGGTCTCACTGCAGCTGTTGTCCGGGACGAGGAGAGCTTTGACTTCGTGATTGAGGCGGGCGCACTCATGTTGGCCGACAATGGCATCTGCTGCATTGATGAGTTCGATAAGATGGATCTGCGTGATCAGGTGGCAATCCATGAGGCCATGGAACAACAGACCATATCGATAGCACGTGCCGGCGTTCGAGCCACACTGAATGCACGCACCTCCATCTTAGCTGCTGCCAATCCCATTAACGGACGCTACGATCGCTCAAAGAGTCTCCAGCAAAACATTCAGCTATCCGCACCGATTATGTCCCGATTCGATTTGTTCTTTATTCTGGTGGACGAATGCAACGAGGTGGTGGACTATGCCATTGCCCGCAAGATCGTTGATCTGCACTCGAACATTGAGGAGTCGGTGGAACGTGCCTACTCGCGCGAGGAGGTGCTGCGCTATGTGACCTTCGCCCGTCAGTTCAAGCCCATCATTGGCTCGGAGGCAGGCAAAATTCTGGTGGAGAACTATGGACATTTGCGACAGCGCGACACTGGCTCAGCTGGACGCAGCACTTGGCGCATCACTGTGCGCCAACTGGAATCTATGATTCGTCTAAGCGAGGCCATGGCCAAGCTGGAGTGCTCAAATCGTGTGCTGGAGCGACATGTCAAGGAAGCATTCCGTCTGCTCAACAAGTCCATCATACGTGTCGAACAGCCAGACATTCATCTGGATGATGATGAGCCTCTGGATGTGGACGATGGCATCGAACATGACATTGACATGGAGAACAATGGTTCGGCAGCCAACATTGATGCCGACGCCGCCTCTGCCATGGACACATCCGCCAGCGGCACTGTGCAAAAGAAGAAGTTCACGCTGTCGTTCGAAGATTACAAGAACCTATCGACAATGCTGGTGCTGCACATGCGTGGCGAGGAGGCGCGCTGCGAGGTCGAGGGCACCGATACGGGCATGAGACGCAGCGATGTTGTCACTTGGTATCTGGAGCAGGTCGCCGAACAGATTGAGTCCGAAGATGAGCTTATTTCGCGCAAGAATCTCATCGAGAAGCTGATCGATCGTTTGATCTATCACGATCAGGTTATCATACCACTCAAGACCTCCAATCTCAAGGCAATCGGCAAAAGTCCCAAGAGCTCTGCTGATGGCGATGAATTGGAGAACGATCCGTTGCTGGTGGTGCATCCCAACTATATTGTGGAGTACCCCCCTACTATATAGTTACCATATTATTTTCATATCATTTTAGTTAAGTCTATGTTTTTTTCCCCATTCACTAACTATTTTCGCAGCTTCATTTGTCTACTTCATTGTTCCATCTACTCCATAAGAACCATAGATTAGCCATTAGTATAAGCATTGTTTGTATTTTTATATACCTACATCGATTGTAATCTGTATTGAATTTAAATTTGTTTCTTTTGGAATAAATACACATTTTCCGGACATAGTGTCGTGGTAAATCTCGAGGGGTTTAGGTTGGGATAACGTTTATCTTCTGATAGAATTTAATAGAAATGATTTAATTCATTTTTATTGCAGACTGAATCATTGTGAATCCCAAGGTTTCTAGATTGGTA
This sequence comes from Zaprionus nigranus, assembly GCA_018903425.1. Classification (NCBI taxonomy): domain Eukaryota; kingdom Metazoa; phylum Arthropoda; class Insecta; order Diptera; family Drosophilidae; genus Zaprionus; species Zaprionus nigranus. Next base: position 1,431,900 of record JAEIGD010000027.1, read on the forward strand.
AACCGTTTATCTTATGATGGAATTGAATAGAAATCATTTGAGTTGTTTATCTTCCTTTAATTTCCTATTTAATAATAAGAAGGCGAAGCAAAAAAAAAAGAGTGGAAAAGTGGATACAATTCTGTTGACGAGTAGGGTCAGCTCAATATTTTGTCTGCCAACTATCACCTCCTGGGGTCACACTTAGTGCTCGAAAGTGTAGTGTGGGCGACCATCACCTGGAAGCTGCTTGGCCGCCACTGGGCGATACATCTTCTTGTCATCCAGCCAGTAGTAGGCAGCTAAGCAGCCGCCCATGACACCAAAGAACCACAACAGGTAGTGGGCGGTGCTGTAGCGCAGATAATCGGCCTGCGAGTACCGATCCTCACTGTACAGATCGTGATCCGCCGAAATCTGTAAGAAAAGGTGTTTGTATGTTAAAAAATAAGAGTATATTAAATCGACATTGTTTTACTCACGGGTTCGTGCAAGTTACGCTTGTGCTCGGGATAGTCCCAAGGATAGTACACATCCTTGGCCTCTACACCTAGCCCATAGCCAACTTTGGGATAATCGCCATAGCCCAAACCGTCGTCGGCGTATGGTTTGTATTCCTCGGGCAGCAGATAGTATTTCTTGGCGGCAGCCAACTGTTCTTTCTCTGTTTTGGGAAATGCCCCAGCCTTGTAATCCTTATTCCAGGCGGCAACTGTAAAATGATAAATGCGACAACTGTTTAAACTGTTCGCACTCTCCAAAAGTTACGTAAACAAAACAGAAAACATTTCTGACGGAAATGCACTTACGCGTCCGTGCAATCTGGAGCGGCAGGGCAGGATTGGCTGCACTCAATTTCTTGGCCAAACACACAGACTTCATTAAAGCCGACATCGTGTTGGAAATGGTCTCGCTTTTTCCTCAAATTCCAATCTATACGCAGTACTTTTCGTTCGCCTAGCAGCGTTTTGGGCAGACAGCTCAAACAGCTGTTGCTTAGAGATGGCCGATAGTTTTGCAATAAAAAACTATCTACAAATTGTTTGTTGGTTGCAAATAAATATCATATATTTTGACTATGTACAATATAAAAATTTAAAAACAATAACACTAATTTCTATTAGAGTAGAAAGTTAATTAAAAATGGAATACAGAGGCTACTGTATCGATCAGTTTATTATTGATATAAATCGAAAGAGCTGCTGGCGGGCATTTGGCAGCAGGCACATATATATCGATAGGCATCGCGAATTGTGCAATCGCCTATCGTACTCATTGTTTTTGTTGTGTCGCCTGCCTGGTCCGCTGGTTAAGAGCGAGTGAAATATACGCGGCTTTATTTCTTTACCAATTCCCCGTAATTAAATCTAGTTAGAGATATTGAAAAGATGGTGCTACCGTTATTGCAGCGCTCCACGCTTCGTGGCGTCCAACAGCTGACCAAGCCTTGGGCAACCGCTGGCTGCAGTCTTCGCATGGTAAGGAGATTTATCGCGCTTATGTAATTTTTGCATTTCTGTTTTGGCCATTGCCTTGTTGCTTCTGGCCTATTTGAAGGCGTCAACCATCCCAACAGTTTCCACTGGGTACAATTGTGTGTAAATACACCACACAACAGATGCAAACACATATTAAACTGCATTCCAATTGGTTCTCAACGGAAGCAATTGCCGGCATTTCGTAATCAATTATTATCTCCAAATATGCGTGTGCCCCGTTGAGAAGGACCCCCAAAACAAGCCTTAAGAGGCACAAGCCCAAAGTGCCACACCAACATTTAAAATAACCGTCAGCCACAATGAATCAACAAGTTGTGCAACAACATTCCAATAGGAGACATTGTGGATCAATTGTGGAACGTATTGCATGTGACTATACTAATTGGATTCCCTGTACCTTAGCTGGGTTTCTTTCTGTTTGAACTATAAATTATTATTAATTCATAGCCCCACCATAAAACATGTTTGCTTGTAAATTTAAATTTTGTATAAATTTATTATATCAAATCCAATCGAACAACTTTATTATTATTATTTTATTATTTTTATAGCATACATTGAAGTTTCATGTAACAAGCAAATTGAGGAGGCTTGGCAAAACCTAAAAAATTCTTAATAGTATATATTTTTGTTCGGTGTCTTATCTCGTTCTGCTTTGTCTTTTTGCTAGACTTCTAACACTCACCCAAATATCACGCGACTTTCCCCTATGAATATTATTTTCTTCATTGCTGAAGCACTAAATTGACTAGGCTTTATCGGTTTAATGAAGTTAATGTTAAATTTTGCGCCTTTATCCATAGTTCTTTAGTTTTCCATAGTTTGTCAGATAAGTTTAAAACTTTTTCAAATATTTCCAAAAAGTTAACTATTATTATAATACTATATAATATAAATAAAATTAAAAACGAAGGAGTTCATTGAACATAAACTCTATTTTCGAATACTCACTGTATCTCTTTTATCCCAAATTGAATTGCAATAATTCTTAAAATTAAGTACAGGGTATCATACAGTACGAGCACTCGATCACACCTTTTTCACTTATGTTTCTATTTTATAAAGATCCTGGGACAATAAAATTAAGTTTGTCATTTCTAAATCTTTATAATCTCAAGACAGTCAAATTTATTTTTAATGGAATTTATACTTCTCTTTTCAAGGTTTTTGTTGACTTTAGTGGAATTTAATTTTTACCTGAAACTTTGCGTGCAATTGTTCTCGAATAAGTGCAAACATGTTAATGTATGTGTTTAAATATATATGTGTGTGTGTGTGTGTCTTTTGAGGGGATTTCTCTCGAGCCTGCGCAAAAAAGTGGATCAGAACAAATGCGGGCAACAGGCGCGTCTCACGAACATTAAGAAAGATATTCAGGTTTTTGGCAATTAAACCGGTTAATTGTATTGTTCTAATTAGAAGCAATACATACATGGTATGTCTGTTTGTGTGTGTGCGTGCGCTTAAGTAGGCGCGAGATGCTTAACCTACTGTCCACACTGCTTGGCATCCACTTACTACCGTTGCTTGTAGGAGACGCAGCTGCCGTGCGGTCGCTGCTCTGGCTCTGCCTCTGCCCGCGCAGAGTCGCCGCCTGCCTCGCTGTTTTAATCTTTGTTATTTAATTTGTTGTATTTTTTATTCCCCCGTATTTTAGCACTTGTTTGTGTCTTACACACACACACACACACACGTGTATTTATGTATGATTGTAAAGTTTTGAATCTTAAATACTCACACACGCCACAATCACAGCAATTCGACACACACACACACATGCTGCTTAGCTAAGCAGCAAAAAGCGCCCCGTTGGTCACTGTGCTTTCTGCTCGGCTCTGTCGCCTCTTCTGATGTCCTGCAGACATTAAGTATATATATCGTTTACTTTCTTTAGTATATGCATAATGATAATGTTATACAGTTAATGCATTGTTTTTGTAAGTTTGTGAATAATACAAAATGCGCTTAAAAGATTAATCAAAATATATTCATACATGATTTTCGGGAATGATAAGTTTCTAAATAATTTACTTGCACACTTGTTTGCGCTTGAAATTGTTCTTTAAGACTCTTTCCCACTTGTTATAGTTGTGCGATATTTAAATAAAATGTTTTGATTCCCCCGATGTTGTTGATAAGGCAGTTAAAGGCGGTCTAGATACATGAAACTGTATATGTAAATATGAAACTATAAATATTTAATTATATATCTATAATATAGAAAAGTCAAACTATAAATATTTCTGTTTGTTACGAACTGAACTAAGTTGCTTTGCTTCAGTGAGAAGCTTGTGTAAGGCATAGGGCGAGTCGTGTTGACGCAATCTTTTAGCACGCTCTGTTGTCTGGTACTTGTTGAGCTCGTTCTTTTCGCTGCTGTCGGCATTTGTATTCCACTTTTCAGGGGCCTCGACTTATCTGCGCCTCGTTCTGGGAGCAGCCAAGTCGCAATCACTTTATTACGGAAAGTTAAAGCAATCGGAATGGTCAGCAGCGTCAATTCCTCCTTGCTTATCTCACTAATACACCTCTCTCTCTCTTTCTCTCTCTCTCTCTCTTGATGACAGGCCTCCACTTCGCAGGAATTTCGCGTGGAAAGCGACACCTTTGGCGAGCTGAAGGTGCCAGCTGACAAGTACTATGGCGCCCAAACGATGCGCTCCCAGATCAACTTCCCCATTGGCGGCCCAACGGAACGCATGCCGGTAAGTCAGTCGTCTCAAGGATATCAAGACTCCCATATTTCATCAGGGGCCTATATCGATTTTCTCGTGGTGTAGAAACCCGTTGTGCAGGCCATGGGCATCTTAAAGAAGGCCGCCGCCGAGGTGAACAAGGAGTTCGGACTCGATGCGAAGGTAAGCGAGGCCATATCGAAGGCTGCCGATGATGTCATCTCGGGCAAACTGTACGACGATCACTTCCCCTTGGTCATCTGGCAAACAGGCTCCGGCACCCAGAGCAACATGAACGTCAACGAGGTGCGTATACTTTACTCTCTCTCCCACTTCTTGTTAATCCTTTAGCTTCTGTGTGTTATTTTTAGGTTATCAGCAATCGCGCCATCGAGTTGCTGGGTGGCAAACTGGGCTCCAAGACGCCAGTACATCCCAACGATCATGTGAACAAGTCGCAGAGCTCCAACGACACCTTCCCGACGGCCATTCACATTTCGGTCGCGCTGGAGTTGAACAACAACCTGAAGCCAGCGATCAAGATCCTGCACGATGCTCTTGCCGCCAAGTCCAATGAGTTCAAGAACATCATCAAGATCGGCCGCACACACACCATGGACGCTGTGCCCCTGACTCTGGGCCAGGAATTCGGTGGTTATGCCCAGCAACTGGCCTACGCCCTAGAGCGCATCGATGCCTGCCTGCCTCGTGTCTATGAACTGGCTCTGGGCGGCACAGCTGTCGGCACTGGCCTGAACACCCGCATTGGATTCGCTGAGAAGTGTGCCGCCAAGATTGCCGACCTGACCAAGCTGCCCTTCGTCACAGCACCCAACAAGTTCGAGGCACTGGCTGCCCGTGATGCCATGGTGGAGGTGCATGGCGTGCTGAACACAATCGCTGTCAGCCTGATGAAGATTGCCAATGACATACGCTTCTTGGGCTCTGGACCACGTTGTGGTCTGGGCGAACTCTCACTGCCAGAGAACGAGCCAGGTAGCTCCATTATGCCCGGCAAGGTGAATCCCACACAGTGCGAATCGTTGACCATGTTGGCTGCTCAGGTTATGGGCAACCAGGTGGCCGTCACCGTTGGCGGTGCCAATGGTCACTTCGAGCTGAACGTGTTCAAGCCACTGATTGTCTCCAACGTGCTGCGCTCCATTCGCCTGCTCTGTAAGTAGAGAGAGAGAGACGGCAATACATCTCCTCTCTAGTCAATCTAATCCCATATCGAAATCTTTGCTTGCAGCCGATGGCAGCCGCACATTCACTGCCAACTGCGTGAATGGCATCGAGGCCAACAGGGATCGCATTGCCAAGATCATGAACGAGTCGCTGATGTTGGTGACGGCACTCAATCCTCACATTGGCTACGACAAGGCGGCCAAGATAGCCAAGACGGCGCACAAGAACGGCACCACACTCAAGGAGGAGGCCATCAATCTGGGCTACCTGACCGAGGAGCAGTTCAAGGAGTGGGTCAGGCCCGAAGATATGCTGGGACCCAAGTAGATAGATAAGCTGATAGTTGATGATGCACCTTAATGAATGCCAGAAAATAAATAAAAACCAAACCCAAGTCAACTTTCATTCATGTGTCACAGTGGATTCATTCTGACAGTAGCTCAGGTTCCCAGTTCGGTCTCAAACACATCTCTCTCTCTCAGTAATACAAAAACCAACACTAAAACCAAAAAAGAAACTCCAAATTTGTGTCTCGTAAGAAGTCAAGTGTGAACGAAGATGTTGCGATTTTCGAAAGGGGGCACAAGGTCGATATCCTGCTGTCGCTGGTTGAGCACCGTGAACACTCTACTGAGCAGGGATGATAAATGCGTAAGCTTCTCAGGCACTTGCACTTCTCATTCAATACTGTCTTCTCTGGCTCATAGAGTAGCGGTGGTAAAGGCGGTGGCAAGTTCCGTTTAGAGAAGGACACCTTCGGTGAGCTAGAGGTGCCCATGGACAAGTTGTTTGGCGCCCAAACGATGCGCTCCAAACTGAATTTTCCCATTGGTGACATAGCCGAACGCATGCCGGTAAATCTCTTGCAGGTCATCCAGTTGCTTCTACTCTCCATTGATTCTTCCCCCTTTGCGTGTAGCTGCCCGTCATTCAGGCCATGGGCATATTGAAGAAAGCCTGTGCGGATGTCAATAAGGAGTTCGGCATGGACGTGAAAATATCCGAGGCTGTGTCGTGTGCCTGCGATAAGGTCATCTCAGGCGAGTATTACAAGAAGGGACATTTCCCGCTAGTCATTTGGCAGACAGGCTCCGGCACACAGACAAACATGAACACCAACGAGGTGATCAGCAATGCAGCGATCCAGTCAATGGGCGGTGAACTGGGCTCCAAGAAGCCAGTGCATCCCAACGATCATGTGAACAAGTCACAGAGCTCCAACGACACCTTCCCCACGGCCACCCACATTTCGGTGGGCATGGAACTGAACAATCGTCTCATACCAGCAGTAACGTATCTGCGCGATGCCATCGAGTGCAAATCCATCGAGTATAAGGACATCATTAAGATCGGTCGCACCCATGCCATGGACGCTGTGCCCTTGACATTGGGCCAGGAATTCAGTGGCTATGCCCAGCAATTGTCTAACGGCCTGGATCGCATCGTTGGCTGTCTGCCCCGCGTCTACGAGCTGGCCCTGGGCGGCACAGCCGTTGGTACTGGACTGAATGCGCCCAAGGGATTTGACGTAAAGGTAGCAGCCCGAATTGCTGAACTCACCAAGCTGCCCTTTGTGACGGCACCCAACAAGTTCGAGGCACTGGCTGCCCGTGATGCCATGGTGGAGGTGCATGGCGTGCTGAACACAATCGCTGTCAGCCTGATGAAGATTGCCAATGACATACGCTTCTTGGGCTCTGGACCACGTTGTGGTCTGGGCGAACTAATGTTACCCGAAAACGAGCCGGGCAGTTCAATTATGCCGGGAAAGGTTAATCCCACGCAGTGCGAATCCATGACCATGTTGTGCGCCCAGGTTATGGGTAATCATGTTGCTGTCACTATTGGCGGCGCCACTGGACACTTTGAATTGAACGTGTTTAAGCCACTTATCGTATCGAATGTACTGCGTTCCATACGCCTGTTAGGTGAGTAGCCAAAAGATGTCATCTACAGAGTCCAGTGTGAAGCCTAATTTCTCTTTATACAGCCGATGGCAGCATGACTTTTAGCAAGAACTGTGTGGAGGGCATTAAGCCGAACTCTGATCGCATTGCCAAGATCATGAACGAGTCGCTCATGTTGGTTACAGCGCTTAATCCCCATATTGGTTACGATAAGGCGGCCAAGATTGCCAAGACGGCGCATCAGAACGGGACAACACTGAAGGAGGAAGCCCTCAAAGAAGGCGTCACAGAGGAGCAGTTTAAAGAGTGGGTTGACCCCAAAAAAATGTTAGGGCCTCAGTAATTGTTAATATTTTCTATAGACGATTAAATATCAATTTTTTGCTTACAAAATCATTTTTGAATCTTTTACAACATACTTAAGCTATCGATATTGTATTGCACGATATCGATATTGATGTTGCACAACACTGCACGGCAAACTGACAGCTGTTTGTGTGTGTTATGAATTTTCCTTTGTTTTTATTGTAAATTGACGCGAAGTCTATCTCGGGTGCTAGAAAAATTAAAATCCAAATTAAAATTCATTTCTCGCTGTTTGCTGCACTGCTAATAAAAATTTTTATTTGGTTAACACATTTTTAAATATTTCATGTGGCGACTATTAATGTGGTAGTTGTGTGATTATCTAATTTTCTACCGCAAACCCAACCGCAGCAGACCGACCAAAAAATATTATATTATCGATGTTTAACGCCAGACACGGTGACGGATATACATAAATAGATAAACCATACATACAAAAAACAGAAACAAAAATACAAATACGAATACAAAGACAGACGACAACTGGCAGCCGGATAATCATTCTGAAAAAGGCAAGTTACATTTGGAAAAATTATCAGTCTCCATGCACAAAACACAAGCGAACTTCCAATGCACGTAAAAAATTAAAAATACCCAATCAAATATTGAATAACATCTTATATAATTTTTAAGTTTGATAACTTTTATAAGTTGTATGTGCATACAATCTATATATGTATATTATAATTATAAAACTGCAGTGCGAACGGAAAATTCTACGACGCAAATAACTATTAATCGGAACTCAAAGCAGCAGTAGCAGCAGCGAGTATCGATATCGACCGGCAACGATCACAGCTGAAACGCATGAGAAAAGGTTGGCGTCGCAGTCGTAAACAGAGAGAGGACAAGGACGACAACGAGTAGACCAAATAGCGTAGGCCAAATAAAAAAAGGTGAGCTCATTGTTAACATACACCCCTTATGCACTCACACACTCACGGTCATATTGCGTTTTCGCACATAAACATATGTCATATGTATGACATTGTTGTTATTGTAGGCTGACAACAACAGCAACGAGGTCTGGTTGCAGTTGGTAAAATGTCTGTGAGACTCTTAACTGTGCGACTTGTCAAACATGGTCGCTACGTTCTACGAAGCTATTGGAAACGTGATATACACTCCAACATTTTGGAACAAAGCCAATTAAAGACGCGAAGCAAGCGAGGTTTCCCCCTTTCCTCAGTCAATGCTCTACGGGTGAGTGAGCACATACACATTATATCTATATAGTATATATCATATAACGCAATAACAATCGATCCATTAACTGCTTTTAGAACTCACCTACTGCTGTACCCACCCAGCAGACGAGCAATGTGCTGCCCAGGTGCAGCCCACCCAATCCGGCCAATGGCGGACTCTTTCGTTTTGGCCAACATGCACGAAAGCTCTTTATCGATAACATATTGAACCGTGTGACCACCAACTACTCGGAGGAGTTGCGCCAACGTGCCACACGCAAATTATTCTATGGTGATTCAGCACCATTCTTTGCCTTAATCGGCGTCAGTTTGGCCACCGGATCGGGTGTGCTCAGCAAGGAGGATGAACTGGAAGGCGTTTGCTGGGAGATACGTGAGGCGGCAAGTCGCTTGCAGGATGCCTGGAATCGTGACGAGATATCAGAGACGCTAAATAGCAATTTCAATATTGATCAATTGGATGTGGGACCACCCATTGCCAAGGGTTGTGCGGCTGTTGTCTATGCAGCTAATTTCAAACAGAAATCGGAACAGGCAGATGAACCCATGACGGGCACGGAAACAAGCAATGAGACCACAGAAAGCCCAAGATCAGTTGCCCCGGGATCTGTGTTGACAAGTAGCTCCAATTGGAATCACGAAATGATGTCGCCACTGCAGAATATGTCGCGGTTTGTACACAACTTTGGTGGTTCCGTTGACAACATTTACGCATATAGTCAGCCAACGGCTGCGGCTGTCTTTGTGGAGGGCCAGCAGCAACAACAACAACAACAGCGGCAGCAGCAGCATTATGTGGAGTCGCGGGAAGAGAAGCAGGAGACGGTACAAGAGTTACAACACCAACAGTCCCCTCTGGACTATGAAAAGGAACACTTGGATGCCTCAAACAGTTCGATTGAACGCTACCCGCTGGCACTGAAAATGATGTTCAACTATGATATACAGAGCAATGCAATGTCCATTCTGCGTGCCATGTACAAGGAGACGGTGCCAGCGCGTCAGCGTAAGATGAACGCCAGTGCCGACGAATGGGAACGACTGTTACAGCATCAGACGCTGGCGCTGCCACCGCATCCGAATGTTGTGTGCATGTTTGGATTCTTTTGCGATGAGGTGCGCAACTTCACCGATGGCCATCTATTGTATCCCATTGCCCAGCCACAGCGTATTAATCCACAGGGCTATGGACGCAATATGTCGCTATATCTGCTGATGAAGCGCTACGATCACAGTCTGCGCGGTCTGCTCGATACGACGGAACTGAGCACACGTACCAAAATATTGCTGCTCGCCCAGATGCTGGAGGCAGTGACGCATCTCAGTCGGCACGGTGTTGCACATCGTGATCTTAAGTCCGATAACGTGCTAATCGAGGTGCAATCACCGCAGGATGAGGCGCCGCTGTTGGTGCTCTCAGATTTTGGATGCTGTCTGGCAGATAAAATGCATGGACTGCGTCTTCCCTATGCGGCAAATGATATTGATAAGGGCGGCAATGCGGCCCTTATGGCGCCAGAGATCTTCAACACACAGCCGGGTCCATTCTCAGTCCTTAACTATAGCAAGGCCGATCTGTGGGCATGCGGTGCATTGGCCTATGAAATCTTTGGCCTGCCCAATCCCTTCTATTCCGCCAGCGGTAGCATGGCACGTGCCCAGGGCGAGCTCACTTATTCGCTGAGGAATTGCGACTACAGACACGAGCAGTTGCCGCCACTGGGCGACGCATGTCCACCGCTGCTGCAGCAACTTATCTACAACATACTTAATCCCAATCCATCGAAGCGTGTTAGCCCAGATATCGCTGCCAATGTGTTGCAGCTGTTCCTCTGGGCTCCGTCCAAGTGGCTCAAGACCGGTGGCATGCCCAACAGTCCCGAGGTGAGTGGAAGCAACTAATGAATGATATAAATGAACCATATTTAATACATTCCTTTTCAGATCCTTCAATGGCTGCTCTCCCTGACCACCAAGATCATGTGCGAGGGCCGTCCACAGTTCGGATTAAACGTCTACAACAACAAGCCGGTCGGAGGTCGTCCCTACGTCGAGTACCTGCTCATCTGTAGCTTCCTGGTGCGTGCTCGCTTGCGTCGCATTCGCGGCGCCCTTAACTGGATACAGAACACGATTACAGCGTAAACAAACATAAATGGAAATGAAATATTTTGTAGTTGATGAGTCGATGATAACGATGGCGTGATGAGCCAATTGAAAATACAGAAAAAGCGTGTGATACCTAAAATATATATATATAGTATCTATAATATAATATACATATATACAGAAATATTTTATAAAATTTCAAAATTAGCTGCATACGAAAACAGACACAACATTCTATTTGTATAAACGTTTCCGATTCGATTCAAGTCTCTGGGCAGTAGGAGGAATTCAAAACCTCAACAAGAACCTACAACTGATTTCCCAACCCCAGGCAAATCTTATTTCTTGGAATCACTGAACAAAGTCTGATTGATATTTATTCTTATATTTATTTGAATTCCAAAAGTGAAATTAAAGTTTTAAAACAATCATGCACATAAAAAAACAAAAAAAAATAAACAATCATTGGGCCTAATCTAATGAGAGAGAACTTTATCCCTAAAGCTAGAGAGTAAACCAATGAAATCCTGAGACGCAGCTAAAAACGCCTTGATCTCGTCGAAATTCGCGTTCTCTGGCCACATTTCAACCAGCGACAAATTGGCATTATCTGTCTGGATTGTTATGTAGTTTTTGTTTCCAAAATCGAAGGTATAGAGGTTTTTCTTATTGCTGTCCCAACTAATATTAACACTGCAACCAAATTGCTTGAGGGTAGACAGCAGAATCTCCAAAACCATCAGATTGCTGTTATCTGCAAGAGAATAGAGTCAATTGGGAAAGAACTTGAGAACTTTACAAGTTATTTAACTCACCCGCAATCTGCAATTTCTCACTCTCAATTCTTTCTTGCAATCTCTTCTTTTCATCCTCAATTTGTTGCAACTCCTTCATTACTTCCGAGAGACGCTCACGAAAATTAGCGGCGTTTGTTGCCTTCTTCAATTCGTTTATATTATTTTCAGCTTTCTGCACCACATTTTCAAGTGATTTCTGCAAATTCCTCACTTCATCTTTTATGGCAATATTTCTGTTATTTGTCATTTTTATAAACAAAGAATTTTAACAATACATTTGTAAACGCGCTTCACTACAAGCCGATAACACAAGCGATATGCAAGAATCTTATACGATACTTTTACACGATATTTATTCCGATACTTTCTGTAGCACAGCTGACCGACAAATCGATTCACTACGCTAAATTCAAAATACCTAATTATCGATAATTGCATTTGTATTTGTTTTATTTATTGCATTTATTATTACGTTTTAAAATTACTCTCAACTTTGCTCACGCACAACTTGTGATCGTAAAAAGAGCAGGTGGCCATGTGTAGCAGCATTTGATCTTCATCTGATTTATCGATAGTTGGTGCCCAATCAGCACCATAGCAAATGCTCGTGTGCTCATCGTAAGTGCCCAACAGGCTGAGGGCAGCAGAAGCATCAGCATCCTTCAAATCGACAACACTGAAGTTCTTATACATGCATGCAACCAGGATCAGATCACTGCGCTGCGGATGCGGCTTGATACGCCAAATGCCGCCGTTCAAATTCAGCTCGGCCAGGCTGCGTTTCATGGAGCGCGTATCGAAGAGACGCAGCTGCTCATCGTAGCTGCCCGTGAGCAGATGGTGCTCGTGCTGCGGATGACTCAGTAGACAGGTGACACCGGCTCCATGCGCCTTGTTTGTCCAGAGTCGGTCGCCCGTCCCACTGCGCATGTCGTAGGCATTCAGCAGGCAATCGTCGCCACCGCTGTACACGCGCTGCGGAGTCCAGCGATCAAATGCGCAGGTCCAGGCCTCAAATCCGTGCGCATGCCAGTTACAAAGCTGAGACAGCTCACCCTGCGCCGTATACTGCAGCTGATGTATGCTTCCCTTGGAGTCCGAGACAAGCAGCTGCACTGCATCGCCATCTGTGCAACGTTGCCAGTCGAGAGCCAATGCCAGCGCCGGTTCAGAGGTGTCTCTCGCCGTTTCCAGTGGGAAACTGGTGCGCTTCTCCAGTCTCCGTTGCGAGTGCAGCAACTCATAGATCTCTAACTCACCTAGCGCATTAACCGTTGCCAGCAGTGGCCCACTGTCCCTCTCGCCGCGAAAAGCTGGCAACCATTTCATGTCCAATATGGCTGCTGTTTCCACACTCTGTAGCCTGTCCAAGGCGCCACTGTGGCTATCGAATGCATATAAATAGACACGACCCTTGCGCGGCCGATTCTTGGCTTTTGTTTCGCCTTCCCCAGGCGTCTCCTCCTCCTCCGACTGCACCAGCTGATAGGTGCCACAGGCAAAGTAATCACTGTGTGCCTCATCCTGTGTACACCATTCCACCGAGTCGGCCGAGTACTCCGTGTCCACAGTGTACAATGTTGTGAACTTCATGCTAAACTTACAATGTGCAGTAGCACAGAACTGGTTCGATAGGAAGTAACGTGCTCGTTGATGGTTTATTTAATATCGATTCGAAATGTTGTTAATTTCAAAAGTTTAATCGATTAACTATCGGCATTTTCAGTATTTGAAATAACGTGCTCGATTAAGGTTCATTTAATTTCAATACCAAATCGATATTCATTTTAAATATTTATTGTTCATCGATTAAATTTCTTCATCGGTATTACGTTTCTTTTGAAATTAATTTAATTTGCATATTGCAAGCTAATTAACTGTTTCATCCCCCTCCCACAATAACAACAAGACAAACAACAAACATATGTTAACTTATTGCTCATTAGATTTATTTGTATGTTTTGCTACGTTAAAAAATTAATACGTACTTTTTACTTAGTGCTCGTTTTTGTTGTTGTTTATTATTATGGGCTACAAATAATGCATTTAATTTTAGGCTTAGTTGTTCACTTGTTTTTCGCTTATTACATTACATAATTCCAAAAATTCAAAAAGTTTTTTGCATTTGTTTTTCTTTTGTTTTTGTTATTATTTCTATAACTAATTCTCATATGCAAATTACAGTTAGTTTTCTTCTCTCTTTATCTCTTAGCTGCAAGCTTGATGTATACGTGTAGAGCGTGTCTGTTTTTGTGTGTGTTCGTGTATGTGTGTGTTTGTATGTGTGTGTCTATCGGTGCGTTTCGTTACGTTTCATTGTTTCTCACACTATCCTGGATTTTAGGGGGGATTAAGCCAACGACGACTCTTGCTTCTTGATTCTCCTGCTACTTCTGTTTCGCTTTGCATTATCCTTCTCTCATTCTCTCTCTCTTTCTCTCTCTGTCTCTTTCTTTCTTTACATGTCTGTACAATACGATCAAATATCGCAATATTGCACTCTATAACTATTGCACTAACGTATTTATCCTTATCTATAAAACTCGTAAATGTTAAACAGTTAAGTCGATTTTAAAAACGATTCTAAATTCTAAATACAAAACGCACAAGTATTTTGCGTGTGTGTGTGTGTGTGTGTACCAGAATTAATAATGGCAAAAGGCCAATAGAACGCGAGCCTTGAGGATAACTCTGGCCACCTTCTCTCACTCCCTCTCTCTCACACACTTTCTCTCCATCTCTTTGTACAAGCACTTCGAATATGCAGTTAAAATGATATACTACAAAAGTGTCAAGGGTAGGGGGAACGGAACGGAACTGCAACAAAACAGAGCGCCAAAAACAGCCCCGAGTGTCTCTCTCTCTCACTCTCTCTCCCTCTCTCCCTCTGTGTTTGTTGGACTAGCGATTTGTGGGCTGCATGTGGCGCTTTTGCGATACTCATTTGGTCTTCATCACAATTATCGGTTCGAGTATCTTCAACATATCGTTATTCTCCGCCGTTCCTCCACCAGCTCCACCCCCACCCGCTGCACCCGCCGTCGTCGTAGTTGTTGTCGTTGTTGCCTGCAGCTTGCTGTATCCCTGCTGTCCATGCTGGCTAAGTGTGACCAGTCGCTGCTGTTGCTGCTGTTGTTGCTGCTGCTGCTGTTGTTGTTGTTGCTGCTGCTGCTGCTGTTGATTGATCACAATTGCCTCGTGATGCTGCAGTGCACCCGTCATCTGCTGCAGTTCGTGCTGCTCCAGCTGCAGTGTGGCCAACTCCTGATCATTCGATCCATCCCCATCCAACTGCGAATCGGTTTTCACAACAAAACTATCGCCGCCATCAGTATCATTATCATTATCGTTATCGTTATCGTACAACTGCTCCGTCGTCTCCTCCTCGGTCTTGGCATGAAACTCTGCACTGGCGCTGCTGCTGGTGCGCGGTGTATGGCTGCGCATGCGTCGCAGTCGCGCATACTCAGCCTGCTTGGACAAACGCTCCTTGCGCTCATCGCTGTTCTCCGTGGCCCGTATCTGGGCACGCTTGAGACGCGCTCGTTCGCTCAGCTTCTGCAGTCGCACCGTGCGCTGTTCCGGCGATTCATTGGCACGCACCGCACGCTGATGGGCGGCCATTTTGTCCAGACGGAAACGTTTCTCCTCCTCCGTTTCATATTTGTTGGCGCCACTGCGTCGCGGCGTCGATGATGTTACCTGCTGCTGTGACTGTTGCTGCTGTTGCACAACAACAACATCGCCATCGGCCGTGGAATGTGCATGTTGTATATGTTGTCCCGGCTCGATGGTGGCGCCTCCGCCACGTCCGCGTCGCCCCGTGGTGGTGGTGCTGGCAGGTCCGGTTAAATGCGGTGCAGCCAGCATTTGATTAAGCTCCAATTCCAGTTCCAGCGAATTCGTCTTCAGATGATCCTCACTGACCGTCGTCAGCAGACTCGTCTTGCGCGGTCTGCCCCGTCCCATTTTGGGGAACGTATCCTGCACCACCTGCTGCTGCTGCTGCTGCTGTTGTTGCTGCTGTTGCTGTTGTTGCTGCTGCTGTTGCTGCTGCTGTTGTGCCTGATCCAGACTGGTCACTGTTAACGTGGGATTCGTGCTAGTCGATGTGATGTACATGCCATGTGCCGTCGGACTGCTGCCCCCGCTGGCATTGGCAAAGTGCACCGGTGTAAATGGAGGCGGCACAGCATTCGGACCTATGCCCAGTTGGAAGCCATTGTGATACATGGGATAGTAGGTGGTTGCTGTCGTTGATCCTGTGCCCGCCGTGACTGTGCCAGTGCCTCCACTGCTATTTGCTGCTCCAGTGTTGCCAGTGCCACCTGTGGTGCCTGTTACGGTAATGGTGCCGCCACCGCTGCTGGTGCTGCTGCTATTTGTCGGGAAGGTCGCCAGATATGGGAACTGATTATAGCTTTGCGTTGTCGTCGCTGTCGTTGTTCCCGTCTTCAGCGTCTTCTGCTGCTGCTGTTGCTGCTCCGCGGCAGCGACAATCACCTTTGCCTCATTCTGGGCCAGACTAACAGACCCGCTGTTATCGGTCGTCTCGTTGCCAGACTGCAATAAATCAATCAATCGATCATTATAATTTAAGGATAATTATGAAGTGTTATCGATAAAGCATTAAGGCAATTGTATAGTGCTATCTCCCTTTCGCCTGCTACCCTACAATCAGTGTTGCTCATTTCCTTTTCTTACCCGCCAAATATATCTTTTTTTTCATGATCAGAGGGATTTCTATATATTTTTTTAGATATGAAGTTAGTTTTTCGACTTTTTCCCATCAAATCTAGCTGTTTTTTGTGAACATCAACTGGGAAATTAATTTAAGAATGTGTAGAGGGAATTCTTTTCCTGCATATTAATTTAGTTATAAACTTAGCTTTAGTCCTTTTGTTTTAGTTAATACGATTTGTTGTTTATCAAACAATTGCAGCAAATCTGGCTTTGTTTTTAGTTTTTTCTACTTTTTCCCATGAAATCTGGCTGTTATTTTATGAACATCAACTGGGAAAATAATTTAAGGATGTCTAGATTCTGTTCCTGCATCTTTCTTTATTTAGTAATTAAGTCAACCTTTTTCATTTTCTTTTAGTTAATTCAAATTTAAAATTATTGTTTATCAAACAATTGCTTCAAATCTCGCTTTGTTTTGAAAATACACTGCGAAAAGAATTTATAAATTACGTGTTTTCATTTTTAAAGATTCATTTAGCTTTTTTTCCTCTTTTTTTTAACTCTTTCTGGATTCTTTAGTTTTGAATTATTTGTTTGTCCATGTTATCAGCTCAAATTAATAGTTGAAGGTATTTTAAACTTAAAGGATTATAAATAAATACATCTGATCATATTTTTCAAAGAAGTTAATGCAATTCCTTTTGTATTTTTTATTTTAGCTATTTAACGCTGTTTTTGGCTTATTTTTTTTCGTTAGTTTCTATTAAAAATAGCTTTGTTTTTAGTTCCCTAGCTCTTGCTGTACCAAAATACCTTTACTAACAGTTCAGAGCCAAACTAATGTTTGGGTTAGGGTACCCCTGATACTAGTCCAAATTTCTACAGTCAGCTACGTAGAAACAAAACAAAGAAACGATAAAACAAGCGAGAAGAATTGAAGACACATTTTAAGGCAGTTTTTTTTTTTTTTTTTTTGTTTAGCTTGACACAAAATTTAATTTTTAATTAGTTTTTTTTTTCTCTTTTTTTTCTTTGATTTTATGTACAAAATTTGGTATAGTTTTGTTTTCTGTTTTGTTTTTCACACTTTTCAACTTTGTTACAGGCTATTTTTTAGGTTAGGTTAGGTAAACTTTTTCTATCAAAATATGCCATAAATTAAAGCTCTCTCGCTCGCTTAAGCTACTCTCTCACTCTCTGACTATGTCTGTCTTCTTCTTTTAGTAACAACAACAACAAAACAAAACAAAAATGGGAAACAAAAAGGATATGATGAAAATGAACTTTTGCTTTGCTTTTCTAAAGCTTCTTTCTGACTTGCTTCTTCGACTGGACCCCGACTTGATTTGAACTTCGACCTCGTGAGCTCTACTCGAGCGTGGTGGCCTGCATACGCACCTGAAGTTCCTGCTTCTTAGCGTATTTCTGCTGATAGAACTCGAGCGGATTGGCAATGCTAAAGTGCGGCACATGCGCCTGCAGCAATTTACCAGTTTTCCCGGTCTCCTCGCCTCCATAGATCTGTTGCACAAATATCGTTCCTGCCTCGGCGGCATTGCTGCCACCGGCAACGCCATCGATCAGTTGCTGAGCGCCCAACGAGTAACGCGGCTGTTGCTGCTGTTGTTGCAACTGTTGTTGCTGCTGCTGCTGCTGTTGTTGTTGTTGCTGCTGTTGTTGTTGCTGTTGCTGCTGTTGTTGCGGCTCCTGCTTAAGTTGCATTGTGGGACGCAACGTTCCACCAGGCACAATAAACATATTCTGTCCCATATACTCGATCGCCTGATGCTGTTGATACGCTGCTGCTGCTGCCGTCACCAGCTGTTGGTCATCAACCGAGGAGGATGTTCCTGCTGCTGCTGCTGCCGCTGCTGCTGCTGCCGCCGCTGCTGCTGCAGCTGCTGCCGCTGTATTGGTGCCACTTGTTGTGCTGCTGTTGCTGCTGTTGGTTGCCGATGTTGCCGCTGTCAATTGATTGATCTGATGCTCCTGGGCAGCAGCAGCGGCAGCAGCTGTTGCCACTGCGAGCACCTGCTGCTGCTGCTGTTGTTGTTGCACGGTCAGGGAACTGGATGTAGTCGAGTTTGTCGATGAGGAGGACGATGAGTTCTGTCCAGGCACACCATGAACCACCTGCAGCACCTGCTGCTGCTGCTGCACTGGCAATTGTTGCACCTGCAGTTGGCCCCCGCTTCCACCTTGCTTGTAGATCTTCTTCTTCTCCCTCACCTTTTTGGCATAATCATTAAGCTTTCTCAGTCTTTCCTTGCGCTCATCCACGGTCTCGCTAGCGATGCGATGCCTCGCCCTCGCTGCCATCTCGGCCAGACGGATCTTACGCTGATCGGGCGTCTCGCTGGCACGATACATGCGCATCCGCTCGGCCAGCTTAGACAATCGCTTCGCACGCTGATCGGGCGATTCCATGGCACGTCGCAGACGCTGACGCGCCGCATTGCGTACCAGGCGCATCGCTCTCTCGATATCCGATTCGTTCTGGCGACGCTGACGATTCGCCTCCGCATTCCGCAGCAATCGCTTGCGGTACTCATCTTCGCTTTCTCGCTGTCTCCGCTCCCGCATCCTCTCAGCATTGCGGGCCAAGCGGCGCTGTCTTGCCTCGGGACTTTCGTTCCAGCGCTGCTGGTGATGCGGCTGATGAGATTGTTGTTGCTGCTGCTGCTGCTGCTGAAGATGTTGCTGCTGCTGCTGTGAGTTAACGTTGCTAACGGATACGGAACTGACACTTGATGCTGGTCCCAATGGCGTTGGCGGCGGTTGCTGTTTCAGCGACAGCGGCTGTGTGTAAGCGGGTAAAGTTATTTGCAATTGTTGCTGATGAAACTGTTGCTGCTGCTGCTGTTGCTGCTGCTGGAGATGATGATGTTGCTGCTGCTGCTGCTGAAACTGTTGCTGTTGTTGTTGCTGCTGCTGCTGCTGCTGGAGTTGCAATTGTTGCTGCTGATGGGTAGACAGAGGTAGCAACAGCGCTGACTGATCGATAAGTAGCCGTGCATTTGAACCATTTATTGCCAGCACATGCGTCGCGTACTGTTGCTGCTGCTGCTGCTGCTGATGATGGTCAAGTGTCGGCTCTATCTTTATCCCATTGGGATCTGGTTCCATTATTTGGCAAACTCTGAACAACAATCGAAATTGTCGTCGTCAACTCGTTGCTAGATCGTCTCCTCGTTGATCGTCGATATACGATATAGCGTATACATATATCGTATACGTATTCTCTTCTCCGTCTCTCTATTTCCGTTTCTTCGTCGTTCTGTCGCTTCCTCGTCCTGTGCCGCTCCAGATCGGTGCACGGTAGTCAACAATTGGCGATTGTTAACTTATCCCCCTCCAACTGATGGTATCGATAACTTTTGCTGCGATTGCGATTGTTGCTGGGGCGAGAAAAACGTTGACGTTTTGTTCGCCGCATTTAACAGCCGTTATTTGGTTCGGCTCAGCCAATTGGCGTTTTATGCTATCTCTTCCACTCTTTGCTCTCCTTTCGTTTCCTTCGTTGTGTTTTTTTTGTTTTGCTTCCTTTTGTTTGTTGCTTTGCAATTCGCTTCGTAGTTATATAAAGAATTGCGCTCAAATATCGTTATCGCAATCGGTATCGCTGGGTAGGCACATTCAAGCATATATCCATATATATATATATATAAATATAAATATATGTGTATATGTATATATATTTTTATACGTGATGTCTCTGTGTGTGTGTGTATGTGTGTATGTGAGTGTGCGTGCGTTTTCTTTTTAACAACTTTTGGTTGCTGCTGATGCTACTCTCTCTTTCTCTTTCGCTCCTTTCCCTCGCAGTTTGTCGCTCTCTCTTTCGTTCTCGCCTCTCTCTCTATCTATCTTACCGTGTCTCACAACTCTCTCGCGCAATGCGTTACTGTTTCGGTTTCTGTTTCTGTTTTGCACATCACCTTTTATTTTCTTCTCTTTTGCTTGTCAATTAATTTGCAATATGCTTTTTGTTGTTGATGACGCTGTCTCAGCTATTTTTCCTTGCTATTTTCGCTGCTTCCTCTTCCACTGTCTTCGCCAGCGCCGCCTGCACATGCAAATGTCAAAAAATCATTCATACACACAGATGACAACAAAATAACACATACGGTTTGTGTCCAAGCTAAACGAACGTATTGCGCACCTTTCACTACAGTCTGCTGCTTCTGCTACTTCTTCTTCTTTTGCCCGATTGTCCGTCCATTCGTCGTCTGTCGCTTTTTACGTCTCCCTCTTTTTCTCTCTTTCTCGCAAGCAAGCAAATGTTGCGAATTTGTTGATTTATTTTTGTTCAACTAGTTCGTATTTTGTTTGCATTTTTTTCAACCGCACATATGTATGTATATGTTTGTATGTCTATCTGTAATTGTGCAAAATTGATGTCGCGTGTATGCTTTTTAGTTTCTCTTATTTTTAAACATTATTTTTATTTTTTATACTGTTTTTGTGGCTACTTTTGGTGCGTGCGCACGTTTCTTCTTCTTTTTTAATAGTAAATGACAATTGGCGCCGCCACCGCTGGTGCCGCTGTGCCTTCCAATGACTACACGGTTTCCAGTGTCTTCCAATCGATTTTTCACATGATTATATGTACATACATATATACCACACACACATGCAAGAAAAACGAAATACGTTCACACACAGACACGCACGCACACACTTCTCGATATCTATATATATACACGTATGTGTGTATGCATGTAGGCTGTTTGCACGTACACATGCATGTGTATTGGTAAAGAGTGCTAACTAGATTGTCTTTTATAAATATTTTGAAACGTATCGCAGCAATTGTTGCATGTTTCCCAATTCGATTTCGCTTTGCCGCCTTAATTTGTCGGCGTTTGTGCACACACACTCACACAAGCACACAAAGTCACTCTCGCGCCGCGCTGTCGATGTTTTCGTTGCCTTTTTTAAGTACATTGTGTACATTCACACCGTATGCATATTAAAAAGTACCACATACAATAATTCCTTAACTGACCAGTTGAGTTGAGTTTCACATTTCATTGGATTGCGCGCCAAGTATCGATGCCTTCACTTTGTATTTGTTTACGACAAATTGGAAAAAAACGCGCAAAAATTTCCGGCAAGTAAATTGCTTTACCGTTTTCTGTACCAACGCACACAACAACACATTAAAAAATAAATACAACTGGAATATTGGAAACTGGATGAGTGCTGTGTACGTGTATGTGTATGTATACACCATCAGAGCAGCGATAAGTCGCAATTTCCAGTTCGCTCTCTTGATCTATCGAGACAATTGCGCGCAATTTCGATAGACGGTATCGATAGCAGAGCATGTGACGTTGTTTACTGGTCTATCGGCCTTTATTTTTAAATTATATGCGAAATAATTGTTGAATTTGAATCCAATTACAATAGATGTTATAAATTTATTATAAATATAAACTGGTGTTTTTTCCATTTGCCCATGCCACAACAAAAAAAATACGCACCACCCATTTTAAAAATTGTGAATGCAACTTTATTCAAGTATTCATTTTGTTTTTCGTTTGCTTTTTGTGTTTTGTTTTCTTTGTTGTGTATAGGTGTGTGTGTGTGTTTCTGTTTGTTTGTGTTGTTCTTGTTATTGTTTTTAGTGTACATAGAATATTACAATTACATAAAATGTATTTCATAATTTTACATCAAAACAATTTTGGGGTAAAAAGAGTAAGAAAAAACAATTTAAAATTTCGACTAGAACTTAGGAGTTACATTAATATTTCTCTTTGTTTTTTGTTGTTTCTTATTTATTTTATTTGTTTTTTTTTTGTTGTTTCTTTTTTTTTAATTCGCATTTCTTAGACGTTTGATTTGTTTTTGAGGTGTCTGTGTGCGTGTGTGTGTGTGTTTTCATTGTGTTCGCTTTAGGCGCGCAAAACATTTGGATCGTATGTGTGGGTGGGGCAGAGGGGGTAAGCTAAAGAGGGCACGGGGCTTTCATTCAATATGCTTAAATGGGTGTGTATGTGTGCATGTGTCTATACACATAATCCTGTGCGAATTGTTTGTGTTGGCTTACAGCACACAGGGTAAGCACATATGTACGTCACTCACACACATGCTCACACATGGGCCCCAAGTTTTTTGGGGGTTGCTTTTTCATGTAGGGTGCCTCAATCGTAGGCGAAATGAAATGAGAAAAAAATGCAATTTGCATTTTGCGGTTTGTTTTGTCAACTCACACACACATAGACAGGGAAGAGACGCACAGACACGCAACAACACGCATACAGTCAAATTTTGATGATGCTTACACCAGTTGACCGGAAGATGTCGCACCTGTTGCGGGGGTAACAGGCGTCGCCGCCTAACGGCAAAATTTGACTGGCCTCGACTTGACTTGCATTTTGTTGTTATTGTTGCTAGTGTTGATGTTTGGATCACCCTGTGCGTCAGCAGTCCCTACGGGGTGCTCCCACATGTGAGTGTGGGTGGCTGGCTCTGCTTGTGTGTGCATATGTAAGTGGGGGATGAAGTTGGCTTTTTATTTGCAGTGCTTTGTGGGGGATTCGCTTGTTCGCTCGCTCTCACTCTGTCTCACATGTGTGAGGAGTGTATGTGTGTGCGTGCATACATTTACACATGACTATTCTCTAGGCTTTGCGTGTGTGTGTGTGTATGTGTTGGTGTGCGTGTGAGGTTGTTTGTGTATCTATCTGTACGTGTGTTTGTGTTTATGTATCTATATAACTATGCGCATATATAATATATATGTATATATACACACTATATATAAATATACACTATATTTATATAGTATGTATACGTATATATAGCTGTATGATGTGTATATATCGTAAGAATATAATGCATGCATTATAAAAATACTTTTTACTTCATCTTTGTTAATGTTAACTTAAAAAAATTGCCGACACTTTTCTATATATCCAAAAAAAGTGTCATTTTTGTGTCATTATTATTATTATATTATTATAATTATTATTATTTATGTATGTATATATAACTGCAAGTTTCAACTTGATCTGGATCTGGATCTCTCGATCTGCATCTCTCGATCTTTATCTTCTGCTGCTGTTGCTCCCCTTTCGCATCCTCTGCAACTGCTGGCTGATTCTCTTGCTCCTCTTTATTCTCCTCCTTCTCCTTCTCTCTACCCATTTCTATGTAAATGTTATATATGTTGTTTCTTCTCTCGATTTTATGTATACAATATATATATTATTTATATTTTTTTTTACCTTTTTCCGTTTTTTTTTCTCTTTTCGTTTTCTATTTCTTACTCTGTTTCTTATGCTTTTTATTTTTTGCTTCGTCTTCTTGCTACATTTCTTCTCTTCTGTTTTCAGCTATTTCTACTCCCTCTTCTTTCTACGGTTCTTCTACCGTTGCTTCTTCGACGTTGATGACGTGTTGCGCCTATTCCTGTTCCACATGGAAGAGTATGTGTGTATGTGTGTGGGTGTGGGGAAGTGTGCTTCCTCTTTCATTCTCTTCTTCGTCTTCCTCTTACCGCACTGATTCAGCTACTCCTGTGTGATTCTGATTTGATTCTGCCTGATTAGATTCTTAAATTGGGCAAATTTCCTGGAGCCAGCTCCAGTGCCGCCATATTGCATCTTCTCTCTTATCCTCAGTCCGAGTCTGTTTGTGTGTGTGTGTGGAAGTGTATCTCCTCTTCCTATTCTTCTTCTTCCTCTTCCCGCACTGATTCAGCTACTCCTGCTTGATTCTGATTAGACTGGAGCCAGCTCCAGTGCCGCCATCTTGCATCTGCTCTCTCCGGGTGTGTGTGTTTGTGTCTCTCTCTCTCTTTCGCATGGTCCGTCCGGTTCTCTTTTTTGTCCATCTCTACCTCTTCTTTCTCCATTCTCCTTTATCCTTAGTAGCCCTTGAGCCGATCCTCGAGCGGAGGCTTAATCACCTTGGGCGCACTTGCTCGCGCCACCCGCATCCTCTCGGCCGCCTTCGCCAGACGCTTCTTTCGCTCATCATTGGACTCGCTGGCGCGTCGCAGTCGCTGCCTGGCGGCGTTCTTCATCAGTCTTAGGGTTCTTTGTACTTCGTTTTCGTTTTGGCGTCGCACCCGATTCGCCTCGGCATTTTTGGCCAGACGCAGGCGATACTCCGCGTCCGATTCCTTTGATCTCTTGTCCCGCATCCTGGCCGCGTTCCTCTCCAGCCTTCTTTCCCGCGCCTCGATCGATTCGTTGCTGCGCCGCCTCGCCGCCTTCTGGGCACGCGACGATTGATGGCCAAGGGCGACGCCGGTGACAACGACGCCGGTGGACAAATGATGGTGCAGGGGATGTGTTGCCTGTTGTTGTTGCTGCTGCTGCTGCTGCACGTGCTGCTGGACGTGCTGCTGCTGCTGCGTGTGCTGCGGATGCTGGCCGTGCTGCTGCTGCTGCGGATGCTGCCCGTGATGCTGCGAATGTTGCTGCGCCTGTGACTGGAAGCTGTTCTCACTGTTGTTGTTGTTGTTGTTATTGCTGCTGCTGCTGGGGTTGGCTGTTGCACTGTTGTTGTTGTTGTTACTACTACTGTTGTTGTTGTTGGTACTGCTGTTGTTGTTGTTGTTATTGTTGGCGGTGCTGTTATTGTTGGAATTTGCGTTATTATTGTTGCTACTATTTTGGCTACTGCTAACAGCAGCAGCAGCGGCGGCAGCAGCAGCGGCAGCAGCAGCGGCAGCGGCACCTGTACTTGCACTTGCCGCAGCGGCGGCAGCAACTGTTGTCGTATAGTTGTTGTACTCTATAAGCCCCCTGTTGCTGGGGTACAGATGGTGCATGGGGTTCTCATAGTTGAGGTATTCGGGCTTGATGAAGAACGGATCGCGCGCTGTCAGCGGCGCCGTCGGTGAGTTGAGGAAATACAAACGGCTGTGGTGATCTGTGGTTATGCTACCTCCGCCGCCTCCGACACCCGCGGACATTGAGGTTGAGGGTGATCGCGCTGAATCGCGATTTTCTCTCCAAGGGGGGTCGCTGGGGGTCTGTTTTGCTGTCTCGCTTGCACGCTCGCGCGCCTATCGATTGTAGTTGTCTCTGCTGCTGCTGCTGCCGCCCTCTACTGCTGCTGCTGCTTCTCTTGTTGTTGTTCGTGCTGCTGCCCAGCGTATCTGTTGTTGTTGTTGTTGCTGTTACTGCTGCTGCGTTGCCGTTGTTGTTTTCCGCGAAAATTTTAATCGATTTTATTAGTTGGGAATTTTTAGCGATTTTTGCCGCGTATTTGAAACACAACACACACAATTTAACTGGCCAAAAAAATGTAGCGAGTAAACAACAAAAGCGACATAACTAATCAATATGGAAAAAACTTCCAAATTCTGATTGGAAGCATTTCCACGATACACTTTGGCCCATGCACGTATGTACACACACACAAACACGCATGCACCAATATTTCGCGTGGAAGTCTCTTTGCTCGCATCTCTCTTTCTCTCTCTCAGTGCTACGCTCGCGTTCGGTCGCAGCTCTCTCGCCATTCGTTCCAGTCGGTTTTGGTGGCCTTCCAATTGTCAAAATCTAGCCGACAAGGTTGCAATGCACCATGTTTATTTGTAGGGTTGCACGGATGATTTTAATTCCAAAATCGATTGAAACTTTTTAAAATTCAAATTTTGTTTAAACAAAATCAACGAAAATTGCACATAGTAAACACAAACAAAATTGGGTTTTCTACAATAGAATTCATTCGTTTACTTGACAAATGCAAAACATCTGGTTAGACGCTGTTAAATATATATCATCAAAATAAATAATTTTACATAATGCATATATCGCGCTTTTTACTTTCAATCATCCATTTTATTAGGCAAGTATTTTATACTTTACTTTTCACTCTTTTTAATTATGCAAATACTACAAAAATAATTTAAAATTGATTTAACATAGACTGTTAAACGTGAAATCGAATATATACGACTGAGTAAGTATATCGAATAAAATATGCCTTGCTCAAATTTCGATAATCGATACAACGATATGCAAATTAACAGTAACATTAATGCTTAACATAGTGTCTACAGTGAACATTGTGAACGGTTTACAAGGTAGTGCACTGAGAGCAACATTTTACATGACGTCACAATCTGGATAAATATGATTTATCAAAAATACGCAATATAAAGCATTAAACTTAAATAATTATTCAAAATTTCAAATATTTGCAAACCACTTGAGCAGTTTTAATTGAGAGCAACAATTGAATATGCATGAATCCTACTATGATGTGCATAAAACTCATTCATCATAACGTCACAGACAGCGCATAATTTTATGCTCTCTGAGCTGATCAATGTGTAGGGCAGAGCAGCGAACCACCTTGTACTCTCCCGTTGTCATGTGCTGATGTTTTTTGTTATTTTTTTTTTTGTTTTGTCTTGTTGGATTTTTGCCGTGAACGGACGTCTCTTGTGCTTTGCGCTGCTACGTCGCAGTTAGCGTAGTTTGACTTCAAAACAACTCACAGTAACTGTAACTGCAATAACAACAACGCAGCAACAGCGCGTTCTTGATGTGTGTTTACATTTCGCCTGTAATTTATGAAATCGCAATTAGCAAACTTTGTGCGTGGTTTTTTTTTTAAGTTATATTCGTTTTTTTTGTATTTGTATTTGTTGTCCATTGTCAGAGTTAATTCAATTCAAGCTGACAAACTCGAAAACAAATGTGCAATACGGTGGCGCGTAGTGCAGGTGGTGCAAAAGAACAAATCACAAAATCAAATTATTCAAATTCTCCATCAGAATATCGAATCGGAATCAGAAATCAAAAAACAATAACAGAATTCGAAATCAAAATTAAAACAGAATCGCGAAGCGATTTGTCAACGAAATTTATGTAAGCGCAAACGGCAAATAACATAAATTACTTTACACAAACACACACACAGACACAGAGAGACGCATACAAAGCAACTGAGAGACAGAGTGGGACACAGATGGAGATACTACATGTGTATTTACATGCACGCATACTTATGCACACGAACACGAACAATAAAGCAACTTTACGCATTCCATTTTGATTCTGCTTGTGTGAAAAACTAATAAGTAATAAAAAAAAAGAAAAAAAAACGACAAAGTAATAACAGCAGCGCAGCAGTAACAATAATAACAAAAACAACAGTGGGCCAGAGCGGCAGCGCAATAACAACAACAACGTCGGCGGCGGCAGAGCCAACAAGAAAACCATAGGCACGGCAAAGAAGAAAATAAATAGCAATTTCGACTAAATAAAGGTATGAGTATGTGTGTATGAACGACGTTTACTTTACATACATATAAACAAGCACTACACTGAGATAAAGATATGAATGCGCGCTCGTACATACATATGTATATGTATGTGTATGTGTGTTTGTGATGTGTGTCTGTGTGTGCGCATATTTCGTTATTAGTTTAACTCTTCAATTTATTATTGTTATTATTACTGCGCTGTATGAGTGCGTGACTGCGTGCGCTGGTATGTGTGCATGTGCATGTGTGTGTGTTTTGGCCCCGGCGTGTTGTTTTTGTTGTCTTTGCTTTGCTTTGCTCTTCGTTAGTTCTTATTGTTGTTCGCCATTAACAATGCTGCTTGAGCCACTGGAATAGTTACGTTACGTTAAATCAGTGCGTACCCTCTCTCTCTGTTTCTCTCTCACTATAGTCGTCGTATTTGTTATGTTTGTGTGCGTCTGTTTGGCATGCGGCAGAGATTACGTTGATAATGCCCCAAAGAAATGTCAAGAGAACTTACCTATGTGTGTGTTTTGTGTGCCTGTATTTGTTTATTGTTCTTTTCGCATTTGATCACCCACATGATAAAGTAAAACGTCAGACTAAAACGAACATACAAACTACAAAAAGAGTGTCTAGTTATTCTCTCTCTATCTCTCTTCCTCTGTCTCTGCCCACACTAACAAAAAACACACACACATAAGCAAGTTCACATGTATAAATTGAATTAAGTGAAATTTTTATGATTGGAGCGGAAATTTTTTATAAATTTAGTTGCACACAAACTTAAATTTCCACTTAGTATTTGTCAATAAAAAGAGTAGTAAGCACAATGAAATAAACACACACATAAACAACGGGCTCACACATACACATACACACACACACACACGCACACAAGCATAGAAAAGAGTTTTTATGCTAGCATTCTAGCTCAATGACCTCGAGAGTTTCGTTAACTTTCTTACTACACTCAAACATACATACGTATGTATATGATGTTTACATTCTCAAATAATAGAAAAACCGTTAGTTATACATTTATACATCGATTAGTTTGCTATCGATTAATCAATGCAGTTGTCAACAGTTACTTTTTGAGCGTTTCCATTCGAATCCAATTGGAAACGAGTAGAACGTAATTCAGATCCAATTAAATTGGCATTTGCAGCACAGCTTGGTCGCTCTCTCTGTTTTGTTCTCTCTCTAGATTTGCGCTATTCGCTGTGCACATTTAGCCATTTTTAATGATCCTTCTGCCTGCGCAGCCTTTGTCGCAGACCCATTCCCCATCACCTCCCCCTTTGCTTGGCATTTTACGACTCGCTATTTAACATTACCATATTCCTATATCCATTTCCAGGCGGGACATGCTGAGTCACACATACACAAATGAACATATCTAGTTGTTAGCAAATATGCACACATACACGTATGTGTCTGTGTGGAGTATCATTAAATGCAGATCTCTATAAGAGCATATAAAACACACATTGTTGCTGTTGTTGTAGCTTTGTGGTTTTTGCGTTCGCAACAGTAAAAAAAAATTCAACTAAAACCAAAACCGAACCAAGCCAAGCCAGCAAAAACAACAACAGCAGCAGTAACTGCATGCATTCACATACACACACACAGACACGCACACACACACATACACGCCAAAGCAGCAATCCATAATAATCTTCCCGTAATTTATAGTCCAAGACAATTTATGTAATTTACAAATACCAAAAAGAAAAAGACGGCGAATAACGTCGACGGAATGCACACGAACATAGGGAGAAAGAGAGAGAGACGACGACGACGAAGCATGAGAGCAACTGCAACTAACGATAATAACAATAACTGAAAAAATGAACGAACGAATGAACGCAACAACAACAACAAAAGCGTCAGCGTACTAAATAAACAATTCAACAAATTTGATCCGAGGCAAACACACACAAGCAGAGTCGCTAGCTCACTTGCACACACACACACATTCATATAGACAAAAACGTCGTCGACTCATACACGCACATTAAAATGCATATGAAGAAAAAATATGTGCAGTAAGAAAACGAATAAAACAGCAACAGCAACAACTTTAAGTGCAGCAACAACTGCAGCAGCAGCGGCGCACGCCGACGTCTACGTTGACTGCGACTGCAACGCGCGTATACAGAAAATGTCGTTCGTTTGTTGTTATTGCTATTGTTGTTATTGCCTTCTCAAGGAAGGTAGGAAGGAAGGAGGCAGCACAGGTGGCAATCAATTTAATGTAAATAAGTGTAATTCATATGTACATGCATGCATATACATACATACAAGTCTATGTGTGTGCATTAGTTCCCTTTCAATCAATATTAACTTACCTAAGTATCAAGTATAGTTGTACGCAAGGTATGCGTGTATGCTTGTGTGTGTGTGTGTGAGAAAGAGTATAAATAGAGAAGAGATAAGATCTGAGAACTACTTCCTTCTATGCCGCCTTATCAACAGTGCATGCTAAAGAGATTGTATACACACACAGTTTTAGTTCGCAGTGTCTTGCAATAAAAAATATGTATGAAATTATAAAACTTGAGCAAACACTTGAACACACACACATGCACACGCATACAGACACGCCATCAAGCAGACACATTCGCGCATTGAATGCGGTAATTGCATTTATTGCACGTGTATATTGCCCGCGCTCTCTTCTACTTGTGATGTGTGTGTGCAGTGTTGCGAACTCAGCTTTTTTCCCGTCAAATTCAGCTTTATCCGGGACGAAGCTGAAAAATTGCTTTATCTAGCTTATTCTTCATATCGAATACTCCATGCTTTTAGCTTTCTTGTAGCAACTCCATACAATATAGCCTTTTCTTTATCTAATTTGGCTTTTCTTTGCTCAAAAAGTCTGACACCACTGTTGTTTGTGCGCTCTTTTTGCCTATACGCCGCCTTCGGCTTGACTCGACTCAGCTCGGCTCGGCTTGGCTCTCTTCTCTGTTCTTACGTTCGTTCGTTTGCTCAAGAACAAAATATTTAGTTGTGAGTGCTTGCAAAAGAGAGTGGGAGGCAGGGAGGGTGTTGGAAGGCTTTCTATGTGTTCTTCTCTCTACTTTGTTGTTTTTGTCTAGCTTTTGCACTGTGCACTGTTGTTGCCCTAACGTAGTCTGTCGCTTGCACTGGCACCGCTGCTTGGGCAAGGGCATTTCGAGTGCGATTTTGCAGCCGCAGAAGCTGTGCAGGTTATAAGAGAAAGAGAGAGAATTAACTTTTGCATTGCGATGCATTAATAACGATGCTCATGATGATGATGATGCTGTTGGGGCTGAGAACTGGGTGGAGAGTTGCACTTAACCTCACACACACACATGCATACACACACACAGACACGCACACATATAGACACTCTCGACTGAGCAGCGTCTTCGGGTGAGAGGACTTTGCTCTTTATGGCGTTGCCTGCTGGGATAAACTTGTCTATGCGGTTCAGGCTCTCCACTTCTTCAGTTGCCAGTTCCAAGTTCTTGGCTTTTCTTCTTCTGTCTCTTGTTCGCTTATCTTTAGTGGCGTCGGTTGCCATTGCCAAGTTTTTGTCTAGTTTTGGTTCTTAACTTGTCAGCTCGTCTCTCTCTCTCTTTGTTGCTTGCTTGCTCTTCTGCTGTCGCGCCCACCGCCCACACGCATATTTGTGTTTGAGCAGAGGTGTAGGTGGACGGGGGGTTTACCAGTTGTTAAACTTCTACATTTGCGACGCTTCGTCTTGGTTTGCAAACCAACTACCTTCTCGTTCACCATCCTCATCATCATAATCATTATCGAGCATATTATCATCATCGGGGCAGCATTATCAGAATCATTATTATCAGTTGTGTTTATTTTTGACTTGCTTTGGCGAATTCCTTCGTACCCATTGCCATTCCAATTCGTTTGTACACACTTATCTGCATCTCCCTCTGCTACCCTTCCCCTTCGATATTCATTAGTACACTCTTACAGAGAGTTAATTAACTAGTATAACATAAAATGTAACAATGAATTGAATTTTAGAATTTAAAAAAAGAGAATAAATATTGGTCGAAAGTTAAAATTTATATTTTATATAATATATATTTAATTGATTAATTTACAATGTGCACTGAAGTTGAGCTTTTATAACTGAGTAATTATTATAATAATATACCAACCATAAAGTAAGAAAACTTCGGCATATCAAAGATAGTAACCTTTCTTTAATGTTTGCTTATTTTGCCTCTTGCAATTCGCTTATTGTTTATATATGTATATAATACCATATCTATTTTCAATTTCCACAGAACTCGCTTTAGTTATTTCGTTAAATTCGTTTATATTTTTATTATTATTTATGTTTGTGAAACATTAGATCCCCATCGAAGTATCATATATTGTGTATTTTCCTCTTGATTTTTGTCATGTACAACGAAAAGTTACGTGGAAAATGTTTACACAATTCGATCGATCGATCGAGCAATTTAATACGATATTTTTGCAAATCTGCTTGCTGTGCATAACTCGTACGTATCGAATAATGTATGTACCAGTGTGTATACGTATTGCACATGTTGTATACGTATTGTATATGTTGTATACGTATTGTGTCATGTTGTATTCATATGTATGAGGATTCCTGGGTATCATTTTTTATATTATTTCTAGCATATTCCGTTGTTGGGGCTGCTCCTCCGGTTTCATTACCACCTACAATTCTGGTTTTGGGGCTTTTCTTTGCAGGCCACACCTTGTTTAACGCATGATGCGATTGTCAATCTTCAGTTGGATATGCTGACTCTTCCGATATGAGTGTGTGCGCAATTGATTGTGTGTGTGTACTTAAAATATACAAGTTTACTTTTCGTAGGTGTTTTATTTCCCCTCTCTGCGGTAAATCTCTGCTCTGTCTCTCTCTTTCTCTGCTGACTTGTATCTTCATATCTGCTCCACCTACCTATCATATAATAAACATGCACATACACACACACACAGAGACACGTAGAGCAGAGCTCTTCTTCCGGACCCATTGTTATAGCAAGTACATGTAAATTATTGTTCACGTTGCGAGCAGATTGTGTCGTGAGTCTGTAATTACCACGCACAGTTCGAAGCCCCCCTTGATCGTCCAATTTTGAAGCGTACTACACCCACCAAATACTTTTCAACCAAACTCTCGATTAATCTTTGACTGAGTTGCCCATAAATCATATAAATATAGATTATAAACTCGATTATCTAAGTGGTTTGCTCGTAAATACGTTTGCCTTCAAAGCGAGATTAGAATTAAGACAGAAAGTTATCAGAATTGAGTTCTTTCAAATGGAACAAGTTGAATAACATAAATGCTGTGTAGTAGTGTGAGTTCTTCTGTACACTATCATGCCCTCGAAAACGAATATAAACTTGAGATTTGGTAAAAACACAATTTGAGCTGAAAGCACAAAAAGAAAAGATTACATATTTTGAGGCAAAACTAATTTTGAAAATGGAAAATAATAATAATAGTACTGAAATATCTGAAATTTAAAATTTGTGAAAAAAAGGAAAATGATTCATAATTATAACATAATACAAATTGCAAAAAGTATTGAATTTCCGAGTTTTTTAAACTTCTATAAATGAGTAAAATTAAAAAAAAAAAAACAATGTTTGAAATTGTAAAAAATAATTAATATAATATTTAAAGGTTTTCTTTTGTTTTCGCAATTATTTAAAACAATTACCCATATGATCTGTTTATTTTTTTTTTTTTTTAAAGTAAAGTAATCAATAAAAATCTGAAATGTTGAATTTTTTTTTAAAGTTTAAGGTCGTAAAAACATAGACAAAATGACCTTTTACATAAAGATCTTTATTTAATGTTAATGAACAAATATTATATTATAATTATCACTGAAATATCGGACATATAGTATCTGACTTCTACGAGTATACAATGAATTATATCTACATATATAATAATTAGTATGCATTCAACATTTACAGGGTATAGAAAGCAATGTACAAACGGTTAAAATTCTTTTTCTATAGATACTTTCTAAGTCAACGACAGCGTTTAGAATTTATCTAGTGCGCACACACACACACACACATGTTCTAGAAGTAACTGCATGTACGTGTGTGTGTATGAGCACATCTATCACTGAGCCAACTTTGTCTACGAGAGTCTCTTTCGATGTGTGTTGTGTTCTTCAAGTCTTCAGCGCATTCTCAATTCCTCTGCCGAAGCTTCCTCTGCCGCTGCCGCTGCTAGCGCTTGTTGTGTGTGTCCGCAAATATGCTCACAAATATTAAATTGTACTCCCCTCTCCGTCTCTCCTCTCCACCCCTTTAAGTCTTACCGTCGTCCGTGCGTTGTATAAATTTTCTGAGTTGAACTGTACAATAGCTAAATAAAAAAAGAGTAAAAAGAAGAAGAAAAAAGTTAAAGCACACAAACCAACGTCGACGTCGGCAGAGTTGAGTTGAGTATTAAATGTACGTGCACACACACATACACACACACAGAGATAGAGGAGGGACAGAGAGACACTGTATTGCATGGGTATTGTAGTTATGTATGGATATGGATAGTAAGTGTAAGTAGCGTGTATTTGTTTTTCTCTTCTTTGCCTCTTGTTGTTGTTGTTTTCTTTAATAGTGTCGGTTGGGTACTTCGACTTTAGCACACTGAAAAAACTAAAGCAACGGGCCAACAGCAGCAACAGAAAATAGCAACAACAAGCAGTAAAATGTTGAGTTTCTTGACTTTTGCTGCCATTACTATTTTGTATCAAGGCGCTGCTGCTGCGCTTGGCTCTCTTTGGCTCTCTTAACATGCCGGCAGTGGCAGTGGCAGCGCTGCTTCTACTATTGCTGTTGTTGTTGCTCTTTGTCTTCTATTATCCATGTTCATGCATTTATTTGTTCGTGTTCGTTTGTTATAAATTGTAATATTTCCTCATATGTAAACCGCGAACGACGTCGACGTTGATGTTGGCAGCGATGTTGTTAATGTGTGTGCGCGTGTGTGTGTGTTTGGCTTGTATTCGTTGCTGTTTTTCTTTACTATGGTTTCAATTTTATTTAATTTTATTTTAAACTCTAAACAAAAGACTCGATTCGAGCTGTGCAGACTCGACTTGGGCATGGACACACACACGCATACGTGCAGACAAAAACTACACAATGAATGCTAATGGCTGCTACAGCAGTGGTGTAGGGGCTTGGGGGACTAGGGGGAGGGCCGATCGAACGTAATTCCATATGCGGGTAGGGCATACATAAATACAAGCATATTTAGTTATGATGGTATATGCATGAGTGTGAATGGATGTATTTGTGTATGTGTGTGTGTGTATACTAACGTGTATATTGTAGTTATATTCACACAAGAAAGAAAAAATACAAAAAGTCTCCGACATGGAGACGGGAATTGTACGTACTCGTCGTACAAATATGTATTGCAAATTTGTTGGGTTTTCAGTTCCAGTTTCCAGGTCGTTGCTAGTCTCTTTTGCCACAGTGTGCGTGCATGTGTGTCTCTGTTTGTCAGTGTGTGTATGTGTGTGTGAGAGAGTCGTTTGCGTTGTGTTATTGCATGTTCTTATTTCTATTTGAGGCTGAGACTTGGAGACTGCAGTGTGCAGTTTCTAGATCTTATGATCTCCTTCCTTCTTCTCCCTCTACCTCTGCATTTTCTTCTTCTTCATCATCATCTTTGCTTTTTTAGCTCGGAGCGCATCCAAATTTGACTTTGCCATTTTTATTTTCCATGCATGTAAATTTTATGCATGCATCTGTGCGTTTGTGTGTGTGTATGTGTTTCCTCTCTCTCTCTTTCTCTCTATTTGTGTGTTGTGCTTGATTTCCATCATTTGAATAGTACAAGAAGTTCTGTTGTCATTTGAACTGGTGTCTTGTGAACTGGTTCAGGCTGATGCTGACATTCCTCTGGTTCTGAACTGTGGTGCCACTTTGTTGTGTGTCTGTGTGTGTGTGCGTTTCCTATTGGATTCCCATTGACATTTTTGAGTGTGCATCGTGAATTGTATTCGCTGTTTGCCTGGCTGGAAAGTGCATTCTAATACAGTGTTGGTATTTTGTTTTCTCGTTGAGAGATACCAAAATTTTTATTTTCCACTTCCCTAAGGAAAGGTTGTCAAAATAAACGCGTATGTAAATAGAGGTCGAATTCGTTTTTTTGCTAGAAACTCGCGACGTGCTGAAACAGCTAACAGTTCTGAAGTTTGTATGGATAGTTTTTTTTTTTTAGGTATTTTCTGATTATTAGTCTACAAAAATAATCAAGAATTTGACAAAAAAAACACAGTTAGAATTTGACAAAGAAACACGTAAATTCTAGAGTATTTTTAGCAAAAATACAATTTTTTTGTGGTAAACCACAACAGTGTTTGGATATTTTTATTAAATTATAAAAGAACCACATTTATTTCAGAATATTGAAAGATAAAACTCAATATGGATGTCTTTATTTGCTCTCTTTCGCATATACATATGTATTTAGTTATTAGAGGGTATATTAACTTTGGCCAGGACTTTGTAACGCACCTTAGCAAACATATCCAACTCTACGACTATAAAGTGTATATATTCTGAATCGGCATCACCAGGACAATTAAATTAGTCTGTCCGTGTGTCCGTCTGTTGATAAAAATTCGATATGAACAATCGGTCGAAATAAAGGTTTTTGTATGAAGACCAGTTCTGATTTTAGAAATAACTAAACTTATTAGTGCCAGTCAAAGTGAGACATAATCTTGAATATAAACAATACCATTAAATTCTGCACCATTATATATAACTAGTATTGGAACGAACGGAGGATATAAGAACTAGCAAGGGGTAAAGAACATTCGGCAAGCCAAATGTAGTCTTAGTTCTCTGTTCTCTTGTTCTACATGTTGCATACATTAACCTCTTATTTCATTAATTTTAAGTGTTCTTATTTCTCGTATTTCAATCATGTTAAAGTTGCTAATTGTTTTCAACAACAAACAAACATTTTCATATGATAATTAATACGTTTATTTCATACATATTGAAAGATGAGAGTAATACCTTTGAGAAATTATATATAATTTCAAATGATTGTCATAGTTTTTTGTAGAATTTATAGCTCGACAAGCTGAACTAAAAGTTGTTTGTTAACTTTGATCAAGTATTTCAATGGGGTTTGCATGTAAATAATCTAATATTTTGATTCAAACTTTGTTTTTTCAACTTTTTCAAAAATATGCACCAACTTTTTATCTAACTTTGTCTCTGGCGATAAATTAGATTTTCTGCATACTGTGGGTGTGTGTGTGTTTGTATGTGTGCTTTTGTGAGTGTTTTCTGTGTTCGTGTGTGTGTGTGTGGGTGTGTGCGTGTTTTGTGTGTGCATAATACCTCAAGAAAAGTTTTCACCACACAAAGAGCGAGAGCATTAGTTAGAAAGGGAAAGAAGAAGACTTACATTCAGTTACGTGAGTTTTATATCCTTCAGCTTTATAATGAAATCTATTGCCAGCTGCATTCATATCGGGATGCGTTGCCCTTGGCATTTTGCGTACTATTCTCTCCACCTTAAGCTTGAGCACACTCTTTTCTTACCCCTTATGACCCCTCTCGGCCCGCACTGCACTGTGCTGCTCAAGTTGCCTGTGTCAATGTTGAGCTCCCTTTGGCCGTCCTTGCTTACCCTTTACACACACACACGCACACATGTACAATTTAAAGAGAGAGATAACAAGAGCGGGAGAGAGAACAAGCACAAGAGAGCGGGAGAACATGAATTTATCGTTGTAGTTTCTGTGGCGGTTAACCTCACCTCACCTCGTCGCTCTCCCCCTTCCTCTCTCTCTCTCTCCCTGTCCGTTTGGACGTCATCCGGCTTCATAGAGTTTATTTCATTTTGTTTCGTTACGATTTTTGCTATTATTTATTTGTTCGCTTCTCGCGCTATCTGTGTGCGTGTATGTATGTATGTGTGTATATGTGTGTGAATGTTTTTAAGTTTTGTTGTTTTCTGTTTAGTTTTGACTTGTTTTCTTTTGTGTAATTTTATTTTCGTCTCTTTGTGTGTGTGTGTATCAAGCTCGTATCTTTGTGTGCTGCTACGGCAGTAAGAATTGTATTACCGTCGTCGTTGCTGTTGTTGTTGTTTCTGAATCTCCACAATAATAATAAAATAAAAAAAAAAACCGCTCGACTCTCGTATATAGATTGAGCTATAAGGTGACAACACTGGACAGCGGGGCGGGCGTGCGGTAGATTGTGTGCATGTGTGTGTGTGTGTGCATATTGTACTATTTGCTTGTGTGTGCGTGTTTATTTTATTTTCTTGAATTTCAATTTACTCTGTTTTTTCCTCCTCCTCCTCCCCCCCCGGTTTCACGTCTCTTTTTCCATTCGTCTTTTCTTACTTTTATTTATTTAGTTTGCCCGTCTACGTTGTGTGTGTGTGTTTTCTGTATTTTCTGTATTCTCTGTATGTGCCTCCGCGCGCCTCATAACGTGTATAACGAACGTATTATTGTATCTAGCCTCTCTCTCATTATTAATAAATAGTTTCTTGTTCTCTGTATTCATTTTCAGTTCCCGAATCACCGCCAATCTAGTCGCGTGACCGTTTTTCCGTCTTTCCAGCGGCGCAAAAAGAACATACTATAAAAAAAAAAAGAAAAAGAAACAGAGACAGAGAAATTCAAAAAAGGAAAACAAACAAACTCCGATAGTGCGTGGTATTTTTTTCGACATTCATTTTCGGGTTCGTGTTGCAGATTTGCCACTTGTTGATTCTCAGGCCTCTCGTCCATACCTCCCTCCCTCCACTCCTTCGTTCAACAACCCTCAACAGTTGGAAGTGTGTGCTGTGCCCGATGTGGGCGTGTATTACTGCAGCAGCAACAAAAACAAAGTGACAAAGAGTGGGAGAGAGAGAGAGAGCGCGTGAGAAACATACGGGACCAGCGGAGAGAGACGAAGAGTGGGAGAGAGAGACGCCAGAGAGGAAGTTCTGGCATGCAGCTAGCTAGCTGGCCGGCTGGCTGCGTATACGCCGCCTCCAATCCCAACAGATCCATCCATCCATCCATTGTGCATCGCCAACATGGACACCGAAATTTGCAATCCACAATTATGTCGCATCTGCATCACATCGCACACGAACTCTATGCAAATGATATCCATATTCGGCGAGGATTCGCTCTGGCAGAAGATCACAACCTTGGCTGATGTTAAGGTAAGTTTATCATACATATGTATGTACATACATATACAATATTTTAGCTATAAACAGGCAGTGTAAAAGTGATAAGGAATAGAGGAAAAGAGTGTGAGAAGAGGCAGCTTTAAGAAAGGTTGTCATTGTTTTAAAATATGAAGATGATATATATATATATATTTGGTTTGTGTATATCTGTTTAGAAGAATTGTAGTATGATATAAAGATGATATCTTTCTCCTCTGTGCATGATATCTCTTTAGATCTTCAACATTTCGCGAATAATTGTAGTAAGATATAGAGATGATAATGCATATTCCTTGTGTATGATATCCCTTTAGATCTTTTACATGTTTCGAAGAATTGTAGTTAGCTATACAATATTATAGATGATAATGTGTATCTCTTACAAGTTACCAAGAATTGTAGTAAGATATATAGATAATGTATGTCACTTGTGAATGATATCTCTTTAGGTTTTTTACATTTCGGGAAGAATTGTAGTAAGATATAGAGATGATAATGCATATTCCTTGTGAATGATATCCCTTTAAATCTATCACATTTTGCGAAGAATTATTTCAATTAATTTCTTTTTTATTACATTTAAGGTTTTACCTTTAATTTAAAATAATTCTTACTTTTATATTTCAATTTTAAATTTCAATTATAATTATTAATTGTTTTTTATTTTGAAACAGTCCACTGACCATAGTTCGACTATAAATTATATAATTATAATTCGACTATAATTATAGCATATTTTTGAGGTTCTATACTCGACTGGGTTGCCCTAACTTGAACTTTGGTTGCCAAAAGGTTCTCCTATAAAATCAGTAGTTAGCTATTATAGTAGATTTACAGATAAATCAGTAGATATGACAATCCAAACTTAAAGTTCAATTCAGATATGCAGATCTAGAATGTTTTAGAAACATTAATAAGAATGAAAGACCATCTTCGTTAAGATTTGAAGATATTTCTATATTTAGTGTTAAATTCTAAAGTTTTATTGTGGATTTGATAAGTATTTGCTTTGAATACAGTTATGAATCTATTCTATATGAACTATAAAGTGAAAATCAGCTTATTTCATCATTTAATATGAGTCAACACATCAATGCAATTAAAATGTTAAACTTTGCTCATTGAAAACTCAAAGTAAAATATAAGTATACTATATACATATATATATATATATATATATATATGTATGTATATGTAGTTATATAGATTCCGCACGTAACTGTTGATATGTGAGCCCTAAGTAATTCTTTAGAAATTAAGATTCATGCGAATGATTATTTACTACTCAATTCTCAATTAAGTTTAAGCAGAAATCTGGACCAGATAGTGCCAAATATAGTTTTGATCGGTTAGTTTCTTACTTCTATTATCTTATTGCTATTTGCTAATTCTCTTGAGAGAAAGAGAGATCAATTGGTGATAAAGTGATTCATTGCAGGTGCCAATGGTTCTTCTTTGTATGGAGTATATGTACATACATACATATGTCTATGGAATATGCCAAGTGTGTGTGTGCACTCGTTCGTATTGACATATTTCATAGAATAGCCACAATTCACAACATATTTTTTTTTTTATCTTTTCACAGTAACTGACATTAAAAAAAACGTTTCGTTTCGTTTGCTTTGTTTTTTTTTTCCTCGACTCTGTTTGTTCTTTGGTTTCTGCTCAGTTCGGCTTGGTTAGTTTATAATACCCCACACACACACACATGCACACACACACGCGCACACACACACATACACATATATCTTTCTTTATATCTTTGCTGCATGTTTTATGGAATTTCTTGCTTCTTGTTTCGTATTTAGTTTTCTTTCGTTTGCAGCTTTTGTAAGATAATTTACCGTTTGAATTGCTGCTCTTTTTTTCCTCTTCTTTGCACTGCTTTTGTTTGTCCTCTATCTCTCTCTCTCTCATACACACATACACTTGCACACTATTCCATATGTGAGAATGTATAATTCATATGTTTGGTTTAATTCCATAAATTTTTCTTTTACAATTTTGTGCTGGGGTTTTTTCTTCCCCTTCCCCTTCCACTTCTTATTCCGCTTCGTCTTCTCCTTCTTGCTCTTCATTTACTTTGCTTGCTCTCACACAGCCTGTGCCAGCGCTCTCTCATGTGCGCTCTCCCGCTCTCTTAGTCGGCTTAGACGTTCGTTGGCCCCCAAATGGGGCGGCAGGCAACGCTCGTCGTCTCTTGTATCTTGTCTCCTTCTCTCCCTATCTCTCTCTCCGCACTGCGTGTCCCTCTTGGATTTTATTCCATTCATGTATTATGATTTTTTTTTCTGTTTTGTTGTTTTTTTTTGCGCCTTTTGTTTGGTTTTTTTTTTCTTCGTTCATAATTTTTCCTGAATGTGAAATGTTTTCTGGTTTGCCGTCCGTTCAATTTGAGTGGCTTAGTTTTTATTCGTTTCTATTCACTTTATTCGTTTTTCATTTCTCATTATTCATTATGCATTTTCTTTCGTATTTCATATTTCATATTTCGTACTTGAGTTTTGTGTTTGTGGGGCAAGTCTTTCGTTGGGACACTTGGAAACTCGACTATTGGGAAATACGAGGTGGATAGCAGTGGATCGTCTTTATTATATGCCATATATCTAAGTATACGTATACACACACACACATATATATATACACACATACATATGTATTCATATGAGCTCGCGTTTGTATTTATTTTCGTAGCTCTGCTAATTCTTAAACAAATAAAAACGTTTTCCATATCAAGGTTTCTATAATCCCCAACTCTGTATACACGATTATCAGGCTAACTAACCAAAGCTTTTATATAACGCTTGTTAAGAGAGCAGAGAGAGGGGAAGAGAGAGGGAGCGAAAGAGAGACCTACGAGCTATCCACACATATTTTGATTTTACTCAATATAAATGCATACTATATATTCTAGATCAACGTATATAACCTCTTGTGTCTATCTATTCTACTAATAAGCGCCTTGTTTCCAGCCACACAATCA
This sequence comes from Zaprionus nigranus, assembly GCA_018903425.1. Taxonomy (NCBI): domain Eukaryota; kingdom Metazoa; phylum Arthropoda; class Insecta; order Diptera; family Drosophilidae; genus Zaprionus; species Zaprionus nigranus. The sequence goes on from JAEIGD010000027.1 coordinate 1,473,736, forward strand.
ACATATTTCAAAATATATTGTATTAGCCCAGCTACTTGACACATTAGAACAGGTTTTAGTTTCTTACATTCTCTAGCAACACGTTAAATTTCATCAAAATCGAAATATATATATATTATATTTATATGCATTACAATGTGATGAATGTGTTGAGTTATGTATGTACATACATATGTATGCGCACAAGGGAAGAGAACAATAAGGTGCGACTGTTAAAGCGCTTAAAGTTCGAATGTGTGATTTACATATGAATATGTACGTGTGTGCCGTTTCTATACATACACAATACATACATATAGTATGCATATATTCTAAAACAATCTGTATAAGGAAAAAGTTGATACTGGAGTTTCTTTATGAAACTTTTAATTGAATCAGTTTCGTTGAATGTCTCTTTAAATAAAAGTAGATAAAAGTTTACAAGCATCTCAAAAACTCATATACACATGTAAATGTCTATAGTGTGTGTATGTGTGTATGTATGTATGGGTATTAAGAGAATAGTCTGTTGAGAGACAAAGCAAAAAAAGAATGTAATAATTCCAGAGTTTGGCTTTCTGGTTCTTGTAATTGACGATGAATCATCGTTAACAAGTAAATCTGTCTGACAAATTGGCATTCAGTAAATTAATTAAGTTTGTAAGTATTCATGAATAATGTTTTGAGCATAAGACAGTAACTTACAGTATGTGTATAAGTTATGCAATTGATGGCAAAGGAATTATTTATATCTTATATAGACTTCGTGGTCTTCATTTGATATGAGTAACTAACTTTCTTTACCTTTATTGATATTAATTATTATTATTGTTTTGCAATACGTGAACTGTAGCTGACCTTTAACCCTTATCCATCAGTTTATCTATTCAGAATCTTTAATACAGTAAGGCATCTGCAGAAGCTATTCAACTCTGGGGTCATTAACTCTAATTTATCACCCTTTGTATACCCATATTTAAAAGTTATCGGTCGAATTATCAACCTATGTTGTTCGATATCTACACAATATGAATGGTATTTTCGTTTCTGCTCATACTTACATCCATCCATGAATGGTATTCTCGTTTCTGATCATACTCACGTCCATCTTTATATAGTTTATCGATCTAGAATTATCGCAGAATAGGTTATCAATGGTTATGAGAAGCTATTCACCTCTGGGTTCATCAACTCTTTTCGATCACCCATCTTTATACCCATCTTTAGAAGTTATCGATCGAATTATCGACTTAAGGTGTTAGTTATCTATACAATGTGAGTGATATCATCCACCAGCACCTTAAATTCTCGTCTCTTCTTATTTTTCTACTCATCTTTATGTACTTTATCGATCTAGAGTTATCGCAGAATAAGTTATCGATCGATATTAGATATGCCACCGTTATAAACTTTATCGATATAGAACTATTGTAGACAATCTGATTAATTTAAATAAGTTATCGATGACTTAACTGTTCAGTAGATATATCTGAAAGGTATTCAAAGGAGCAAGTGAAGGGGGAATTATTGTTTAACCCTTGTCTGCTCCATTAACTAATGCTTGTTGTATTCCATTGCAGATCTCTAAGAACGACACATTGCCGCAACAGGTGTGTGTCAATTGCGCCAAGACGGCGATCTCGGCGTGCCTGTTCAAAAAGAAGTGCGAGGATGCGGACAACTTCTATCGCCAGCAGCTGCTCATCAAGAAGATCGAGGAGGGGCACAGTGGCAGTGGCAGTGGGAACGAGCTGAAGCTGGAGGATGCAACGGCCACAGCAACGGAGGATGGTGCAGATGAAGCGCAGGTTAAACGTAGATCCAGCGCTAGCGTCGCCAGTAGCAGCAGCAGTGGCAGCGGCAGTGCCAGCAGCAGCAGCGGCAGCGGCAGTAGCAGCAGCAGCTCCGACGACGATGACGATGAGGATAACGAAACGAATCCAAATCCGACATCACAGGTGAATGCCAATGGAAATGTTCAAGTGGAGGAGCATGTGACACGCGCCCAGAACGGACATGGCCAGCTTAATGGCAGCCTGGCAGAGCATGAGCAGCAGCAGGAGGCGGAGGAGGAGGATGATGAGGATGCAATGGAGCAGCAGCAGCAACAGCAACAGCAGTTGGACGATGAGGCTGCTCTCGAACAGCAACTGGAGCAGCAGCAGCAGCAGCAGCAGCTGGAGAGGCACGAGGATGGTGAAATGCCAGAGCATCTGGACTTCAATTCGTTTCGATTGATGCAGGAGTACATGCAGCAGCGCATGAACAAGTTCCCCAATGGTGGCAGTCGGGGCAGCACTGGCCATTTGCCAGATGCTGCCATGGAGCACGAGCTAGAGCACGAGCTGTACGCGCAGCAGCAACGCCAGCATGAACACAATGGGGACGACGACGATTGTGAGGAGGACGATGATGAGGAGATGTCGTTGCCATTGATACCAGAGATTGAGCTGATCACACCCTCCGATGATGCGCCCGGCAACGATACAGATGGTGGACACGGACTGCCCAATGGCGTTGGCAGCATAACTCCAGCTGGCGTTGGCAGCGGTGTCGGCCCTGGTGGTGGTATCGCTGGTGTGTTGCATGGCGGCGTTGCCGTTGCAGGTATGCGGGGCTTTCAGTGTCCGCACTGTTTCCTAATCTTTGAGATGAAACAGATACTCAAGGCGCACATGCAGAGCGTGCACGGTGCACCGGGACCGGTCTATGAGTGCACCAATTGCCGCAAGACCTACTTCTACAAGCGGTTTCTTGAGAAGCACATACGGCGCGGACGTTGCGTCAAGAAGCGGCGCAACCAGACGTGAGTAAAGAGTGCCTTCTACCTTCTCAACCAATTCAACAAATCCTCTCTCTCTCGCTCTCTTTGCAGTCGTCCCATGCAGTGCTCGGATTGCCATGTGCTCTTTCCCACCGGTCATCATTTGGGCTGGCACAAGCGTACTGGTTGCCCCTCCAAGGCGGCCAAAATGTGAGTAGTAGAAGGAGTTGATGTCATTGCATCCCCGCGCTAATCTTTTGCTCTCTTCTTCACTTCCACCCAGGCCACTGCAGCAGCTCTTCAAGCAGAACATTGTTGAGTTTAATAACTTTCCCAAGCGTCTGGCTGCACGCAAACCACCGCCAGATAATGCTGCACTGCATCTAAACAATCGCAAGTGAGTATGGGAAAGAAGACTGTCAAGCTAGGCAACCAAAGGTCAGAGAAACAATTCTGAATGACACCTCCAACAACAGGACTACAAGACCTTTAAGGCTTCTATAACCTCAAGCAGTTATCAAACTTGTAGATTCCGTTTACTGGATGTTGAGACAGCAGAGCACTTATTCACAGTGTGCCCGGCACTGATCCGTACACAAGAAGTGCTTCAAGTCGAAGTACTTCATGCAGTTTCCATCTTTCCTTTCTCTCTTTCCTGCTCTTTAAAACCTTTCTTCTCATTGTGATCAAGTAAAGGGTTTACTAAATAAGTGCAGTTATATCAAATCGGTCTATATATAAGCACAAAAAAAATACATAGAGACGACAAATTAGGCATGAACGAGTTAAGGACACCCAGTAAGGGGAATAAATATGTATATCCTAAGTAAAACTTGACAAGAATAGGCGCTCTAGGCTCAGAAGGGTGTGCAATAGATCTATCAGCTCTTGATACAGTTCCCCACAAACTAATAATAATAAGAATAACTACAATGTAAGCTCTAAGCAGGTGTACAATAGATCTATAAGTTGCCCATCAGTAAATTAATGTAAGCAATGTGGGTTCTTGAAGTTGAGAAGATAAGAACGATCAGTGCAGGAAAACTCATGGGTTTCCTAAGAAACAATTGAAACAATTGAAGTAGAATAGGAGAGCTCTAAGTTCAGCAGGTATACAAAAGTTTTAAGATATCTATAAAAGGGTAAGGAATTTCCCTAATCAAATAATATAATAATAATAAGAGAATTAGCGCCTCTGCATTTGTTTATATTAGTAATGTGCTGTTGTTGTTGCTTTGCAGACTTAGTCCGACGAACAAGCGCAAGGGACGCACTCGCATCAAGCTGGATGCCAAGAAGATTGCACTGGCCAAGCAGTTGATACTGCGCGAGGCAACCACGACAGTGATTGCCAACGAGCTTAACATTTCACGCACCTTTGCCTGGCGCCTGCGCAAGAGTCTCGTCAATGGGGTCAGTCTGCATGAGCGCGTCGTGGATCAGGCTAGCGAGGAGCAGCAGCAGCAACAACAACAGCAGCAACAACATCAACAATTGCAGCTGCAGCATCAGTTGCAGCAACAGCAGCAACAACAACAGCAACGTCAGCTGCAATTGGAGGAACAGGAGCGTCAACAATTGTCCGCATTGCCCTATGGCCATCTTGGTCTGGGACTGATTAAGGAGGAGCAAGTGGACAGCGATGAGGAGCAGCATGTTGGGGGCTTGGCAATAGATAACGACGACGCCGGCGTCATGGATCACGGCCTCCATGTGGGCGATATTGATGGCGCCGGCGCTGGCGATGTGGATGGCGCTGGTGAAATCGGAGCCGAGGAGACGGCTGGCTATGCTGGCGAGGATGATGTGTGTGGGCTGCTGCATAATGGCTACGATATGCGTGCCCAGCTGGATGAGCAGCACAGCGATATGCCCGATGGGGACATGGAACTGGAGCATGAGCATCATCATCGGGCCAAGCGAGGCGTCTCTAGCTCGCCAACGCCAATGCTGCCGGCACGTGCCGATGTGGAGGCCTATCAGCGTCTGTTGGCCGAATCCCAGCACTTTCCACACATTGTCAATGCGCAACAGTTGCAACTGCAGCAACAGCAGCAACACAGCAGCAACAGCAACAACAGCAGCAGAAGGCCGCGCATAATGGCGCATTGCCCATGTTGACGCGTTATCCGCCCGCTGTCGTTGCGTCAGCGAAGTAAGTCAAAGTACTCCATGGAGTTTCCATCTTTGCCATATCTCTATGCTGCTCTTTAGAACCTTCTTTATCATTGTACTCATGTAGAGGGTATAAGAAATTGCAACAGGCCCTATACTTGTTCATTGTCTGTCTTTTTGTTCGTATCAACGTCTATAACTCTGTACAAATAAGTCATAGAGACATCAAACTTAGGATGTAGACTTCTGTATATCTCATGCAGCTAAATATTCTTTCAAATTGATGATGCCCCGCCCGACGCCCCCGCAAAAATCGATAATGTGACTTTGAATGCGATTATTAATCAACATATTTAACTTAACTCTCTGTTCTGCCAAAATATACCAAGATATATGTTACAATTTATCATTGTATACCAGGATATACCAGAATATACCAAGATATACCATGATACATCAGGATATGCCAGTATATACCAAGTTATAGTTGCATAAATATATGAACTTCCAAATTGAGGTTCGAATGTGTTATAAACAGAATAGTTGTTCAAGCCTTAGATCTTTCTTCTTTTCTCCTATTAATACTTCTTTTTTCCCTTCTCTTACTCTACCTTTTCTCTTGTTATGCTCTTGATAATATCTCTTAATAATATCTCATCATTCTTGCAGCCATTCTCTCCCCGTTAATCTATCCCTGCGCCCCATGCCGCCCATAAACAGCAACGAGAGGTAAGTGAAGATTCGTCTCTGTCTCTGTCTCTATCTCTTTTACTATATCTATCACTGTCTAACTGCTGTCTTTCTCTCTCTCTTCAACTCGTAGCAATGGCAGCTCAAGCAGCAATGCCACAGCACCTCTATCACACCAGCAGCAGCAGCAGCAGCAACATCACCAGCAGCAGCAACAGCAGCAGCAACATTCACAGCAGCAACAGATCCATCAGCCTGGCAAGAAGCCGCGCAAACCGAATGTCTTTATCGATGATGAAAAGTATGCCATGGCCAAGCTGCTGGTGGCCCGCAATTCGTCCACCATGGAGATAGCACGTGCCTTGAACGTCTCCCAGATGACGGCCTGGAAGGTGCGCGATGCCATCCTGAAGGGGGTGCCCCTCTCCTATCGCAACAAGCGTGCCGAGGTGCGTGACGAGGGTCGTCTCTCTGAGGTGGCAGCAATGGCAGCCAAGGAACAGCAGCAGCAGCAGCAGCAGCAGCAGCAACAGCAACAGCAGCAGCAGCAACAGGAGCAACAGCATCGCCATCAACATGAACTGCAGCGACAGCAACAGCAACAGTTGCAGGAACTGCAGCAGCAACAATTGCTGCTCAAACAGCAGCAGCAACAACAACAGCGTCAGCAGCAGCAACAGGAATTGCTATTGCAACAGCAGCAACAACAACAACAACAACAGTTGCGTCACACACCATCAGATACATCACATTACCAACAACAGCAACAACAACAACAGCAACAACAGCAAATGACATCCGCACAGCCGCACAATGGGGGCAAGTTGCTGCATCCGCGTCGCCGTTTAAAGGCCGCGGAGCGAGAGCAGCGCGACAAAGGAGATCACAAGGGAAATACTCGAACTGATTAAGGAGGACAGCAACATACAGTACTGGAAGGTGTCCGCCCGCCTGGCCGAGAAGGGCATCAACATATCGCCCTCGTCCGTTTGCCAAAAGCTCAAATCAATGGGCATGCATCGACGCTGGAAGCCCGGAGATAAGCCGCCCATGATGGCAATCAGTCAGCTGAAGGCAGCAACTGTTGCTGCCGCAGCGGCTGCCTCGTTGGCCGTTGTCAACGGTGGCAGCTTTGCTCATTTGCCCAATGGCGTCGGCGTTGGCGTCGGCGTTGGTGGCATGAACCCCATGCCAGATGAAATTTATGAGCCGCAGCAGTTCGATATGGGGGGACATTTTCTCAGTGCCTTTACGCGCTAGACGCTGACGCCTACGATGACGATGACGATGAAGATGACGATAACGTTAAGCATGATAACTATTAACTTTGATTTATCAATGACTGATGACGTTGACAAGAACGATAAGTATCAAATATTGATTGATCGCTGACGTTAAATTGTTGTAAAAATAACGTTGACGTTTTACATGATTGACGGCAGCTATTGACGATTGACAGATTGACGATAACCAATATGATTGATTAACGATAACACTCTACTCACGACGCCAACGTTGACGCTAACGAAACCGATTCCGTTTTCTCGCGGTCCCGCCCTAATTCATTAAGTATTACGCATACAAACACATCAAAAAATATATACACATACACATACACACACCTACACACAACATACATACACATTCACATGCACTGCAGCAAACAACAATTTGTATTTTTTATATAGTATTTAAATGTGCAGAAAAGAAAACTACATGAAATGTATTCTATTCTATATATAAAACATATGTACCACACACAGACATGTGTGCACGTATGTATCTACATATATATATATATACACATAATGCATACATCAATTTTTTTGTGTGTATTAGAACGATAACAACGCGTACAACACATATATCGCGCCTATATATATGCTATGCATTCCTAGTAAATAAGACTTTACCCACACACACACACAGACACACACACACACGCAAAGCGGTCATTCCAAAAAGAAAACTGAAACCATTTCGATGTTTTTGCCAGAAGCGAAACATAGTTCCATTAGCTTCGTATGCTTTACTTTCAATCGATAGTCGATAGTCGATAAACCTTTCTGGACTTTTTTAAACGCCGCTAATAAATGAAAAAACAAAACAAAACACGATTAATCTATAATTATAGCCGATAATTAACATAGTTAAATGCATAATTGTTTAGTATTTATTGTACTCCACACACACACACACACTCCCACACACACACACACACACACACACACACACACACACACACATGTGAATGAGAATGGTTATTGTTAACTGAACATTTATTTATTTTCTTTATATTTTCTATTTCTGTGCGTTTATATATTTTTTTTTTGTATTTTCATAAGAAGTAGATGATGAAAACATTAAAGACACAAACACAGACAGACACACAGAAACACACAGACACACACACACAGAAACAGACACACACACACACATAGATTGCATTTTTGCAATTTGTCAAAGTACTGAATTTGATTTTAGTGAAAATAATTATGATTATTGTATAACGATTAATTTAGTCGATAGACATTAGACTTATCGAACAATATGCTCTATAAAGTATATATACATACACACATACATATATATATACTATATATATTGTAATTCTGATGCCTAAATGGAACAAAAAGGCAAGCGCAAGAAGAAGCAAGAACAAACAAAGGCAAGAACTAAACAATAAGAAGACGGTTATGTATATCGATTTCTGTTATTTTATGAACTACCTAACATAAGTGCAATTACAACAACAAGAGCAACAACAACAACAAAGACCACTACAAATGCAACAACAGCAACAAGAAATTCTAATGGAAATGAATGTATTATTATTTTGTCAGTGCAAACAATTTTCGGCCTGGCCTAAATGACAGGGTGCAATAGATGAAATTGTTGTTCAATTTAGAGATTAGTGACAGCCCCCTTCCCTTTCCCATCCCCCACACACACACACACACACACACACATACACATACACACTTAAGACAAGCGAACAATGTTGAATTAGCCAATTTAGTAAAGCGAAATGAAGGAAGGGAAGACAACAATAAAATTAAATAACACTAAGAACTGTATTTATTTACGAGCATATACTATATACCATATAAATATATACACACACACACACACACAGACACACTCATATATACATATGTATGTACACGTGTGTGTAGTTTGAAGCGCAGCTTAGCTTTGTATGAAGCAACATCGAGTGGTCTATCGATAACTTGAGCGATAGTTAGTATTTTTGAAAAGCGTTTGCAATTGTGAATTGTAACAGCTTAACACCCACACATACACACACACACACACACACTTCCCCTTCAATATTGTACCCACACACACACATACATACGTATACATATAATATATATATATGCGTGTATAAAGTTAGTATTTTCTGTATACTTGAAAGTTTTTTTTGTCGCGCCGCTTTTGTATGCAATACAAAACTGTTAAGCATAGATTATTTATAAGCTAAATCCATTAAAGACAAACAAATCAAACAAACAAACAACAAATAGAACTGACGTGCCTATGTAGCGATTAAAACTCTGAAACTTTCCTCTCCAGATCTGAAAAGATGAACATAATTAAAGACAACAAGAAGAACACGGAAGAAATTCAATTAAAAAAGAAATCAAATTGAAAATTGATAAAAAAAAGAACAATGAAATCAAAAGAAACACTCACACACACACACACACAGCGAGACTTCATTTAGTTGTAATTCGCACACTCACATAAATACACATAACGCATAATTGATGTACTACATTATAATCATTCCAAAATGTCATAAGAGAAAACAAATACATACATATATATAAATATATATATATATATATATAGTCTATAGTCTATATACATGTGTATATAAACATGCCTATATTTTATGAAATAATCAATAAGTCTTTTGCATTTTGGGATAATTGGGAAATTCATTTTCGGGGAATTTTTTTCTAGGAATGTTGCCCGTGATTAATGTTGTTCCAAGTCCGTTCTCAGCAACTAATTTTCTGTTCCCAAACTGGTCGCACAATGGGGAAGAACACGGAAAACTATGGGGTAAAATTGCAATGTGATGATTAGGGGATTTTTGTCGCTATGCTGCACTTAACCAGCTGTTAACTAACTGTGTACAAGACATAAGATGATATTCTAACTTTATGCTATACTATGAAGAAACTATGCATACCCTATTCCTTAGCTTGCTTACTCCAAAACAAGTACAATAAATAACTTAACCATCAGTTTAACTGGCCGTCAAACTGATTGTTATCGGTTTGGGCAAATTCTACGCAAAACTGACAAAATAATTGAAGGTTCTAGGCCTTATTTTTTTGCCGCAGCTAAACCTTATAGATACAATGACAATTGTACGGAACTGGATAGTTTTGGTTAATCATAGAGTAAAAAAAGTACTCTCTGCTTGGCTCATCCCCTCTTTGTGAGCGGCAGATGAGTAAGAGGGAATTTCTAACAAGCCATATAGTACTAAACATGTAGTAGATTTCGATAGTGTTTTTGTTACAATACTAAATACAACAATACGCTCGAGGGTTGTTTATTCATGTGCAGCGGGGCGTATGCGTAATATGACGAGCTTGAAATGCATATTATATTTATCGATATAGCTTAAATTAGTTAAGGGTAAGACATAAAATAAATAAATATAATAATTGAGAAAGTATTGAAATTTTTGAGAATTTATTGTGTAAATATTTTAGTGAAAGCAAAAGTATAGTAAAGATAAAAAAGAGTTGAAGAAAAATATAGAATAAAATGGCAAGTTTAGAGAAATAATAGAAGAAATACTAATAATAATAATAAAAGTAAAGGGAGAAGAATAGAATTGTGTAGCAATAATTAAACTGTCATAAGAGAGGACAATCTTATTTTGGATTTCGTTTGGAATTTGAAGTGAGTAAATTTTATTAAAATTTTGTATGTAAAGTTTGGTAAAATAATAAGGATTTTATGTATTTATATTTTGCTGTAAATGTACCATATATATATATATATATATATATATATATATATATATATAGTAGTATGGATAAACAAAGTATATCTCTAAATAAACTACAAATGTTGCTGTACCGCAAAGCGTCTGTAGCGGTCGACTAAGCTTGACTGGCTTGAAGTGATGAGCAGATCCATTGATTAATAAATAGTTATAGTCAGTTTCAGTAGTTGACGTTGTTGTTGTGTAAGTGCAAATATGTGTTGCATCCGGACACAGAGAGGGAAAAAGAGAGAGAGAGAGAGAGAGGGAGATAGGGGTGAAGGGACACTAACCCGTGTCGATGACGAGTGTAACCGGGCCAAAAACAATGGGCCCCGTCGCCGTTGCAGTGAGAACCTTTATAAATTGGACTGGGATGAGCAACTGGCAGATTAGTTGGTCAACGGCAGCTGCCACAGCTATCAACTGTGTGTGAAGGGCTGAGATTTTCGATAATTGCCAAGTGTTAATCAAAGTTTGCCAGTGAGCCGGAACTACACTCAGCACTTGCCACCATGAGACAACAAAGGCTACTGCTAAGCTGGCTGCTTGTCGCCGGCTGCATTGCACTGGCTCAACCATCGCTGCTGGGCCTTAAGAAGAAGCTTCTTTTTGGCGGTGGCCATGGACTGGGCGGTGGATTTGGCGGCGGCGGTGGATTTGGCGGCGGTGGCGGCTTTGGAGGCGGCGGTGGCTATGGCGGAGGCGGTGGCTATGGTGGCGGCGGTGGCTATGGCGGCGGTGGCTATCGTGGTGGAGGTCATCATGGCGGCGGTGGAGGAGGCAATTATGGCGGCGGCGGTGGTGGCTACGGACATAAGCCCTCCTATGAGGTTTATATAGTCAAGCCGGTTTACAGTGGAGGCGGAGGAGGTGGCTATCATGGTGGCGGCGGAGGAGGTGGTGGCTATCATGGCGGAGGCGGTGGAGGCTATCAAGGAGGCGGCGGCGGCTGTCATGGCTGCGGTGGTGGTGGTGGAGGCGGACCACAGTGGGGCGGCGGCGGTGGCGGTGGCGGCAATGCGTACGCCAGCAGCAGTGCCAACAGTTACAGCTACGGCTCAGGCGGCGGAGCCAATGCATATGCCAAGGCATCGGCGCATGCCTACGGAGGTGGCTGGTAGTGCTCGCCAGTAGAACAATAGCAACCAAGTGTAGAGATGAATATATTCTGTGTTTCTTTTTTTATTTCATTCTTTTGCATAACATAAATAAATTTGTAGTAGGAATCAATGCTGATCTTCTACTGGGTGCGGCTGCCTTGAAAGGCGTGTGCTAAGTTGCTGTCTACCCATTCACAATGGAATGAGATTACGCAAATACCAAACTGAAGAAGTATTGGCAAATAGACGGAGAGCACAGCACGGCAGGCATGTGAACCCACTAAAGATACCCTATAAAGAGAGAGATACACTGCAGACTGATCAGATGTCTGTTATACGATTTACTTCTGTACTATATGCTGCTGCCTTTTGTAGGGTATACTGAGGCAGGCAAGTAAAAAAACTATAACTTCATCTGTTTGCCCACTAAGTTGACTATGCGATCACTATAAATTCAGATTGTGATAATCATATTGTCATAAGGATATATGATAATGATATGTTAGATTTATGATAATGATATATGTACATACACATCGGCATTGGCTCTTGAAATAAGTGTGTCGTTGGGCCAGCACCTTCTCGAAATAAATGAGATAAGCTCGAGCAGTCAATTATGGATTTCCTTAGAATATATACACTGGTTAGGGAGCTCTTAGCTCAGCACTGGGGTACAATAGATTTGTAAGATCTCCCCCAATCAAATAATAATAGCATGTGTATATATACATATATATATATAATTATATATAGATATATATGTATATATATTGAAAATGGTCAAAAGAGAGTATACTAACTTTGTGCAAATGTATGTAACAGGCAGAAGGTGGCGTGGCAGACCCCAGGATCACTAGCCGAATCGATTGAGCCATGTTTGTCTGTCTGTCCGGATGTCCGCATGTCCGGATGACCAGATGAGCACACTGATCTCAGCTATTATTAATGCTAGAGACACCAAATTTGACATGAAGGTTTCTGTGTACCAGGCACAGATCAAGTTTATTTCAAATACAAATCAATAATTTTATTATTTTTGAACTCAATTTGTAAGCGCTGTATAAAAGATGTAACTTTCTGACTTCAACATATACTAAGCCGAATGAAATATCGAAGTATTCTCCAAATTGCAATCCGATCGGAAAATAAACTCAGAAGTTATCGTCTGCAAGTTATTTAAGAAAGTATGAGCATAAAACTAAGTGCTTGTTTAAGCTTACAAGGGAGGTGTCGGGCATAATTTTAAAGCATGTGTATGAATTTAACAAATTAAACTACACAGGAACATATGTAGATCGAAGGGTATCCCACTGTCGCTCGACTGTTGCTTTCATTTAAATTACGCTTTAAATACTTTTTTTTTTTTGTTTTACCGAGACGTTAGGGTGTTTGGTCAAATTCTTAAACAACCATTATCTGCGTGCATCCAAAAGACATATTGTTCCCAAATTTCGTAGCCCTAGCTCATATAGATTCTGAGATGTAGGTGTGCATACGGACAAGGCTCGGTTGATATGTATTAAATACAGTTTTTAGGCTCGGAGATGTCTCCCACTGCCTGTTTCGGCTGTAATACCCTGTAAACAACAACGAAAATCAAATGAGTATGCATATTATCGGGTTAAAAATATTTTAAAACCAGTTTGCTGCGAAAATAAGCGAGCATGTAAGCAACAAAAACAATAAAACACAACAACGCGCTGTAAACGTGTTTCAAAATGCCAACAACTTGCCAAGTTAACGATGAGAGTATATGTCATGTTTTGTTATTTTGTTGTTGTTCTTGCTATTGTTGCTTTTGGTGTTGTTATAAGTCGCTTGACATAAATACCGTACAAAATGTGCGTGGGCAAAATGAATTCCAATTGCGAATGCCAATAAGAACGCAGTGCTACGAAGCTTTTTCATTGCTTAAGTTCCGATGAACATGAAGTGGGGAGCATCATCATATTTGGGGCAAACTGTGGGGAATACTACCTAATAGAATCGAGTGTGTTATGTGAATATTGAAGCATGAGATCAGAGCAACAAATGAAACAACTGAGCAAATGAAACTATTGGGTTGACCGAAAAGAAAATACTGATTTTGCATACAATTTTTGGACAATTTTTTTGAACGGCTTATGATTCTTTTATTGCATTCTATCTTTTGTCAGTTATCAGCTGGCACTTTTAGCTTATTTTTTCAAATAAAGAGCGCGTAATTTTGTTTATATTTGTTTGTTTGGCGACAATTTTGTCAAATTCCGTTTAGGAGATTTTTCACTCAAAGACTCAGGTCGGCCAAGTGCAGTTGATGATGACGTTATCAAAGCTGTAATCGAATCGGATCGTCATGCAACTGAGCGTGAGATTGAAGAGAAGTTAAATATACTACAATAAAGCATACATGATCCTATGATCGTAGGATCACCGGTTTCTTTTTCGGTCAACCCAATATTTACTTTGTTTTTCTTTCGATTTTCTTTTTTTTCACACTGTTTCCTTGCGGGTTTTCTTCCGTCAAGTCGTCAAGCGGAACCAAAGAGAATGAAAGAGAGAGAGGAAGAGATGTGAAACAATTAGAATTGCGAATTGGACAGAAACAAGAAAAACGAGAAAAACACGATTGTCGGAAAACGCAAAAACGTGCGAAAAAAAATGAAAGATCTTTTCGCAATTAAGTACGGATCAGTTTACAAAGTTGTGAAAAAATAATAAAAAGAAAACTTGAATATACAATATGATGAGAAAGCTATAGAAATATTTATGGTATCTGGTAATACGCATATCTTAATTGTATTTTTATTAATCTTTTCGTTACAAAATTATCTTATATGATATCATTCTGATGTAAATATATATATATGTATTGTAGCATTATATCTATATATGTTATTGTATTTATATTATATTCGAATAAGCTTTATCGCAGCTAACGATAAATCGATATTAGAAGATAAGTTAAGAAGTTTATATTTACATTTATATATTTTGGAATCAATTAGAAAAATAGAACAGTAGTTAAGGTAATCGTTATCGAAGATCGGAATACATTAATAGAAGCACTTGTGAAATCGGACGATATTTAAAATGGATATTTCAATTTAAAATGGAAATAAAGCTATTGAACAATTAAAAACAAATAAGAATTTCGTGCAACAGTATAGTTTACTATAATGTGTGATATATGTATATATATAATGATTTTTAAATGATCATATACGTCATGGATCTGTTCAGCTCTTGCCAATCTCGACTGCAGCTGCTACAACTCAAGTTATATCTAAATTTGCATCTGGGCATCTGCATCAATCCTTGTTGCAAATTGACACTCGCACTGGAATAACTTGTTTTTGTTGTTGTTGCTGTTGTTGTTGCTGCTGATGATCAAAGCCAAATAGCAAAATACCAATTTGAGTCGCTTGGCACGGGCTTCATTGAAAGTTTTTCGAATTTCCAGGTCACACAGGTACCTGTGTGTGTATGTGTGTGTGTATTGGAGTCACATGAGATTTTCCTCAAATCGATAACAGGTTTTTGGGCCTCAACTTCTCCTCGTCTTGGCCGGTCCCGGGTCCGGGCCTGGCCAATTTCAACGGCTGCAGCAGAAAGTTTTCTGTTTTCTGTTAACTGTTTGCAGTTTTTGTTGTTGTTGCTTTTCTTCTTTATTTGTTTGTTATTTTCTGGCGCGCATTGAAGTGCAGCCAAGTTGCGGTCAGAAAAATGCGGATGACAGAGCTCGGCCAAGTGTTTGTCTCCCTCTGTCTCTCTCTCTCTCACTCTCTGTTTCTCCCTCATTGTCCCTGTCTCTCTTGCGGCAGGGAGGTAGTGCAGTCTTCCATAAGACTCTTTCTATGGTCAGCTCTTGTCGCCGTTGCCGTTTCGCATCCGTTCCGGGCTGGCACTTAAATTGCCCGTCATCATCGGGTGCATTCCACAGTGCCAGGTTCTTTGGCCCACATCGCTAGAGGCGGCACTGTCGGCAAGAGCGGTCAATTCGCTTATATGGGCGGGGCAACGTTGCACTCAGCACTCAGCAATGGGAACAAACTGTTTCGTATATGGAGCAAATCCATAGATCAGCCACAGTCCCCCGGGCAGCAGATCAACCACAAATGGGGAATGCTTTCCCGTTGAGAATGCAAGTCGGCTTAGCTTATACCAATTAAACGTGGGGTATATGGGCATAGTAAAGAAACTATAAAGATTAACTTCTGTGTTTGCTAGCCAATTCGATTGCAAAGAGATAAAAGATAAATGTATATACTAGTATTAATCTATATATGTATGTGTCAAATTAGAATATTTGTGACTTAAATGCTATGCTTAGTAATCGCAAAATACCAATTTATATGGGGGGTGGACGTGGCATACAGAATTTGAATTAATTTAGAGCAGCGTATGGTATACTGGAACAAACATGCCGATTTTGGAGGCTATACCTTTTATAATAGCTAAGACCTCTTCGTTTAAATAAAAAAGGCAGACAGACATACGGGCAGACGGACAGGGAGACAAACCGGCATACAGACAGATAGATAGACATACGGACATACAGATTGACAGACAGACAGACATACTGACAGACAGAAAGACATACAGATATACAGACAGATAGACAGACAAATTTACAGACAGACAGACATACGGACATACAGACTGACTTGCGGAGAGACATACTGACAGACAGAAAGACATACAGATAGACAGCCAAATAGACAGACAGATAGACATACGGACAGATAGACTTACGGACAGAAAGGCAGACAGATGGACAGACAGACAGACAGAGATACTGACAGAAAGTCAGACAGTTAGACAGACAGATATGGCCTTATCCCCTCGACTTCTGATACTGATCAAGAATATATATGTATATGTACATATAGATCTTTATGGGGTTTGCCACGCCTCCTGGTGTCTGTTACATACTGACTGTTACTGCACAATGTTAGTATACCCTCTCTTGACCATCTTCATTGGTTGAAGAGTATAAAATGAAATTACAGGGTATGCTGGTGTGCGGCGCAGTGCACTGGCCAATGCTGCCAAAACTGGAACGTTGACAGGAACTGCGGAAAAAATAAACAGAGTCAACTGTAAAACCAGTTGGCACAAAAGAAAGAAGCCAACGAAAATATGAAAAACAAAATGCGAACTGCGAACTGCGAAATACGAAATAGGAACAAGAAAACACAGCGCGAGGCTGCACGAAGCTAAAGCTGGAGGATCTCGCGGGGCTGGCGATGGCGTCGACTTGACATTTTGTCGCCTTTGGCGGAATGCACACGATCGGCGCACGACGCGCTGCCTTCGGCACGGCACACGAAGCGCACACGAGCAGCGAACAGCGAACTGTGATGCGACGTCGTCGTCCGCGACTGCGACTGCAGCTGAGCCAAGTTTTCAGTTGGAGCTCAGTCTTCAGTCTTTGGTTCGAACTCGACGCGCCAACTACGCAACGCGACGACGAAGCGAGCAGCAAAAGAAAAAAAAACACGAAGCCGAGCCGAGCGCCAAAGTGTGCGTTAAATTGGTAAACAGCGAACCAAATTCGAAATCGAAACCGAAAACAGAAACGTAACGATCGGTTGCGAGTGCGGGTGCGGGTGCGGGTGTGATCGGGTACGGGCTGCATTCCAATTCGACCGCAAGCCAAGACCAAATTTTCGATTTGTGATTTCTTGTTTTTCTTTTTTTATTGACTTTTTTTCTGGTATTTGTGTTTTTGTTTTTGTTTGTCGTACGCGTCGCGTGTTTTTATTTTTGGATGCTCCTTTTTGAAGATTTATTTATTATTTATCAATTTTTTTAGAAACTCGCTTAGTGCTTAAATTAAATGGTTTCTTTTTTTCCGTAGAGATTTAAGATAAACACAGTGAGAAAGAGAGAGAGAGAGAGAGACAAGAAAATAAACTTAAATTCAACGAGGAATAAAACCTGATCTACTCTGCCGCACGCGTGTCTACCAAGGGTAAGCTACGATACGATACGATACGATGCCATATGATATGATATGATATGATTGTGGTATGGTCTACCTACGGAACTGTTAGCCGGCAACATAGTCAGCTTCAGCTAGAGTTTCAGCTTCATTTCCAGTGCCCGCTTTGAGTTTTTTCAGTGCCGATCGCCAGGCTGAAGTCAATGTCAATGGGAGGTTTTGACTTTCAAAGACGTTCCATGAAACAGTCGACATTCAATTGAATCAGCCAAGCGGATCCTATCGATATGATCAATACATCTCTCTGTCTGTCAGTGGGGAAGAGCTTAATAAGCCCCAGTGGAGTCTCTCTTGTAACATCGTTTCGAAATCTTCGATACGATGAGATAATCCAAGCTCCAGCGGTTGCTTTGCTTCGCACCTTGTCAAAGAATTTAACGGGGTGGCAGGGGGTAGGGGGGGAACTGTCTGTCACGGCCCCAAAAGAGAAAAATAAAAACAATGATCGTTTCTCTCGCTCGTGCCAAATCGCCGGAATTATCATCAATCTTGGGCCGAACAACAATAACAACACCTGTATGCAAATGAATGTGGTACGCAAAGAGGTATTTTATTGGACAGTTCTTGTTTTAAATGCTTGAACAATAAACAGCAGCTAAAGCAGTAGCTGGCACGACTTGCAGATACTCAAGGGAAACGCCTTATTTAAGTTAAGAAGTCTTTCGAATGACGGGCAAGTTTAAAGAGGAACTCAAATGCATTTGCAGTTACTTAAACAAGTAACTCAAACGCATTTGCAGTGCTTATAAGTTTAAAGTGTAACTGTATTGCATTCGCAGTACTTGTAAGTTAAACGAGTAACTCAAACGCATTTGCAGTGCTTGTAAGTTTAAAGAGTAACTTTATTGCATTGCAGTACTTGTAAGTTAAACGAGTAACTCAAATGCATTTTCAGTACAAGTAACTTAAATACATTCGCAGTACTTGCCAGTTAAACGAGTAACATAAATACATTTGCTGTACTTATAAGTTGAACGAGTAACTCAAATGCATTTGCAGTACTTGTAAGTTAGTTGTAACTTTTACTTATACATTTCTCCCTTTATTTAACATGATAAATGCTACTAAATGTATTTCCAAGTGAAGCTGCAAATGAAGCATTTGAGTAACCTAAGATAGTCAATTCAACAACTTGCTATATACTCATAATTTGCTCTACATCGACTTGCAGGGTATCTATTGTTTGTATAAAATACAAACAAACTTTGCTGCCCATAAGGTCAGCTTGAAAGACCGTAACAAAGCTTAAACACTTGACCAACATTTAGCAACTCCTGCGCGTTGCCTGTAGACCTCTATCCATCTCCATTTGTCTCGCCTGTCAGCGCATTATTCGATCAAGTCAGAGAGCTGTTATATGTTATATGGATGAACTCTGATCTTCTTTTCACAGCCGACACAGACTGCGACCTTTTCTTGCCTTTTCGCTTTTCTTACTTCCTTCGACAGCAAAGCGAGGCACTTAAGATCTCTTAGAAATTCCACGCACGAATGCAAAGAACACAAACAAAAAAAAAAGAAGTGGAAAAGAAAAAAAGATGTAAAAAATAGAATTAAGAAAAAGCAAAACAATAAACAAACAGCTGAGGTCATTGCAAAGCAGCTAAAGATCAACAGATCTGTTCGCGCACACCTTATAAAGTATGTCTGCTCGTTGTGGGCTTGTCGCATAGGCATGTGTGGTAGCTCTGTTTCTGTCTCTATCTGCGTCTACATCTTCAGCTTTATCTTTATCGCATGCGTGTCTTGCGTTGATTCTGCGGAATTGACAGATTTCTTCTTCGTCAAGACGTGCAGAGGGCGTAGCAAGTTGATGATCGAGTAAGGGGAGGCGGTTGCGGGTCTACACATAACACAGAGCCCTTTAACAAAGCATGGTCAAAGCGTAATTAACTTCTTAACTGCAACTTAACCTGAGAGCAATAAATAACTTAAACTCCCAGGTGAAAAGAAAGTTTATAGGGTAGCAGGGTTAGGCAGTACCCAATCTAAGTTAAACTAACTCAAGACTTAAGAAAGATAATGTATTGATTTCTGGTATATCTTTGTTAGATATATACTCTTTTAATTTCATTAAGATTGGCTAAGAAATCTCAGAGTTATCGCAGTATGTATTACTACCCAATCTTAATTGAATCAAACGCAGTTCATATTCCTCTCAGCTGTAAGCTCGTATAACTCAAGACATAGAATAGATAGTCCTTTGATTTTTGGTATATATTGCCTACATGTTGTTAGCTCTATACTCTCTTCATTACATTACAATTGCTTGAGAATTCTCAAAGTTATCGAAGTATGCACAGGGTATCTGTTACTGTAGAACACCCGAAACCATAACGCGCCCATTCTAACTGGCTGCTGCGGGTAGTGCACAGTCAGTAAACGCTCCTAAGTATTCGACAATTGGTCGAGGTGAAAGCGAAGCTTTAATTATAACTTTGGTCTGCTTGGCTGCTGCTCACATGCTGCAGTTGCTGCTGTTGCTGGAGCGGATCTGGCCATTAGCCATTGCCATAGTGCAAATCATCCTATTCCCAGACTGGCAAGTGCAGCCTGCGCTGTACGCGAGTATCTAAAAAAGTTCAAACGCAGCTAGTAAAGAAAGAGAGAGAGAGAAAAAAGCGAGAAAAAAGTGAAATTTCAAATCGAATCAAGTCTTTGACTGTGCCTCCATAATTGGCAGACAACAACAACAACAACAACAGCAGCAACAAACAACAACAACAAGTAGGACGCTTGAGTGGATGCCCCCAAGGCGGAGGCGCCCAGTTACCAATCCATTCCCGGAATCGGAATCGACACATCGAAACTGAAACCGATACCGATACCAAAATGGGAATCGGATTTGGAATTGCATATTCGGAATCCGCATTGCTGTAGCCAAATGGAAATCGAATTCGAATTTGGCAAAGCCAACAAGAGAAGAGAAGAAGAAGACAATAAACAACAAATAATTTATAATTAATCAATAATAGGCGAGGAAAACAAATTTGAAAAACACAAGCAACAAAAACAATTTAAATTCCTGCGGCGTACGCGCCAACAACAACAATAGTAGTAGCAACAATAAAACAACAACAAATTTTGATTGTTCATAAATATTTGCAATGCTTTTGAAAGTGTTTTTTATTATCATTGTCTGATTTTTTTCTTCAATTTCGTTTTTCTGCTCGCTTCTTTTCAATTTAATTTTTGCACGCATGCGCAGTTTTGTTTTCGTTGTTGCCGACGATGCCACAAGGGGAGAGGAAAGGGGGGGGTGCAGTGGCTGTGGCAGGCATGCTTTTTAAGTGTGTTGGCAATGCGCGGCATTCAGCCCCGAGTTGGCAACGCGCGCAAAAACCAAGAGCAATTTACGCACTTTGTTTACGCTTTGCTATTCCAATTGCTATATGTTATAGTGTGCCGATCTTAAGTAAATTTCATAGAGTTCAAGAAGATATATGCAATTTTTATTAAGTTACTAAGTTTGACTGTGATAATCGCGATATATGCGAAAGTTACAAGCTATGCAAGACTTACTATACTTTAGCAAGTATTAGCAATGTTATAAAGTAACGAACTGCTATACTATGTTTATCCGATATGGAAGTGCTATACTTTGTACACATATCCAACATAGTATAGCATATTTATTTTAAATATAAGAGCTACAATAGAAAGTCGAATATGATATAGTATATAAGAACTACCACACTATCAACAGAGATCTAAACCAAATAACTTTTGCATTATCAAACTCTAGAGTTGCTCGAGTTACTGTTCTAAAGCCTGTATACCATACATAGTATAGTATTATATGTATATGAGTTATATATTCATGTATAGTATACTCTATAGACTTGGGAGTTTCTCGCTATCTGAAATACTTTTCGATTTCCCCTACAAAATGCGAACACATAAAAATTGTGAGCACCGAACGTGACATTTGAGAAAAATTGGCATTTCTGGTAGACTGCCAAAGTGGATGGGGGACAGTGCCCTATCCATATCGAAGGCCCCAGAAGAGGTGCCCCTGTTGGGACTGCCTGCATCTATGTATCTGGGGCTGCACCTGCTCGACGCCAAGTTGGCTCATTGTAAAATGCAATTGACGACGATTTAGAAATACAAAAGCAACAATAACTGTAGAAAATGTACAAAAAAAGCACTCAAAACAATGGCACAGTCTAGCTAGAAGAAGTAGAAGAAGAAGAAGGTAGAAACAAAAATAGAAGGTAGACAAATACAAAAGAAACAAACAAAAACGACTTGAAAGCGGCACAAAGCAATTTTAAAGCTGAATGGAGCGTTAAGTTTTTCAACTGCAATTGCAATGGATTTTCAAGAAAAGTGCAAAAAAAAAAAAGAAAAACAAATAAACAAAACAATAAGCAAAATGAAAATGTACGAGTAGAAGAAGAAAACAGAAAATAGCCGAAGCAAATTTAAACTGTAATTTTAATTGGTACACAAGCGGGCAACGCTGTTTTATACCCTGTAAAATTCATATGAGTAAAGCAACTCAAAATGGAATTCTTCTATATTTACTGCATTTCTTGGGAAATTCCAACTTAAATTTTTTGCTATTAGTTACACAGTATTTTATGCAAGTTTCCTAATGATCGTTTGGTAATTAAGGGAATTATATAATTATATATACATATTATATTATATATAAATTAAATTAAATAAATGAAATAAAATAAAATTAAATTAATTGACGCCATAAGCAATGTAGAGTGAGTTCTTAGAGAGCAACTTCCGATCGAGTCGAGTAGCTCTTGTCGCAGTTATGCAATGATAAATACAGTATCAGAATCCGGCAATTAAGAATCGGGTTTCCGTTCCGCAGACTGTACGTGTCTCTCTCTCTCTCTCTCTCTTTCTATCTCTCTGTGTGTGCGTGTGTGTTCATTTGATAGTTTGCATAAGTGAATCGAATATCTTAAAAGAGATCATTAACATGAGAAAGCGCTTGAGGGGCGCTGAAAATGCGGTAATATCTGGTAATGGGCGATTAAGCGACTAGTCAAAATGATCAAATTTACGCACAACAGTTAAGATAACAACGACTACAACAACAATAAAAGCAACAACAACAACAACAACTATTAAACAGCAGCCAAGATGGCCAATAAAACGCCTCTAAATCAAATAGAGAGGCAGGTGCTGGTAAGGGGGGACACATAAAAAAACAACTTAATTCCAAGACAGAGAGAGAGAGAGGGAGATAATCGGGCGACAACAACTGAAAGAAATGCGGCACGAGAAGCGTGTGAAAATGGTTCGGTATGGTCGTCTATGGTTCAGGGGGGGTAGCTTCGACGCCACTAAATATTACCTCATCAAATTTCATATGCGATAATGATAATGCGATGCGATGCGCTGTGACGTATGTATGGGACATGCCATTATCTACGTATGTATGAGTAAATACTTATGTACGAAGTACGTATTAGCCTGACTCTGAAGACTCTGTGAAATTGCATGGCATAAGCCGATTATAGTATGCCATATGCCATATGCAATCATCATATATGCATTATGCCGATGATGGGAACCCATTAGGGGGCCTATGCCTGGCACTAATTTCTCTATCGCTTTGGTCACAGTGTGCAGGATTTATTCGATTTGTTATAACCTCACACTGATTATACGGTTATTAATTTCAATTGAGGCACACAATGTCTGTCTTTGACAAACACTTGCATTCTGCAACTAATACATAACCTCACATTCTCAATAAATAATTGCACTTCCAATCGAAATGATTGTTTACCCAGTTGTTATATCTTCTTTTTTATACCCTTCGACCATTGAAAATGGTCAAAAAAGGGTATACTAACTTTGTGCAAAATGCAAATGTATGTAACAGGCAGAAGGAGGCGTGGCAGACCCCATAAAGTATATATATTCTTGCTCAGGATCACAAGCCGAGTCGATTGAGCCATGTCTGTCTGTCTGTCCGTCTGTCCGTCTGTATGAACGCACAGATCTCAGCTATTATAAAAGCTAGAGTTACCAAATTTGGCAGGAAGACTCCTGTGTGGATCAAGCAGATCAAGTTTATTTCAAATGTTAGGTGCCACGCCCACCGCCCCTACAAATCAATAATTTAATTTTTGAACTCAATTTGTAAGCGCTGTTTAAAAGATAGAACTTTCTAACTTAACATATACTAAGCTTAATGAAATATCTACGTAGTCTCCAAATTTCAGTCCGATCGGACAATAAACACAAAAGTTATATAAGAAAGTATGAGCATAAAACCAAGTGCTTCTGTCAGCTAACAAGGGAGGCGGGCGAGCGCGTAGCACGAGCGCCATCTGTCGGGATTAATTTCAAAGCATGTGCATATGCATATGTGTATGAATTTAAGAAATTAAACTACACGGGAACATACTAGGTCGAAGGGTATCCCACTGTCGCGTGTTGCGCGACTGTTGCTTTTCTTACTGGTTCTTAATAGTAATTACCTCAATAACTGTGTATGACCACATTTATTTCGTTTAGTCACACAATGAGTTAGCTTTTTCCAGACCTAACCTCACATTATTAATGAGCAAGCGTAATTGACAGATTATTCTACGGCTATCTTTCTATTTTCTCTTGTATAATTCTTAAGACATAACTAACAACGTTGCTTATCTCAATACATAACCTCAAAGCTGTAATGGCTTTTTGTTTTGATTTGAAAGTTCTTTGTTAGTCACTTTGATTGTTGTTCAATTTGGATTACTAAGCCTTTATAGCGTCAGCCTTCAAATTGTGCGCTAATTCACTTACATAACCTCACATACTTAACTGCTTGCCAGGGTTTCTAATTTAAAGTGAGCTCTATTAAGCTTGCGATAAGTTCGCTCTGGATCGGGCTATGCTATATAATGTATGAACAGACATGTGAACATTATTCTCTATGTCCCCCTCCCCCCCACTCTCGCTGTACACATTCTCAAGACTCGTTGTCGTTTCACATTCTTCTGTCTGTCATCTGTCTTCTGTAGACTGTCTTCTGTCATCTGTAAACAGTCTTCTGTCATCTGTAAAGCGTCGTTTGTTATTCGTTGTGGGGTTGCTCCGCGTGCCGTCATCGCGCGCCGCCCGCGCTTAGCTCAGCTCGACAATGCTGATGATCTAATCCTCCCCCTCCCACGACTTTGGGGACAATGGAAAGCGTTGAAAATGTTTTCAATCATTTTGTGTTTGTTATTATTTTTTATATCTATCGCTTTTTTTTTTGTACTTTTTGCATATTTCACAGCAGTTGAACTTGAAAATGTCGCCGTTTACAGGACAGCAAGGGGGTTATAAGGGGGAAGAGAGGATAGTGGGGGAAGGCTGGAATGCGGGAAGGGGATGTTCACTTTTACCATTTCGGCTGAGCAAAGACATTGCGAAGACAGACGAAGACTACAAAAGTTGATGTTGTTTAGAGAGTTCAGCGAACTTGGTGAAAATTGCCGACTGTATGTTGTTGTTGTTGTTGTTGTTGTTGATCATGTTTATGTTGTTATTATTGTTGTTGTTGCTGTTGTCGAACAAGTAGAGTGCTTGGAGGAGAGTCGACAATAAACAGCATCGTCATCATCGTCATCGGCATCGTCATAATCACTATACGATTGTCGTCGTCATCGGCACCTTGAAACACGCAATTGAACCTCATGTCTCATGACTGACTCGCCCGACTATACTATAAGCACTATAATAACTATATATGGTACACTAAGAGAGTCATTAAAAGAAAAGAGAACGAACGATTTTTGACATGTAGAAAACTGCTCTAGAGTATTTGTAGGGAATCTGTTTAGGCTTAATCTAGTAAACGCAGTTCTCTCTGTTGATCATGAATATATATGCCATATGTATGTTAACACTTTATGCCTTCCTTTGATCAAAACCAGCTTGACCGAACTTAGTGCACAGTATTGTCAATTGAATACTAATTGCAGATATCTCAATTGATCATGAATATATATACCATATGCATGTTTATACTTAATGCTTTTCTTCATTTGCTTGCACGAGCTCTGTTCACAATATTGAGAATTTTTTCTATCTTTGCAATGAACCATGATGGGCAGATATCTCTATTGATCTTGAATATAACATGCTATATATATATATAAATATATAATATACCTATATACCTTCCCTTGCTCTATGCGAGGGCATCAAAACAATCGAAGTCAATGAAATTACGACAACATTAAGTCCAGTCTGATCTGGGCTGGTCACGTTTATATCGATCGGCCAGGGACAGTTACATATGTATAGGACGTTAAGGGGGACGAGGCGGGGGCGAACCCTGAGACGTCGCGTCGTGTCAGCGTGGCATCGCCAACGGAATACAAAAACAAGCGACGAAAATGGTACACGAAAGCCAAAAACCTAAAGCAATCATTGCGTATTCATAACATCGGGTTACACCTACATAGAGAGCGAGACAGAAAGAGGGAGGAACAGAGAGAAAGAGGGAGAGGAAGAGAGGATCGGGAGACGGAGCAAAAGTTGTTTATGATTTCTGCATATTTTCAACATCTTTAGATACGCGTATTTAGGCCACACAAGCCAAGCTCAGCAGGGATGATTGAAGACCATGTGAGGAGCTTGGGAAGAAAGAGAATGTAGGAGAGAATATATTGACTCAGTAGACAGGTGCCAGATGGGGCCAGTTAGACGGACGGGGGTTGGGCAAAATTAGCGCTCATAAGTCGCATGCGGCGCCCATTTTTGCGATGCGTGTCTAAAATGTGTTAAACCGAAAGAAATCGCCAACATCGAACGGGCCAAAACAAACCCAAACCCAAAATCGAAAATACCAAAACAGAAAACAGAAACAACGATAAATCGCTGAGTTATGCGACCCGCCGCATGCAAGACAAGAGAAGAGAGAGAGATACTTGCACTACTTATAGGCATACTCGGCATATGTAAATGTGTTGACTGGACAGTCGAGTGCTCGGGCTGGTTCGCCAACTCATTCGCACCTGTTGCCATTACCATTACCACAACCAGATTAACTAGCACTAATATCATTCATTTAATACCCTAC
Organism: Zaprionus nigranus; assembly: GCA_018903425.1. NCBI lineage: Eukaryota > Metazoa > Arthropoda > Insecta > Diptera > Drosophilidae > Zaprionus > Zaprionus nigranus. The sequence goes on from JAEIGD010000027.1 coordinate 1,500,418, forward strand.
CCTATTGAATACCCTACCGATGGTAAGCCTAACCTAGAATACATTGATTCGTAGTCTTGCTTTTACTTCATAACATTATGCTGTAAATATAAACTCGTGGATTTCTGAAACTACAAGAGTGAGATAGGATTAATTTGGAATGTAACCTTCTATTTAAAGATATGTGAACTACTCTGAAACCCTATTGAAAGTAAACTTAGCCAGCAACCATTGATCGTAAGTCTTGTCTTCAATTGGTTACACAATACTGTGCATATATGGTATACAATAAAACTCTGGAACTACAAGAGTTAGATAGGTCTAATTTGAAATGTAACCTTCTATTTTATTAAGTCAACAACTAACAACTAAGAATAAACTAAGCTGAATCATATATAAAGATATAATATGATGATAAAATATAAAGTTACTTTTACATAAATAGAACGCACAGATTAATTTCTATGCAGGGTATCAAACAGTTGAGCCAAGCACTTCTTGCTCTTATTATTATTATTATTACTTTTTCTATTGCCGCTCTTGTTGTTGTAGCTGAAGGTGCAAATTAATTGGGCTACTTGAGTTTCTTATTTCATTTCGTTTCGTTTCGCTTGCTGCGATCATAATAAGTTTCTCTCTCTCTCTCTCTCTTTATCTCTCCATCGCAGACGTTTCGTTTTCTATCTTTTCTTTGCATCGATTCTTTAATTATGGCAATTAGCCAATTTCGTGCGAGGCAAAACCTACACCGACACTATACTAGATACCACAGGCATTGCAAATCCGAGCCCAAATAACCATATACCATATACCGTGTATAGTACACTGTATATCGTATACTGTGTACTGTATACCATAGCAAATACCTGCCGCATTGCAAGTGCAATTTACGCTGCGGTTCGGCTTGGGTTGGGTTCAGTTTTGTGGATTGTGGATTCGGTTTTCATTGAGGTTTCGAATTAGCTTAAGTCTGTTGAGTTTTTCACTTTCCACATTTAACGAGCGATTTTCGCTATTTACACCATAATGCGATGGAATTGCAATGGATACGCCATGAGAGACCAATTACAATTGAATTTGCAGCTGAATATAGACAATAAACTATAAGTGTATCTATATAAATATTGGAATATATCGAGCTGCACGAACTATTTACTCCATTTCACATGAATTTGGTACAGTTGCCGTTGGTTTAATGGATCACATGGATAATGTTAACGATTTCTGTAAGATTTATTGGCATCCTGCCTGAAGATAGTCTAAGATTATACTTTCTTGCTTGTAGGTAGATCAAAGTTGTCATTATAATAAACTAAAACTATAAACAAAGAGAGGGGAGAGACTGGAGAGAGAAAGAAAGATCAGTTAGATATCTGAGATGTAGTTAATCAGTTAGATCAGTTGTACAGCAGATCAGTTAGTTGTCTTTTTTACCTCTTTTCAGTATCTGCATTTCTTCCCTCTCTCTCTCTTTGTTCTCCTTTAACCCCGAGGGAAGAATTTGGGCCCACATAACTTCGTCGCTTTAATCAGTTGAACAAACGATTTTTGTTTCGTGTCAAAATCGTGTATCGTGCCTGAGAGTGTGTGTGTGTGTTGTTTGTTTGTTTGTGTTTATTTTTTTGTTTTATGGCTTCATGGCAGCCATGTTATGCAGGGTGTGTTAGCAACACACAAACATACACACACTAACACACACATGCCTATAAAATATGTTAATTGCGACATTTGCCGATTTGTTGTGGCTATTTTAGCAGCAGCAATTGTTGTTGTTGTTGTTGTTGTTGTTGTTGTTGCTGTTGTTGTTGCTTTAACAATCAACCCAAATATGTCAGCCTTGTCGCGCAGCATGCACAACTAACTATATCCACATTCACATCCACATCAGGCAGAAGATGCTTATTAATCATACGTACATTGCGTATACGCAGCGTATTGCACACTCATCGCGCACATACACACACATTTAATTAACATTACTACTCTTCTTATAGCCCCATCTCTTTCTCTCTCTTGTTTGCTGTCTCATTCAACTTGAATCGATGATAGATTAAAGTGCCATTAAACAGAAAGTTGATGTGCAAGTGCCGACTAAGTGAATGATGTGACAGCCAGGCAGGCAGGCAGGCGGCACAGATACCCTGTAACTGTACACTCACCTTCAAGCATGCATAGCTGGCGGATACTTTAACCAGAAGAACAGCGCATGAAGTCTGTGTCGAGCAATATAACTATATACATACGTATCTAATTAAGTGCCTGACACTGCGCAAGTGTGTATCTGGCATAGTCATTGACAGCCACGCAGATACATTTGTATCTTTTTGTTTTAATGAGTCGCACTTTGTGCAGAAAATTAGCTAAACTAAAAGCCACACTTGAACTGGCACAGCAAATAGTCAAGACACTCGCAGTCATGTCTGTATCTTAATCTAAGTCTGTATCTGTATCTGTAGCTGTAGCTGGCAAATTGAAGCTGTAGTTCTACTTCCACTTTATAGTCAAGCCAACTATGAGTGTGTGTGTGTGTGTATGAGTGAGTGAGTGTTAACTTTTAGCTACATTATTCATCTAACTGCCTTTCCCTGACCGCAGGCCCTTTGTCAATCTATCTCTGTCTTTCTTTCTCTTTCTCTACCTGGCTGTTCCCTTTTGTCGCAAGGCAGACAATGGCCTAAGCTGTCCCAACTAAAGTAAGAAAAGCAGAAAACATTTCAATTAGCGTTAACTTTTGAGAGCTTGTCGAGCGTCGATTAGCATAAAGAAATAAACAGTTCAGCAATTGTTTGAGTTATGTGAGTGCGATTCACATGCGCATCCATGAATATGCATGAATACATCTGTGCGCGAATTGGCTAGCAAATAAAGTGTTGCCATCAAAAACACAACAACAACAAGCACAGGCAACATTCACTGAAGCAGGTAGTTGTCTTTAATGAATGGGCTCGACTTAACCTCAAACTAGTTATAGCCAAGTTGAGGCGGAGTGGGAGGAAGGGAGAAATCAAACCAGTTTGCCAAAGTCTTGGCAGTTATAAAAAAACATGCATGTGTCTTTAATTTAAGGTGAACTATCGGAAATGGAAGTGCAGACTGGAACGTATCATACTATATGGTTGTGACTCTTACGAGTTTACTTAAAGTTTTTGGAATACTTTGAGGTGACTAACTACAAAATGAGCAGAGTTTTAAGTGGTTTAGAGTCATGATATATATGAAAACCTATGATATCAAGTTGTATTCCGATTAACTTGCCATACTTTCTGCTCAAATTGCATTCATTTGTGTTGATCTCTTGCTGATAAACATCATCTTGCGTGGGTTAGACTTATGAGTAGCTTGTAGATTTGTTAAAACTATATGGGGGAGCACGTTCTGCAACTGCAACTTGCAGTCGATAGCTTGCCAACTATTGCAACCCGTTGGCATTCCATCGAAGAGTCGCTGCAGTTTCAGGTGAGATCTGCAATCAGGCGCAAGTATTCGCAATTCGCGTAATTGAAATCAGATTGAAGTCTGATTGAGATGATTGAGGCGATTGCTCATTACTGACACAGTCTCATTGTCGAGTGCACTTGCCACATGCCGCAAGTTCAATGCACAACAATGCGCATAATTGCGCTATTAACTGCATATCGATAGTCAATTGTCGATTGTCATGACAAGTGTCAATCGCCAATCGTCAATTCAATTAACGCGGCTAACGCAATGGGAGAGCAAGGTGATATTTGCAGTGTCTGTCTAGAACTAGTGATGGGCGCGTGACTTAACACGACGTGATCAACTTGAAATGTTGTTTTTTAAATGCTTTTACCTCTTGGATTTTAACAGATCTCATTGGCATATTTACTATTTACATTCATTTATATTTAATATTATTCCTTTTCAATTGTGCAGATTTTCAATTGTCGATATTAAATGATTTTAAATATATATACAGTATATGTATATACAAACATATATAGTATATATTCCTTTTCTCTTATACTATAATTTGTTCCTTTTATAAACAGAATTTAATGTATATCATACAGTACATATTCACTTTCTCTTGTCAGATAGTTCCTAAATGATGCCATAAGTTTTTACTTGTGATATTCACATGTATAGAGTCTTCCCTTATCCGATTACAAACTGATTTGCATAGTATGTACAATAGTATGCAGTATTTATGCATGTATATCGTATGTATTCCCCTTTCTTATCCGATAGTATCTAAACTGCAGTTTAAATTCTAAATTTATCCGATAGTTCCTCACTTGTGATTTTCAGTCTCACTTATAGATCGAACAGACTCTCCGCTTTTAGCTAGAACTGCCGTAAGCTGACATAACTAACAAGCGACAGCTGTCAGATCGTGCAACTGGCAACTGGCATGCAACGTTGATGCAACGCGCAGCATGCGTCAGTGTCGCCAATTGCCAGTTGGCCTTATGCAATGCGCCGCGTTATGTTAATGGACAATTCGAGGCTGTGGCCATTTTTCTAATGCCATCGCAATGGTCACTGGGAATTGGTTCAGTCCAGCTGCGCAACTGCCACAGAACTGGGTCGCCGCCACAGTGTGCAGTTGCAACTGCCGCAAACACACTCAAACTGGTTGCACTAGCAGCGACCACTTCTGGCAGCTTACCAAGCTTGCCACATGCGGCGTGAAGTTGCCAAAAAACTCAAAAAAAACAAGACATGGAAGTCAGGCTTGCAAATTATTCTTGGCTTAATCAGAGCTTGATTGGAGTAACGGCAGTCAGGTTAGTAAAATACCCCTCAAAAGCTGAAGAGGTTTTTAATAAATCACTGAAATGTTCAGGAATTTATGCAAATCTTTAACAGTTTTCTAAAATATCTAGAAGTTTCTTTGAGTTTTAAAGTAGCTTATTAAACTTCATTAATTTTTCTAGAATTTCAAGAAATATTTTGAAATTTTGTTCAAGTTTACTAAGGCAACAATATAAATTAGTTAACATGTTGAGGAGTTTTCTTCTGTTTTAAAGTAGTTTATCAATATTCGATGCTGTTCCTAAAATATAGAGAAATTTATGCAAGTTTCACCTAATTTTAGTAAGACAGCTGCATAATCCAATAGTTTTCTCTCGATTGTGAGCATTTGTTGGGATTGCATAAGCAATATTTAATGCAGAAAACGCACCCGAATATCGCTAACAATCTTAACTGCGACTAGTGCGTGTCTTGATTAAATATCATCTGCAAGTTATAGCTGCATTTACCCTCATTATGACTGAAGAGTTATGAATGTACGAGTATGTATGTGTATGTGTGCATGTGTGCAACGACGGACTGCGATGCGACACAAGGTTTGCATTAGCCAAGTAAACTAAACAGGCGTAATGTGTTTTATATTTGGCAAACTTTGCCTCACATCTGATTCGCTTAATTGTTGCGCGTTTTTCTTCAAATTTTTTACAATTTACGAGGCAGTTAGTACCGTCCGACAGTTTGGTCATAGTCGGAGGAGTCACAGTCCCCCGTCCCCATCTTTCTCCCGCTCTCCCACTCTCATGCCTCGACAGAAATCGAAAGAGACTTCACTTTTAACCGTCGGACCATATACGAAGAGCTGCATACGTGTGTATACATATATTAGATCTATACTATATACGATCTATGTATGTACATATGTTTGTAGGTGTGCGCTCTCGGATCCACAACGAGCTTCCCCCCTCTACGCCAGTGCACGTGGTCAGCAGTGCGTGTCCAGCTCCAAGCTTCGTGCATTTGGCAATAAATTATGTCTACGTGCTTCTCGACTTTTCACTGCACGCGTCAAAACTGACGACGACGACGCAGCCGGTAGCCCTCTCTGCCGGGAGCGACTCTTTCACATAGTCGAAGTAAAAGTTGTTTGCAACGCCGACAACCCGAAACCGTAACCGAAATCCAAGCCCAGCCCCAATCCTGAGTCTCTGCTGTGCAGATAAATCTATAAATCAGACCTCCGGCTGCAGTTGCATGCCACCTTTCTTCGTCTGCATTCTCCTCTCCGCTCCGTCTTCATCTTGCTTTTTTTCTAGCCAAGTTTCGACCAGGTTCCGGTCGCTCTTCGTTGCCTTGCAGCGAATTTCACTGCGGCTGCAACGCATGGCAGCATATGACGCCGGCGTCGGTGACGACGAAGACGTTGACATGCGGAAATGGGTTTGCCATATTTGTGGTATTTATGTGCGCCCAGGTGGCAGCTGAGGAGGTGTGGAGGGTGGTAGAGTAGTCTCTGCAGCAATGATAGCAGCACTATATCCGCCTACGGCACCGTTGCGCAATTAAATGGCGATAACAATGCTCCCTCCAGCGATAAGTGCACCCACTCATTTCCGCAAGTCTCCAGAGGGAACGGTTCAATAAAAATAACCTAATAACAAAAAGAACTCGGCAGTTCTTAAGTGGATTCCACTTAAGAACTGCCGAATTCTTTTGTTCTTAGGTAATTCTTTGATCGCGTGTGAAATTAGTATTTTGTTTAATTTGTTTTTAATTTCATGTATACGAACACACTGTGCAGTTTATTCCAATTGAAATTAATCCGATATCCAATTTGCCAAAAAGTGCTGTAAATTTTTTTTTGGGTTAAATTTAGCACGTTTCTGCGCTTGATTTTGTAATTCTAACGGTATTAAGATAACAGCTGATCGTGAGTGTGGATAAAACAAGAAAAATACACATATTTAAATATACATAAATACACATTTATATTTAAATGTTTTATTGAAATTAAATCTGAATATCCATGAGTTAATATTTTATTGTACACCGAAATTTTCAATTAAACATGTGAGTTCATGATTGATTACAGGTTGCATTATTCTATATAAAGTTTTTAAATAGTATTCTCAAATGATCAATTGCTTGCTCTTCTGCCCACAGAAATGCCATAATGGAGCCAATGACCATGCTGGTGTTGGCCTTCCAGCTGCTGGCGCTGTTCTCGATCGCCGGTGCGCTGCTCATCTATCTGATCTGCAAGGTGCGTGAGGAGAGTCATGCGGCATCGAATGCCGTCGTGCCACCGAGCCGCGTGGTACTGGTCACGAGCGCGGACACAGCACTGGGCCTGCAATTGTGCACGTATCTGGCGAACAAGGGATGCCGCGTGTTTGCCGGCATGAAGGAAGCACGTGACTCACTGCCCGCCAAACTGCTCTGCGGTTGGATGAAGATACGCGAATACAGTGAGGAGCCCATTAGTGGCACCATCATTCCCATGCGACTGGATGTGACACGCGAGGATGTGCTGCGCGAGGCGACCATTGCCATGGGCGCCCATTTGAATGCCAATGAACGTGGCATTGCTGCCGTCATCAATACCAGCGGCAGTGTCTATCGCGGCCGTGTTGAGTCGCAGGATGTGCAGCAATGGGAGCAGATGCTAAGGACCAACATATTGGGCACGCTGCGTGTGGCCAAGGCCTTTGTGGGCTTTCTGCGTCCGACACGCGGTCGTCTACTATACCTGGGTGGCAGCACTGCCGGCGCCAGCATGGGTGGCGATGGTTTGGTCGCATTCAATGCATCCCGTGTCGCCGTGGAGAAGTGCGCCGAGGAGCTGCGCAAGGAACTGCAACCGTATGGCGTTAACATTGTTGCACTCGACACATGTGGCATGAGTGCCGAGTCGCTATACAAGGCGCCAGTTGCCCAGAGTAAGTCATAGAAATCAAAGGATTACCCCCTGTGCTAATAAAAATGATCTCTCCTTTTTCTCAACAGCAATGTCACAAGTACCCGGTGCACCCACCCAGTATACGGCAGATGTGCTCAGTGCCAGCGCTCTGCAGGTGATCGAACGGGCACTCTGGGACTATGTGCCGCAGCAGCGGTACGCGTTGCTCTCCCACAACAAGTATCAATTCACGTTGCCATGCCGCTCCTCGTTGCGCCTCCACCGGCCCAGTGAGGCCACCGCCACGCAGACCGTCTAGACGCAGTCGGAATCGGAGTCGGATATCCAAAACAAAATACACAAACGAAAACGGAGCCAGTCAAGTTGATTGGAGCTTATTATTGCGCGCCTTTTACAATACTTTCTGTACATATGTAACCCGCACACTATTTCTGTCTTCCCTTCTCTTTCCTTTTAATCAACAACTATAACAACAACAAGAACTACAACAACATTCTCCATGTGTCTTCAAGCTCTCTGGCTAACCTTATCTGTAATCTATTTTTGATATCAACATTTTTTTGATGCATTATTATTACTATTATTATTTTTTGTACTTTTTTTATTATAAAGACAAGTTTGCAATTAGCTGCATTTGATTTGTAGACAGTTGTAGACCCTGCCTGGTTCGGTATATATTGCTGTAGAAGATGTTACGATTTATACACAATAAAAGAACGTATCATGAAATACATTTACATATATAAATAAATATATATCTTTTCTTTTCCCTTTTTTATTGTCAGTTATGTTTTTTTTTGTACATTCTATTCGTACTTTGAGATAAAGTCATAGCGCAGTATCGACGCCTTGAAGACATCGCCACATTGTGCCTGAGGTTTGTTGTTGGTGCGTCCTGGGAAATGAATTAGCACATCGGCACCCACAATGCTCTGCAGGCAACTGCTGATCTGTGAATGACATGGATACAGTCAAGATCTGATTGCTGGATCAGTTCAGTCCGTCTCTTACCTGATCCCCAGTGACAAGCGCATGCAGTTGACCTCCAATGCTGCTTACTGACGCACGCACGTACTCGGGGCGAGCATCCAAATCGATGGCATCATTGAGTAGCTGAACAATTAAAGAAGCACAACAAACTTCAGCTTTAGATAGGCTAAGCCTCACTAAGTAGTGCAAACTGCAGTGGAATCTACAAGTATAATTCATTTGTATACTATAAACCCATTTGGGAACATCATTTATCTGAATACTTTAGCTTATCTACAAGCTTCGTCAAGCCAAATACTACGCATGTTTGCTAGGTTTCTCATGATAAGAAAAAAGTGTAAAATCACTATAGGAAGGAAGCCTTTTGAGCACCTCTTATGGAGAGGTACGCACAGATAACGCTACACGGCGCTTTCCAAACAAAAAGCCAAGTTGATAAGGCAATATTAGTGACGACAATATACACAGAGTGGAATTGCAAACTGTTGATTGATTTGGCCAGTGAATCTCAATCGCCTGTCAGAACTTCTAATATGTGTGTGTGTGTGTGTGTCTGTGTGTGGAATGAATTGAATTTCACAATGACCTGAATTTCACAATGAAGCTAGAACTTACGATGACTTGAATCTCGGCAAGCGTACACTTAGCACGCTCCGTGCCGGCTGCCCAGCGTATGGCGGGCAAAGCGAACAGATGGAATGTTACAAAGGCAGACATCGGATTGCCGGGCAGTCCGAAGAAATACTTATTCTCTCTGCTGGCAAAGGTCATGGGCTTGCTGCAAGTAATATATAGGAGACACAACAAGATCAATCAAGTAAACCAAAATCCACAGTTAGCTAGTTAAATCCAACCCGGGCTTCATGTTGACACGTCCAAAGTGCACCTTGAACTGCAACTGCTCCAGTACTGGCTTGATGAAGTCCTTGTCGCCCATGGATACGCCACCGCTGCAAATGACGAAGTCTACGGTATCGAATAGATTCGAGAGAGTCCCTCTGATAGTGTCCAAGCTGTAGAATAGAGGATACATTAGTTGGCTGCTCCATGTTGCATGCAGATACACTCACTCATCGCTCAGCACTTTCTGCTGCATGCATTCGAAACCGAAATAGAGAAGCAGTTCCTCCAGCATTGTTGTATTCGAGTCGAAGATTTTGCCATCCTCTGTGGGCTGATGTGGTGCCAGCAGCTCGCTGCCAGTTGAGATAATGGCCACTTTGGGCTTACGCAGTTGCAGCTGCAAGCCAACAGAGGCCAATATGGTTTTGGTGACCACTGGCGAGGGGTCAAAGCCGGGGAATACTCTCTTGCCCTTGCTCATATCGTGGCCAATTGGTCTGTGCCCAATGAGAGCAGTGTAGATTTATTAACTACGTATCTATATCTGCGCCATGTTGGCACAACTTACCGCACATCCTGGCCAGCCTTAGGCTCTACCAGAATTTCAACCATACTCTCTCCACCATATTTATCGCGTTGCAGCAATTTAGTATCCTCCACCTGCACCACACAGTCAGCATGCTCCGGCAAAGGTGCCCCCGTATTGATCTTAAAACACTCGTCCTCCTGCAGCGGATGTGGGTTTATCTGCAAGGAAATTCATGTGTAAACAGCAGATAAGCACTGTCAGGTTCCCCACACCCAGTTTCGAAATACACCTGCAATACCAATCATACCATAACCAGTTTGGGTGTTGGTTACAAATGGAAACCAGTAAGTTAGCATGTTTCATTTACCTTGTCGCCGGCGGCAATGCAGTCGATGACACGTTTGGTGCCAGAGAAACCAGTGGACTTCATTGCATAGCCATCCTTGATGGATGCCCGAAATGGTGGTATATTTATGGGGGATCCCATATCCACCAACTTCTGAACGATGCTTTTGTTCTGTTGCACCACACCAAGGATGGTGCTCAAGGCCAACTCCACCGGCAACATGGGAAACGGAGAATTTCGATCGACATCGTTGCCAGCACCGGTTTTATGTGGACAGACATGATCGCGTTGCAACGCTATCACTGGCGACAGTTTGGGGCTTGTCGTATCCGATTGCATTTCGCTGTGAGTGCGTCGCACGAGCGGCACATAATCACCAATTAAGTGCAGGGCATGGGGCAGCAGGTCGCGTACCACATCGAAGCACTCAGCCACCGCTTTTACACTGCCTGGAAAATTGAGGATTAAAGTATTGGCGGAAATGCCGCTGAGGCCTCGCGATAATGCTGCAAATTTGGTCTTCTGAAGCGAAGCCAAGGCGATAGCCAATGTCAATTGGGGGCAATCTTTATCAAGCAGTGGCTTGGTGGCCTCTGGTGTGACGTCACGCGGCGCAAAGCCAGTGCCTCCTGTTGTTATTATGACGCGCACATCGTCGCGATCGATCCATTTGCGCAATTCGCGCTGTATGAGATCCCGCTCATCCGGTAGCACGCTTGTGATTACTACCGCATTGTCAAATGCATCATTGATCAGCTCCACCAGCCGCGGCCCGCTGCCATCCTTCGCCGGTTCTTGGTAGCATGTATCGCTAACTGTGCAACATCATGAGTGGAGGCTTGTTTTTATTAATAGTTGTACTCTCTGAGAATATATCCATTTACTTACTCGTCAATACACCAAACGCAATCGACTCCATTTCGAGGTTTGGACAAATTCGAAAAAGTGCTTGTTAACTGCACCACACGCTTCCAATTAAATTGAATTATAAGGCATTAGCACTCCAAAAACTTTCCGGCTGCTTTGACCGTTTAAGGAAATGCGTTTCGTGCATTTTTAGCACCTTTTCGGTTTCAAAAGTTTTTGGTGTGTGCACACACTGATATTTGAATTTTTAATTGCATTTTCTAGTTGAATTAATTAATAACTTAATTAATTTTTAAATTATTTGTCAAAAACAACAACTGTTTAAATTGTGTTGTTTGCAAAACATTTCCCGTTCAACTTATTAGAAGTAATTAAATTTAAAAGTGTAATGTGTACACACTGGTGTTGTCTATTTGAAATAAAACAATCTAGAAGGACATACGTCAATAAATGAATTTATAATAATAGATTATGAAATAGCGTAGTAACGAAATACTTGTTTTATTTACACTTTACTACAACAATATAAAAAAAAATGATTTACATATATAGCGTAACAATTAACTGAACGGCACCGACTTTACCGGCAATATTTCACTTGCTCGGAATTTCGGCCTTGCTGCGCTCGTCCAGTGGGTCATAGCCGGATGCTATCTTCTCCTTGAACTGCTCATAGGTCCGCTTGCGATCAAAGTGTTTCACCCATTGACCGGGACAGGATTGCTCGAATTGCTTGCGCAGTTGCTGACAGACATTGGGTATCTTTTTCCCCGCTCGTCGAACTGTGTTTGGGTGCCTTGTCATCTAGACACTGCCAATATTCGTCACGCGTGGACCAGCACTTGGCACGCTCCGATTTTGTGGGGAAACTCATCTGGGCAGTGGTTTTGTTTTGATTGTTGATTCAATTTTGTGTCGCTGTCGATTTGGCCGCAACTTCTGTATAATGCGTCCTCTTCTTATAATTGCAAGTCCAGTTTACCGCTGCGCTTACTAAGTACAATCAGGCGCAATACCTGTATTTCAATATGTATCGAGTACACGATTAAATAATAAATAAAAACAAATATCAAGTAAAACGAAAGTATCAAAACCAACCTCAAAATTACAAAACATACAATTCACGAAACTGTGTGACCAGCTCCAGTAGCAAAACAGCTGATTGAAAAACAAACAAACATAAACAACACTGGTAACAGTGTTGTACAGAATGTATTTAGAGCGCAATTTGTTTGATTTTTAAGACGTTGTAAATTCAAAATTAAATTAGAGGCACTCATAGTTTTTGACAATTAAAAACATTAATTTCAGTTGTATTACAATTTATTTGATGTTTTATATACTGTAACTTATGTTTAACATTATTGGGCTCAAATTTCAACTAATCATTACGGTTGAACTATAAACTCAATAGAAGGTATGTATGGTAAATATGCAATTGTTAATAAAATCGAAATAAAAATAAAATAACCAAAACAAAGAATTACATACCGATATAACAATTAAAAAACATGAGTGTGACTACTTATCTTCTACATGTGGTGCATCATCGAAACCGTTATATATATATATGTATATATTATGTATATTAATATGTGTGTAAATATCGCTTATATGGTACACAAATTACGTATAGAAATGCTGCCCTTGGCCAAGTATGTGCGAGAGGGAGCGCAATAACTGCCCCGATTAGTCTCGTCCAACTCGCCTTGGGCTCTAAACATTTACAATAATATATCTAGTATATATAGTATCTATGCATCTACCCAATTATTGTGATCTCTAGGAACACTCCAAATCTCAATGCGCTGATGATGATCTTCCCACTCAGTTAATAAAAAATATTAGTATACATTAATGTATGTCATAGAACTATTAGCTAAATATATGTGGGCGTGTGTGTGTGTGTGAAAGGGGCGGGCGGGCATTGTATGCAATACATTTCAGCATTGATAACTTACACGTAAGTAAGTCTACTACACCATACACTCCCCACTAAGTTCCTAGGCCTTGCATAAACGCTAATCGACCCACGTGCTACATATCATACAGTTATGTCCGTATGTATTGTAAATACATATGTATGTATATATTTTAAAATTAATTACCCCTATACGCTTATCATGTTTCCTACTATCTGATGTGATTCGTTAGACGCAAAGATATGGTTGGAACTGGAAATGAAGTAAGAAATTTTGTTGTTGCTACAGTGGTCGATATCGGTCACATCTCCTAATAAAAATGCATTGCAGTCAATGAATTCTTCTGCTGCTTCTTCTACTCTTTGTCTAGCTTTGTGTATTCCTGTAGTACCTTGTCTAGCTCGGGCAAGACGTGGCTTGTGTGTGTGTGTGTAGGGGGGGAGGAGGGTTCTTTGAAAGCTTCTGAGGCACTTGTGGCTTTCGTGGGCGCAAAGCTTAAATGCTGCAACGCTGTGGCAGCAACTGTTGGAGCAGCAGTTTCCTGCTACAGTTGCTTAGCTTAATAGACTACAAAAGAAATTATGGGTAAATAGCTAAAATCTCTTCACAAAACCAATTTAAAGCTAGTTGTGTTTATGCTATGCCTATGTGTCTGTGTGTGCATGTGTGTGCGTGTGTTTGTGTATGTGTGTGTGTTTCCTTTAACGACTATCAGTACTTTATTCAGCACAAACTGTTGTCATTCTACATAGAACAGATCAATCGGGAATTTTGCATTAACTTTCTTCTGACTTCATTTAAGGCTAATTTCGTTTACTTCGGCTAGACATTTCCCAAAAACACATAAATACATTGACACATACACATACACATACATATAGTAATAATATTAAGTATACGTAACTGTACATTTACATTTATTGTTTGATTCACGCGTTGTCTCCGTCCGTCTGTCTGTCTGTCTGTATTACAACATACATGCGCATACAATGTATTGTCTCTTATGACTAGATACGAATTCTCTCTCTCTCCCTCTCTCTGTCTCTCGCGTTGCAAAGTTATACTATGTATATGTATTGGAGATCTGCATGCAGTGGTTCTTCGTACCGCAGACACCGCATGCTTGAATAAATGAATAAGAGTAAAGTGTGTCTTATTAACACTTCTCACTCAGTCACTCATTCACTAACATATACTCAATAAGGAGTCATTGCATACTGCATGCGGGTTTCTGGTATGTCCATATATATAATGTATATATATAGATATACTGCACACACACACACACACGCATTTGCATCAGATACAGATGAAGGACACAGCTAAGTACACGAATTTCCTATGTATGTGAAGTTATACATCTACATATATGTACATATGTATATATGTATATGTATGTGTGTATTTAAAATTATTCAATTTACTTATTGCACAATGCAAATATTTAAAATATTCCAAATATAATTGAAAACAAAAACAAAAACAATGTACTTTACACATGCATCGTGTGTATCGTATTTAAAGTATAAACAAACTATGATTAACTAAGCTATAATCTTGAAACATTTGGCAGTCGACTGCCAACAACAACAACAACCTCAGTGTTCTTTATCACGTTGTTGTTGTTGTTGTTGGCCCTGATTTTGAATTCATTCTATACATAATATGGCGCTCTTACTGTCTGTGATGCTTGGCAACTTGGCTTGGCCAAGAGAGTCATGTCGATGTTGTCCGCGTCTCTGTCTCTCACTATCTATCTCTACTTCTCTACCTCTCTCTCTCTCTCTCTCTCTCTCTCTCTCTCTCTCTTTCTATATCTCTATACCTATCTCGCCATTGTCGCTGTTGCTGTCTTCCGTCTCCGGCTCTCGCCTGTTTGTGAATTTGGAATCATTTAAGCTACGACTTAAAGTCTACACTTATATGCACGCATTGAACAGAAGTTGCGTCGCTGCTGCTCCTATTCCTGCTCCTGCATCTGTTGTTGAACTTGCCAGGGGATCCTCATCCGCTGCCGTCGCCGCTGCTGTGCCTTCTGTTGGTGATGCATTCGAGCTGCCAGAATATTTAGCATATTTGCAGGAGGCCGTGAGGCACTTGCAACCGCCACCGTTGGCACGATGATCGCCACGCCAGAACTTATCTCCATAATCGTAGCTGAAACAGGAAAGTACACAATTGATCAGTTAGGAGTAGTAGTAAGAGTAGGAGTTGTAGTAGGAGAAGGAGTAGGAGTAGGAGTAGGAGTAAGAGTAGTAGTAGGTGTAGGAGAAGGAATAGAAGTATAAGGAATAGAAGTATGCTAAGTAGAAGTACGAGGAATAAAAGGAGTAGGAGGAGTAGAAGGAGTACGAGGAATAGAAGGAGTACAAGGAATAGAAGGAGTAGGAGGAGTAAAAGGAATACAGTGAGTAGAAGAAATAGAAGGAGTATACACCCTTCAGTACTTACCAGATCTCTTCGCCGGCGTCAATGTCGCGACAGGCAAAGAATGCAATTTTGGGAAAACGATAATCCTGATGCTCATAGAAGACGCGCACGGGCAATATGTTTGGCTCACACGAATGATTAAAGAATCGACTGACATTGCCATAATAATTGGCATCGATGCAATGCCCATTGTCCAGATCAAAGTAGTAACTATCGTCGGTGCGACGATCCGCTTCAGGCGCCGTTAGTATCTCCCCCGTATAGCTGGACACAAAAGGTGCCCTTGGGCACATTGGCCAGCGCACGGACGCCCCAGCCCTTGGCCTGATCCTCGCATTCGACAATCTGTAGCGGGGTTCGTGTGCCGTTCTGCACTACGCGATTCTTGCAGGACAACTAAAGGAAGAACATTCAATTAGGGGGGCAAATACAACAATAAGATGCTCTTTGTTAGCCTCACCTGATTGCAGCCACAGACATCGTTGCACTCAAAGATCACCGCGGGATCATCGTAATTGAATTCACAATTCAAACGACTCTCGGCCGTGTACCAGTTCTGCGAGGAGGCGCCATTGCACTGGCAGAGATCACTGCTGCAGCTGTCCTGGCACGAACAGATGCGCATCTGCGAGACACGTCGATCGATTTGCACCGAATTCTGCAAAATAATGCAGCTGCTAATGTACTTAAAGTCCGGCCACATCAATGCATCGGCCTCATCCTCATGCTCCGTCATGGTCAGCTCATTGCGCACTGCCTGTATGGGACGAAGTTCCCGTCCATTCGATGCATCCGCACAGACGACACGCGTCCGCAGTCCCAATGGACGAAAGCTGCGCATTTGCATATTAAAGCCCACAGTGCGTCCGCACTCGGACTCCTCATTGGGTATACAGTCGAAGGGCAACTGTTCCGCACGATTCTTTATCATCAGATCCGCTCCGTTGGCAATTAGGGCAATGCACATGCGCGTCACAGAGTGCCGACAAGCAATGTGCCTGTAAAGGAAGAGAAAGGATTAACAAAACCAGTAAGTAAGGCTACAATTGCAGATCAAGGCTTCCCTAAAACTGACAGAATTGTTTACGTTGCAATACACTACCCTTGCAGGTCATGGCTTCAATCTCAACCCCTTGTACCTGCTCAGAATTATAGGATATGTGAACTTATATGACTTCTGTGTTTATTATCCGATTGGATAGATTGATTTGGGAGATGAGGGGATATAGTTTTTATCTATATATATTCAATATTTAAAATAAACTTCATCTGCTTAAAGAATACATGAACCAATCAGGACAAATTTGGCAGACACGAATAACTCGACTCCTTTCTTGATGCTGATTTACAATATATAGTTTATGGAGTCGGAGAAGTCTGCTTAGCTGCGTTGTAAGCTTCTGTCTTAAATAAATATACACACTGCAAGGAATGAATCCACTGTATCCAATTATATTCCTCGCAGATTTCCCTCTTTCTTTTTCTCTCATTCTTTCTACATTATTTTTATCTCTCATTAACTCTATATCTGTCTTTCTGACTCTTTCAACACCTTAGTATTGCCTTAGAAAAGGGCAAATCCTCACTATGTTGGTCCTCAAGCTACCCCATACATATATATCCCCAAACGGGGGCACTGCTCTTTTGTTTTCTGCTACTTACAGTGGCGTATCGCCCTCAACATTTTGCACATTGCAATCGGCACCAGCTTGCAGCAGCACCGTTATAGTCTCCAGTCCATCATTGTGCAGTGTGGACCAGTGCAGCACGGTGTTGTTGTCATTGTCACATATATTGGGATCGGCATCATTGTTGATCAGCAGGCTAGAAAGTACAAGTTCAGAATTAAAACAAGTTTGTGTACTATAAGAGAGAGAGAGAGAGAGTTGTCTTGTCTCTTGACGACGACACTCACCTCACAATGTCCGTGTGTCCCAGCTCGGCTGCCCACACCATTGCAGTCCAGCCGCCCTCATCCTGCGCATTCACGAAACTCAGAAAGCTGGCAATGTTGCGCGAGGCACGATAACTATCCACAATGAGCTGTGCAGCCTCCAAGATGCCCTGCTTGGCGGCAATATGCAGGCATGTCATGCCATCGGGACCCTGCAAGGAGAAGGAGAAAGCGAAGGAGCGTCAGCAAGCATCACAACTAGCTAGTCAGAGCTTGATGTTACCTTAATGGCCACATCGGCACCGCATTGCAGGAACAGATTAAGCATGTCGCACTTCTCATTCATCACGGCACACATCAGTGCCGTCTTCAGTTCACTGTCCACAATATTGACAAAGTTCTGCGAGCTGGCGCCCTTGCAGAGCAGCAGGTAGGCCATCTGTAGAGTGCCCGAGTGGGCCACCAGATGCAGGCAGGTACCATTGAGGAATTCACGCATGCGCGTCACCACATTGTAGTCGGCAGCTTTAAGAAGAGAAGGAGAAGCAGAAGCAGAAGCACATTGCATAAAGTTCCCTTGGTCAGTAGATTCAATCCCTCCACCCACGACTCACCCAATATCTCAGCAACACGCTCGAGATCATCGTTTTGCACGGCATAGAACATGTCGCGGGAATTGAATTCCGTTGTGACGCGTCCACTGGAGGATACCATGCGACCGCGCAGCACCACATTCATTACAGATTCGGGTATCAGTTGCTCAAAGTTGATCACATTCAGTGCGCTGCCATTGGTCGAGCAGCTAGGAGTCGCCTTGCCGCTGCTGCTGCCACGCGTACCATTCGATTTGGCACCACGTGCTGCACCTGCTGCTCCGCCACTGTTTGCCTTGGTGTTGCTAGTGCATTTCTTAGAGTTGCCAGCTGCATTGGCGAACTGCGCTAGATGTGCCGACGTTGTCAACTTGGCGGGTTTGCTGTAGAATAGATTAGTTCGAGATTAGCTAAAGAAACAGATGAAACAAACCATGCAAAGTTGAGGAGACTTACATTTTGGACTTCTGTGCGGGCAGAAAAACGGGCAACGTTTGGCATTTCATGGTCACAGTTGAGGTGCGCTCCGGCGTGTCTAGGCCGCAGTGCGGGCACTTTAGCACCAGCATGGGGCCACCGCCAGCTGCCAATGGCTGCAAGTGCAACGGAGGCTGCTGCTGCTGCTGATCCGCATCGTAGGGACTGTTGAGTATGAAACGTTGTGCGCAGTCCGGATGAAAGAAATGCTGTTGCTTGCAGAGCACGAATTTACCCTGTAAAAGAAGGTAGCAAGCATATTAGATGGAATCTCTCCTCTCTCTCTCCCTCTATCTCTCCCTCTTCCACTCACCTGGGTGCAGAAGATGCCACAGCCGGCACAGCAGTTATGCGCCTGCAGACGCTTCTTGTGCTCATCGCAGAGTATCATGTAGCCCACACGCTGACTGGGACGCAGCAGATTGTGCACCTCGGCAGAGAGTTCATTGCAGCAGCCAATCTTCTGCTCATCAATGTTGTCGATGGCACAGCAGAAGGAGGCATCGGGTGCATTGCGTGCATAGTACTGCGAACCCTTCTGGCAAAAACAGATGAACTTCACAGCGGCAGCAGCAGCAGCAGCAGCTGATGAGGAGGTGCTGGGCCCAACCAGCAGGCCATCTCTAGTGTTGCTAGCCAATATGGCGCTGTTCAGCGAATGCAGCTGGCTTTGCTGCAACGTGGTTGAGGGTGTCACTGCCGCCACTGGAGGCACACCACGTACGCCTGCTCCCTGCACACGTCGTGTCAGTTTGCTTGTCGCTGGCGCAGCTGGCAGCGTGGCATTCTGCTGGGAAGATTGACGCGCTTCCTTGCCTGCATTGCGCTGTCGCAACGTCACACTGGGCTTGCCCACCTGCACCCGTGTGGTGGGCACAAACTCCTCATTGTCTGTGTTGGAACTATCATTATCGGTGGCCTGCTCGCTGTTGTTGCGCCTCAGTCCCAAATGCTTGAAATGCTTCTCCTTCTGCTTGGCCAGCTTGCGCTGTTGCTTCTTGTTCAGCTTACGCTCCTCGGGCGAACGATTTGCATTCAGCTTGGCTGCCTTGATATCGTTGATAAACTGCTCCAGATCGGGACATGGTCGTTGCAGGCTCAATGCCAGCAATGCAGCGCCAGAGTTATCGATATCACGTTGTGACTTGGAGAACAGACGCTTCTTTATGGCACTCGTGCCCGCTGGATGATGTTCCCCCCCACCACCGCCACTGCCACCTCCATCGGATTTATCACTCTTTTGTCGCGATGAGTTTGAACCGCCGCCGCCGCCACCGCCAGCGCTGAATGTTTGCTGCAGTGGCGGCGTCTCGAACTGGCAACCTGCCTCACCTGCCTCCGCCGCCGTTGCCTCCCAGTGTGTCATGCGTTCAATGTGCTTCGTTTCGAACTCGCAGCGCAGCTCATCGTTCTCCAGTATCTTTGTGGTGGGTTTAATCCGTCGCTTCGAGCGCTTTGGCACCGGCTGCTGCTGTTGCTGCTGCTGCTGCTGCTGCTGTTCTCCCCCTCCTGCTCGCTTGTTGCCATTCGGCAGTGGGACGGCGCAATTGCTGCTGCTGTTGCCAGCTACTGCAGCAACTGTTGCAGTTGCAGTTGCCATTGCAGTTGTTGTGGCAGTTGTTGTTGCGGCATGTGGCAATGTTTGCTGCAGTGCAGCTGAGGGAGTTTTTGCCTTGCGTCCACGCTTCTTTGGCGGTGTCTTGTCGTCCAGCACAGCAGCGGCGCCAGTGGAGGCCAATGACAACATCGGATCCAGCAGAGCATGGCCTGCAAGCAGCTCAACGCTCGTCGTCGTCGTCGTCGTCAGTGGCTCCGTTTTGATTAGCTCCTCTGCTGAGTTGCTGCTCCAGTTGTATGCGGCGGCAAGAGATCCTGACGATTGCCCAGACGCACGCTGCGTCGCATGCGCTTGCCATCGCCACTTGGTGCAGCAACATTCTCATCCTGTTCGGTCTTGACAATCAGTGAGGATAAATCCCCCCAACTGCTGCTGCTGCTGCTGCTGCTCCTCCTCTGGCAGCTTGCGTTTGCCACGCCCCGCCGCCTTGCGTTCCAGCAGCGGTGGGGTTGGCGTTGATGTTGTTGATGTTGATGTTGTTGCCTCATCAGCTGCAACTGCTGCAGTCTGTGTGGACACTGAAGTTGACTCTGTAAGTGCCTCCACTGTGGCATCTGCAGCATCTGGCTTAAGCTTCTTGCCACGTCCTCGTCCGCGCTTTGGTGCTGCTGCTGCTGCTGCTGGTGGCGTATTTGCAGCAGCAGCAGCAGCGTCTGTTGTGCACTTCTCCGACTCCTTTTTGACATCCTCGCTACACTCTGTGGGCAACGTGGAGGGCTCTGTAATGGGACTCTCTGTCTGTTGTTGATCCTGCTCAGAATCGATGCTTACAGGCGTGGTTGTTGTTGTTGTTGTTGTTGTTGTGGGCGTGGGCGTGGGTGTTGTCGTTGTGGGCGTGTCTGTGGGTCGTGGCGTGCGACGCAAGCGGCGCGTGCTGCCTGCAGCATTTTGTTCCTGTGCAAAAACAAAAAGATATTAATAGAGCAAGTTCTTCGCAGAAGTTACACACACACACACACAATCACACACACACTCACACACACAGCCAGCAGCAACATATCCTTAGACACACCTCCCCCGCCTCATTCACGTATTAAAACGTTGACAAACCTTTGGCAACTTTTGTTCCATATGAAAATTGATAACTAACAGAGGGAAAGAGAGAGACAGAGAGACGTAGGGAGTAATGAGAGGGGAGAGAGAAGAGGGGGAAGAGAGAGAGGTACGTAGGGAGTAGTGAGAGGCATAGAGAGAGGCAGAGAGAGAGAGAGAGAGAGAGAGAGAGCAGCAAACAAAACAACTAAAAGTAATACGAAAAAATTGTCAATAGAGCAACGAACTCCTTCCCTTCCCCCCTGCCTGCCAGCAGTGTCCTCTCGCTCTCGTTTCTAGTGCAAATCCTAGTTAACCACTTTCATTCCTTCCTAGTTCCTGCTAGCCTGGTTGCCTTGGCAACGGCTCTTACAAAACATATGCCCAAACTGTAACCACGAAGGGCAGCAGGAGCCGAGAGGGGAAAGCAGCAAGGGAATTTGCGCCTTAAGCGGCGCGTGGCGAAGCTCAAAGAGGAAAATTCCCATTCAACAAGATGCTTCGCCACACACACACACACACACACATATACATTTGCAAGTGCTGTACGCACTGTAAACACTCAATAAATTCAAGCAACCATTCATCCATACTTCAATGCATTCAAGCAGCACTTGACACTGCTGAATGAACGATTGCCCCAGGGGAGCAAGAAGAAGAGGGGAGGATGAGGAAGAGAGGAGAAAGAGGGAGCAATGTGCAAAGCAAAGTCATTATAGTATTGATTCCCCAAACCTGTTACAGCATTAATAATAAATTATTATTGTGACACACAGTACAAAACAGCAGACATACAACAATTATAATCTTCGCCAGCTCGATTACAAACTATCGATAACATCGATAACACCTTAAATACAGTGCCAAGTTAATCATGGAACTATATATGCCATGCCGTTAAATAGAGTCTCATTTGAACGATTCAAACAACTTCAGTTTATCTGATTATCATATCTTTCCTATATAAATAAATCTTCAAGGTTTTTCACTTATCACTGAGCAGCTTTATATAACACGCATGATGGTAATAACTGTATAATGTATATAGAAAAAAGTATACAGTGTATATATTGTAATCAGTGTATATATTGTAATCTATACTTTTATTCGTTCTTCCAGCCAATTTGCATTGAATTGCTCTAAAATCGACATAATACCCCATTATATCTATTCAAATCGTTATCCTGGTCTATCAATTCGTCTAACGTTCTTTAGTCAGTTTAAATTAAGGAATAAATACTTCAGGAATTATGGCTTGAATTGCCCAATTTCAATTAGAGACATCGATTTGAAGAACAATTTCATTACAATTATATCAAAAATACGCATTTTTAACGGAATAAAAAAAGGACAAATTTCCGGATAGTAAGATTAAAATCATAAAGAAAGAAGGCTGATCTGACAGCCCTAGTCAACATTCTAATGAGATTGAGAGGAAAAAAAAAAACAGAAAGAGATACAGAATACAGTTGTCAATAGACGCAGTCAATACAGCACGCACATAACGATAATAATTAAAAGTCATATTAATACTAACTAATATATACAAATTCTTTCTCTAAGCTACACATAAGTTTCAGTTCCCACATAACTCTAACATAAAGTTTATTGGCAACTCCCCGAATGATAAACGTTTGTCGAAAATAATAATTAAATTGATTTGCTTGAGACAATAGCTATGCAATTTTGTGTGGCCATATGTAGATTTTCCCTGAATGTATACACATCTTCACCACCCCAAAGGGGTGTATAGAGTGCTCTCTCTCTCTCTCTCTCCCTCTCAATTTTCAGATATGCAGAAACAGTTTAGCATTGCAAAACATTTCTGGGAACGCATGAGAATCGAATCGCTTAGGGGAATTCCCGTTCTTCAACCACTCTCTTTCTCTCTCTCACTCTTCCTCTCTATCACCCTTAACTTGCCTTCATCAAGTTTTCATGAGTTTCCTTTTAATTAGACCACATTGGCAAAATTTGAAAAGTTGGAAAGTAAATCAAAGAAACTACGAAACCTCAAAGAAGTCGCATACACATGCCTACACACACACCCTCACATACACAATACACTTACGTTTTTATCGGCTGCTATTACTGTAGTTGTTGTTGTCGTAGCTTCAACGACATGGTCGCTGACAGCAGCGACAGCACTCATCGAAGTTGAAACTGTTGCGTCAGCGGCGCCGCCGCCGCCGCTAGCGACGTCGACAGCGTTGACAACAAGTGGAGAAGCGACGACAGCCAATAACGACGACGTCGTCGTCGGCAACAACAGCGTTGGGGAGGCTGCGTCTGTGGCGGCTTCGCCTGTTGATGAAATGACAACCTCGGCTGACTCGGCTCCTGCTGTTGCTCCTGCTGCTGCTGCTGCCTCTGCTGTCGTCTCTGCTGCTGGCTCAGCTGCTGGCTCTGCTGCTGGCTCTGCTGCTGCCTCTGCTGCTGAGGCGTCTACGTTGGACTCCAGCTGCGGTGCAGTCAGCTGCATTTGCTCTTCTGTCTCTTGCAGTAGTTGTTGCTTATCTTCTTTTTGTTGTTGCTGTTTTTCTTCTTTTTGTTGTTCTTGCTCTTCATTTTGTTGTTGCTGCTCTTCTTCTTTTTGTTGTTGTTGCTCCTCCAAAAATTCCTCTTTGGGTGCGTTTTCCATTTCAATTTCTGTCTCAGTCTTAATGCCTTCGGCTGTTGTTTTTGTTGTGGTAGTTGTTACCTCCTTCATCGTCGTTGTTGTTGTAGTTTCTGTGGCAGCAGCTGCTGCAGAAATTTGCGCAGTTGGTGTTGTTGCCTGCACATCGACTGCAGTTGTTGTTGTTTCCTGCTCCAATTTGACTGCAGCAGTTGTTTCTTCTTCCTCAGTCGCTGCTGCAGCTGCTGCTTCTCCTTTTAATTCTTTTTCAATAGTTGTTGTTGTTGTTTTTGGGTCAGCGCTAGCGCCGCCATCGCCTTTTTCGACTTCGCCTTCGGATTTGCACTCGTCATCGCCATCGTTTTCATTGTCGGCTGCTGCTGCTGTCGTCGCCGTTTCGTTAGGCGTTGACGCTGACGTCGACGCTGCCACTGCGATGACCGTTGTTGTTGCTGTTGTTGTTGTTTCTGCTGCTGCTACGGCGTCGGCGGCTTCTGTTTGCGTTGTTTTCCCTGTTACAATTTCTGCGGTTCCCTCTGTTGTTGCCGTCGACGTCGCTGCAGTCTCCATCGCTGCTTCTGTCGCTGTTGCATTCTGCGTTACTGCTGCGTCGGTTATTTCTGCAGTTACTGCATCTGCGCCGGCACCGACACCGGCATCGACAGCGGCATCGGCACTTTGGCTTTGACTCTGGCCTTGAGTTGGCAACGCAGTCTCTGCTGCAGTCGCCACCGCTGCTTCTGCTGCTGCTGCTGGCGTCGTTGCTTCCAACTTAACATCCGCATCGAGCAATTTCTGCTGCTGCTTGTTATCTGTCTCTGTTGCCGCCTCCTGTTGCTTCTCTGTCTGTTGTTGGCTCTGCTTTTTCTCCTTATCCTTGCAGGCAAATTGATTGTTTGCCAAATTTCGCCACTTGACCGTTTTATCCTCGGCCAAGTCGAGATTAAGCAGCGAACCGCCCTCGGCTGTGCTTGTGGCACAGTCGCTGTTAAATGTACTCGACATGCTGTTTAACAGCTCCACAAAGTCCGTCATCTTGGACGTAATGCACTCTCTGCCTCAGTCTCTCTCTTTTTTCTTATTGTTAACTGTTTATTCGCGCACTTTGATTATGTTGTTGCTTTTATTTTGATTTACTTTGATTCTACACTTCATTGATGATGCTTTGCCTCTGCTCTTGAGTTCTGTCGCTGCGCTGCTGCTGTTGGAATGGAATCAATATTTGCTATTCACCACGGCACACGGCAACGCGGGAAGAGAGAGAATGGGGAAGATAAGATTTGAATTCTCGAATTGAATTTATCTATCTCAATCTCATTTTCAGCCAGTCAAGAATTTTCATAATGAAAACGAAATTGAAAAGGGCGAACGACGACAAAGAGGGACGACAAACAAACAAACAAAAAAGAAACACCTGCCAAGCACCAATCGGACAACAACATCAGCAGCAGCAACAACAATCTGGTCAGCAGGCGCAACCCACTTTTGTCATACTGACGACAGGAGGCGCCTTTTAATGAGTCCCACCACACACACATTGACACAATACGATTGCACACCCATTCACACACACACACAAACACACACATGCAAACATATTTATGCAAGTATGTGCGTGTGTGTGCACGAATCGTTCGGTTGGAGTTGACGTTGACACCACGAGACGACGTCGCGTTGACTGCGACTGCGACACTGCGACGCTTTGCGTATTTTAAAAAGAATATAACATGTAATTTCATATTATTGCAATAATTCTCCACTAATATTTTTTCGTTTTATGTTTTTTGTATTTCATTGTCAATTCCTTTGCCATCAAATAGACAAAATACACACTCACACACACGAACATACACTTAGTATGTTTGTACAAAAAAGAAACCTCTGTCCCTGTCGCTGCGCGCCCCCGCCTCCCTTCACTGATTCTGATTAGCTCACAACATGCTGTTTTTTTTTCTCTTTTTCTTGTGTTTGTGCTGTATGTGAATATGGCCAGCTTTATTGTTGTTTTACTTTTCGTATTGCTCTTCGTCGTCTTCTTGGTGCTGGGCGCTGCTGCTGCTTGCTAAACGACCGTGGTGGCTGCTCTGCCGCAGCGCTGCTGTTGTTGCTACTGCTGCTGCTTTAACAGTTATACATTGTTGTGTTTGTAGTTGTAATTACTTATGATTGTTAATTTATATTTCAACATTTTCAATATTTTCCCCCTCCCCTTTTGCTGCTGGCCGCCCACATGGATACGTGAGACATTTTGGATGCAAAATAAATGCTGTTGCTTTTGTTGCTCTCTGGTATTTATTCGAGTTCGACATTTTCACTCCAAATCAATTTACACTCACACAAGTGAACTGCTCAATGCGCTGCAGTTTGGTATTCGATAAAATACTTTAGTGATTTAACTAATATTTGTTGTTACTAAAGAAAATAGAGAAAAACACACACACGCACACGCACACACTTTGTTTTAGGTCCGTCCGCCGTTATCCGCCGCCAGCACATACTCAGTGCGTAACTCTTGGCGAGCCGTCTTCGTCGTCCCCTCACTCACTCTCACTGGTTTGTGTTGGGTAGCTGCGCTGCTGCTACACACATATGTATGTATGTATTAAAATATACAATAATTCAACATTTGTATCGCATTTGGTATTTTTTGTTTTGGTATTTCTGTAATGGGATTCTGCTAGGTGATAGTGATGAGATGACGCATTGAAGATCGAGTATTCGACAAATGGACCAATAAAATAATATTTTAAAAGATTAGGAAAACGACAAATAGTTAAAACTGAATTTTATTTACACAATTAAACTTCCATACAATAAAAGTTTTAATGGCTGATTAAGTATTGAGATAGTGTTCGAAACCTTTAGAATTTATAACCAATGTACATATATAGGAGCGCATTTAGTTTTGTCAGTTGCGATGTTCTCTTCATGTAGTTTATTTGTAATATTACATACGCTTAAATTGACCGCGCAGTTCATCATTAATTAATTAGTCAATTCTACAAGCATGACCAATAAAGTTTGTCTTTTTTAGTGCTTTCTTGCGTTAACAGAGTTATAAGAATTTTCGTTATCAGTTTATTGACAGTATTTTTTGGCATGCCACACGCTGTTTTTAGCGTTAACAGAACTCCATGTGTTGTTTTAACATTTTATAACGTCTTTAAAAGTCCGCTTAACCTACTGATTAATACAAACTTGATGAAAGCTAAAAAAAGAAAAAGCCAACATTTTTCTTTGTTTATGTAATATAGAGTTATTTTATAGTTATGTTAAATGGTTGCTTTCTATCGAGAGCCAACAGTCGCAGAACTATTGTTTTAAAAGTGTACTTGACAATACATGTGTGGTTGACAGTGTTAATATATGTATATCGGCTATTGTATATCGATAGTGCCGCCCATTCTGCGAATGTCATCACTACGATGAATAATAACAAAGAAACATCAAAATATTATTCGAATTGAGTAAAAATGAAGCAAAATTCCTTTTGTATGTATGCAATTCCCAAAATGAATTCTAAATGATTTATATATATGAATTGGTTGCCCTATTTATAAAGCTATATTCGCCGAAGACATCCTCAAGGATTATGGTGCATTTATGGAGGAACATGATGAAAAACTAAAATCGTTACGAAAACAAATTTCAAATAATTCCATTGATCAGAGCACATTAACATCCATAGCACCGGCGATAGAAATAAAATATGTTGATACCGAGGTAACAATCTGGCACAATATGAGACTTACGGAAACGGAGCTGCTTGCGAATAAACCGCTAACAACCTTGGCCAATCTGTGCAGTCAGTGCAATGATCTGACCAGGACGGCACAGCAGCTGCAATTGTCATACCTGAACATAAGTGCACGCATTGAAGGCGACTCCTCCAGTGGCGCCTCGCTGGAGACAAAGCTGCACCAGATGAGCTCAGCCATAGATTTCTTCTGCCAGTTGCACTTTCTGCTCAAGCGCGTCATGCTGGTGCTCCAGAACATGTGGCTGCAGATCGCTGCCTATGTCAACCTGACTTCCGACATCAATGAGGCGCATTTGTTTGTAAGAGATTCCTCTTCCCCTTTATGTAACTAATCAACTCTCATCCATCGCACCTTCCTTTGTAGATCATTTTCGAAGCAATGGCTGAACTATTGGAGCAATTTGTTTGCATTAACGAGATCACAGAGCAATCGAACCTCTCTGCCAATTGGCCGCTCTACAAGAAGTGGCTGCAAACGCTTGCCAAGAGTAGCGAGACCTATGCAAGCTGTTCCAGTTTCGAGATCAATGGACTCCAAACATCCCTCGACGATCTGGACACTGTGTTCGCCGGGAACATCTATCAGGCAAGTGAAGCTAAGCAGATCTTCAATAGATAATGATAATTCCCGCTGTAGATCTTCTTGGACAACCTGCTGGAGACGAAAAAGCAAATCAATCTGGATGACAGTGGGGTAATTTGCGTAACGCAACACTCGAATGGATTTATCCGCAAACTGTTGAACTGCATTGAGGGGAATCAATCGCATGAGTATCGCAATTATGAGAATCCACGGCAACTGTTGCAGCTGACCGGATTCATTTGCGTGCTGCACAAGCTAGGCATACTGCTGGATGGCAAACTGATGAAGAATGTCCTCGAATCATTGTCGCGCTATCAACGCATTCCACTCACATACAGTGTGCTCTGGTCGCCGCAGGCATTTCTCAGCAAGCACGCAAAGACGCTGCTAAAGATGCCGGATAGGCAGGCAGACTGCCACAGGCAATACCAGGCATCGTTGGAGAAGCTCAATCAGTGTGATCTGCGCACATGCCGTCAATTGGGCACACAGATCACATTGTGGTCCATTGCCATGCAGCGAGTCTTCGCAGCTGGGCTACAGGGACAGCTGAAGAACTTTGCCAAGCTGAGTCTCCAGGGTCAGGAGTATGCGGCGCAAGTGAGCAGCCTCATTGATGCCCTCATGCGTCGACATTTGGCCCTGACCACTCCCCTGAGCAAGTCAACGCTGTTCACCATGTGCAAACTGCTGCAATATCTTCACGTTCTGCAGCAGACATTCGCTAGCAATCAGTTGCTCTGCACGCGCTTCCTCAGCTCAGTGCTGCAATGGCAGAAGCAGAAGGTCCTGCACGTGCTCCAGTTGACCAAGAAGAGCATTGTGGAGCTGAAGTTAATGCGCCGCAAAATGAACATATTGACAGCCCTTAAATTGTCGGAGAAATCCATAAGGGGCTGCCCCAGCAAGCGCCGTCTGACCATCATCAATTTGGTGCTAAGCGAATTCCTTGGCAAGGATCGCCTGCTGGCGGCAGATAAACAGAAGCTGCTCAAGTCCATCACACAGCGGGCCAGCAATCTTTGTCGGCTCGAGAAGAATGCATCGTGGCAATTGGATTCGACGAATCTAATCAACAATTATAATATATTATGCCTCTCCGATGCGGCACTCAAGGAGTACGTGCAACAGCAGCATAATCCCTACTTACTGCAGGTACGACAAAAACTCCCCCATCTGCAGGTTCAATTAAATAATGCCCATTCTGCATCTTAGAACATTCTGGCAGTCTGCAACAAATTGGATAAAAATCTGGCTATATTCAAGCTGGGAGAGGGGCAGGCGGGTGTGCAATCCCAGCGCATCTTCGACTGGCAGCAAGAGTTCCTGAGCACCAACCTGGAGTATCTATTGCGTGTGGAGGCGCTGTCGCATCTCTTTATCAGCCAAGAGACGCCGTTCACGCAGCACACCATCGACTGGAGGCAGTGCATCAATATTGCACCCACAGAGCAGGCAGGACTATATCATATACTACATGGTGAAGACTCTCTCTCTCTCTGTCCTATTCTTTACTAATCTCCTCTGATTTTTGCAGATCAATTGGAGAACTATTTCACGGCCACGTTCTACAATTTGACAACGATTGCACCGCACGATTGGAAATCATACGAGAAGATGCGTCACTTGGCCAATAAACTGCTGCAGCTGCGACCTGTGGATGACTATTTGCCCAATCAGATTATCGATCAGGTGAGCAATAAGGGGGCAGAGATCTCGACTTGACATCCAGTAATCAATTCTTTTTTGCTTTCCAGGGTATCGATGTGCTGCAAATCATGCGCAATATTCACACCTTTGCCTCCAGCTACGCGTACAACATGAACCTGCAACTGTTTGTGGAGATTCAGAGTCGGAACAAGCATCTCGACATAATTGGCACACGTCATGTGGCCAATTCGGTGCAGACCCATGGCACGGGCATTATTAATACCACTGTGAACTTCATCTATCAGTTTCTGCGCCAGAAGTTCTACACATTCTCCACATTCCTGCACGACGAGCACATCAAGTCGCGTCTGCTCAAGGAATATCGTTATCATGCCGAGCATAAGCATAACAAACCATATCAATCCTATCCCTACGAACGGGCTGAGGGTTTCATCAAGAAGATACGCAAACTTGGCGTATCCAACAATGGCGAAACCTACATGGATCTATTTCGCAAAGTTATCACGCAAGTTGGTGGGTTTTATCTACGGTTAATCTAGTAACTCTTTACACTATATGTACATGTTAATGTTATGTACATCTGTGTAAAGAGTTTCTTGACGTACTGTACATATTATGGATGTACAACATTATGCGTGTGTTTATAAGAATCTATTAAGATTTTTATTTCTGTTGATGTAGTCGATCATCAGTTGCTTACATCAGCATCTTATATGTTTGATATATGATATTATATATCATCTTATGTGATTTATCATATCGTAATCCGTTAAACATGGAATCTGTATGATGTTTTATATGTGTGTGGTGACACAGCCTTAAAAGAAACACAGTGTCAAAGTTGATTTGTCAAATTCCGTTTGGGAGATTTTCACTCATAGACAAGCCACGTTCAGGTCGGCCAAGTGCAGTTGATAATGACGTTATCAAGGCCTTAATCGAATTGGATCGTCATGTAATTGAGCGTACATATACATGATCATATGATCACCATTATCATATGATAACCGATTTGTTTTCGGTCAACCCAATATATGCATACATAGCATATAAGAATGTCGAATCTAATTCGAATCTCGGCTTCAATGATGCAATTGATCATTTCATCTACCCACATCATCATATTGTCTGACTTCTGTTCACAAACTGTATTCATTTTGGAATCTGCACGATGTTTTATACAATATGTCTTCCTATAAAAGAATGTCGCTGAAAATGTCTTAAGATTTTAATTTCTTATGATGCAATTGATCAGTCTTGCCTATATTTCCATGTAAAGTATATACAAATATTATAATAAGATGATATAGATCATCTTGTGTTAAATTGTCACTGCAAACTGTGTTAATTAGAGAATCTGCACGATGTATTATACATGTATATAATATGCATACATATATAGCATATAAGAATATCGAGTTTCATGAAATTTTCGCCTTCTATGATGCAATTGATCATCTCATTTACCTACATCATCATATTGTGTGATTACTCATTCCAAACTGTGCTAATTATGGAATCTGTTGCTATCTTAGATGCATGACATAAGAGGGCATATAAAAAATGGCACAATATGACGTCACTATCTTGTATATAATGTATTATAGACATGTAGATACACAGACAGAGCTTCCGATGTCATCATGGAACCTGAAATTGTGGTTGCAATTTGCAATTATTTGATATACTTTGTATCTAATCCGGTTTTGTTTCCCATCCCGGTACTCAGGTAACGCCGTGGGCTACGTGCGTCTGCTGCAGTCGGGTAGCAAGAATGCCAATTATCGCAGCCGCTCCTTCATGTCCAGATTCAACAGCAAATTCGTACGCTCTGCAGACATAAGCCTCGATAAGTCCACGGAGGGTGCGATCAGGGAGTACGAGAAGAGTGTGGAGCATCTCAAAGAATGCTACTCGGACTGTACCAATTACTTCAAGGTAAGGCAAGGTAACCAACTTATTGCCTATGTGATATACTAATCATTCTACATCTACTCTGCAGCTGCTGATTCAGGGCTTCCAGCCATTCCTATGCAATCCACACAATCATCATCTGAAGACCTTCTTTCTGATTACGCCGGCACTGATAATGAACTACATCGATTATCGGGTTAAGGAGAAACTGAAGATGTACAAGAAGGATCAGCCAAAGTGTTCGTTATTCGAGGATGGCTTCGCCATCGGCCTCATCTATATACTCAGCATGCTGAATCAGCTGGGAGAGTTCCATGAACTTGGCTGGAATCAGACAGTGTCACAGCAAATGAGCGCAGAGCGTTCAAAGCTCAAGGATATCGTGGAACCTGAGAACCCAAAGCCAAAGAACTCCCCGTTGAAGGGCGATCCCGATGAGAAGCTGCTGCAGACGGTGGCGATAACGGAGCGACATGTGAGTGCCTACGAGCAGGAGTACAATCTCTTATATGCCACTCTATATAGTGCTGAAATATTCTTCCAATAAACAAGAGTCTTACAAAGATATACATATATACACATATATAAATAAAGCATTCGAGAGTTTTGAGTTGAGGTTTCTTTTCTGTTAGTTTCAGTTTATTAAGACGAAACTATTAAGTCGGATTATTCGGTAGAAATAAGATATAGAACACATTTCAATTATTATCAATATTTATGGTTGCTTTATCGCTTATTACAATCTCAGCCTCTCAGGCCCCGTTTGCAATGTGTGTGTAGAGTCGTGTGTATTAATCACATAAATCGGTTCGGTTCGGTCTTGTCTTGTATTGTTTCTGGGTATGGTTTGTGTGTCTCTGTCTGGCTAGGGGTATATTTGGTATATACGATATATAGGGTATATATGGTACATATAGTATATATGGTATTAGGCCTTCAAAAAGCAGGCAGTCGAGTTGGTTGGTGTGTAAATGCATTAAAAATACAACAGATTTGACGCACGGCCTATGCCGATGGGGGCGTCCCTCCACGCCTCGCCCCCCTTCGATACTTTGATGCGCACACACTGAGTTAATACATTATAAATCAGTATAATCGCGTTTGGATAATTCACAATTTGTTGTTTGCTTTTGAATAAATCATCTCATTTCTTGTCCTCGTGCCACAATGACAGCGATTTCTTCATTTTGAATTTGTTTTTCGAGCTTACATGTTTACAACAATTACAAAGGGTGCATTGGAAGGTGCACACTACTACATACATACATACATACACAACACATGCACATACACATACTACATACATATGCGATTCATCTACCCGAATGTGCGAAAGAGAGAGAGAACGAAGATCGTTCGTTCGTTCGTTCTTGGTGTTGGTGGTGAAGGAGAGAACATTGATAACATTTATAGCGTGGTGTCTATTGAAAATATGTATTGTATTTCATATTATTACAGTAATTGGTAAAAAAAATTGTTGGATAAAGAAATGCGAACGGGTTTCGTCTTAACAGAAAGAAGGGGAGTGGTAGTACTGGGGGGGGTGCTGCCAGCCCATCTTAAAGTGAGCCAGAATCGGCCACAACAATCTTCTTGCTGGTCTTGCCCGACTGAGAGCCATATGACTCAATCTTCTTGACCACATCCAGACCCTCAACAACTTCACCGAACACAACATGCTTGTTATCCAGCCATGCCGTCTTCACGCTGCAGATGAAGAACTGCGAGTCGTTAGTTTTGGCGCCAGCGTTGGCCATCGACAGGATGCCGAAGCCGGAGTGCTTCAGGCGGAAGTTCTCATCGGGGAACTTGTTGCCGTAGATGGACTTGCCTACAGTGCCGTTGTGGTTGGTGAAATCGCCTCCCTGGCACATGAAGTTTGGAATGACGCGATGGAAACTGGATCCCTTGTAGCCGAAACCCTTCTCGCCGGTGCACAAGGCACGGAAATTTTCGGCGGTCTTCGGCACAACATCGGAGCGCAGCTAAAAAGAATATAGAAAATACATATATATATATAGAGGTGATTAAGTCCAGTGCAAACATGTATAACTAATTGCGTGTGTGTGTGTGTGGAACATTGGTCGGAAAAATACCAAATGTACATAAGTACATTACTGGTGTGTACACACTCACACATGCAAGACACAATCTAATTGCAGGCTAGAGTGGGAGGGGGGGAAGTGTTGGAGGTGGCGTGTCAGCAACTTTGTTTAAAACTAAATTACATCATCGTATGAATTTATTCTTTCTTTATAAAGTTCGTTTGTCAAAGTCAAACGGGTTTACTACCGAGTTCATGCATACATACATAGATACATATACACCTTTCAAACCTATGCACACACTGGCAAGCTTTTCTACGTGTGAAAATTGAGGTTAAATTTGTGTGTATTGATTTGTGTATACTCACACGCACACACACATGGAAATGCCGGCATTTCTCCCCCACTTCACATTTAATTCCTATTCTTTTTTCGCTTTTTTTGTGTGATATGAGCTTAATACTTAGCATATATTTAAAGCAGCAACTAAAAATATAATCGGCCTACTCGAATTGTGCTATCTTAGTACACATACTGGCGTACTTGCAGATATACAAGTGTGAGAACACATATACATATGTATACAGCATTTTCTCACTTTACATTTAGCGGCATGCATACATGCATATATACACACATGTACATACATATAGGCATGCAGATGTGCATGTACATAAACAGCTCATACTAAGGTGGCAGAATGGTAATTGCCACTTAAGTACGCCAATTTATGTACACACACACACACACACATGCATCGCCAAATGTGCAACGAGGTGTATAATATGGAATAATACATTTATTTATCGAGTAATTTACTGCAATATGCCGGAAAGTTAATCACGTGTTTGGTATACTAAACGCAGTCAGAACTTTTCCATCAGCTTATTTACACACGTGTATAATAGATATGCGGCATGCATGTGTGTATGTACATGCACACACACGTACACACGTCAAAAGTGCATACATAAATAAAAAAAAATTCCAGGCAAAATAAAAATACTAGGAAAAATATGTATTTTTTTTAGAAAACTTACCTCCATAATTATTCTGCCGACGGGCTCGCCATCGGCGACCATATTGAAGAATACTCTTGGTAAAGTACTCATTTTTGTTTCCTTAAAATATTCAAGAACAAACTGAAATCGAAATTGCAACTGACCTCCGTTACTGACACTTCGAGCTGGGGTTATAGATTTTTTAGGTAAAATGGCGGACCCAGCAAAACGAATTGCCGACGACTTGTGAATGTTGCGAATCAGAGTTGCACCTAAAAGCGCCATCGTATAAGTGTGCCCGCGTGTTTGGTACTAGAATACACGAGGCGCTTGGAACGAAATTTCAAACGGGCGCATGCGATTAGGTGTTATATCACTTGTAGGTGAAACGTGGGATGAACCTGGACTGGTTCACTACGAGCCATCGATCGGTGCATAAAACTCTTTATTTTCAAACGTTTATTTCAATTTATAAAAACACTTCTATAATTATTCATATATTTCCCAGTTTAAGCCAATGTTTTGCAGCTTATGCATAATTAAACTTCAAAACATTTAATCGAATGCAGTCATTCATTTGAATTTAAGGTATGCACAATAAAACATCCCTGCTTAATAATTCATTCCATTTTATTTAAGAATGTATTTTCAATTTGATCTCTTCTCGCAACTAACAAAATTAAATGTTGTAGTTTTCGAAATGATTAAATAAATAATTATAGCCGTTGTTACTTTACAATCTAATGCAATAAAAGATTCAGTTAATAAACAATATAAAATACCTTTGAAAGCTTCTAAATATTCTATACGTTATTTTATTTTAATTATTTATTTTCTAAACATAAATCGAATGTAGCTAGTTCAGTTTTGTTATCGAAACTTGTTTCGATATTTTAATATACCAGGGCCTGGCCATCAGTGCCGTTTCATGCTCCGCGCAATCACGTGAATGGTAATACACAATTCCAATTGGAACGACTGAATGATCATTTTAACCCCAAAATTTCAGTGTTTTAATTATGACCTCAGTTCCCGCCGTTGAAATAATTCGAAATGACATCGGGTTTGTGTTACCCTTATAAAATTAAATAAATAAAGGCATATATTTCAAATTATTCTGTTTTATTTATAATTTTTCACTTAATACAAAAAATACTCTTAATTTCCTCTTCGCATATGCTTATTGTTGTTTTAATGTATTTTTTTTTTTTTAAATTTTTTTGCTTGTTATGGTATTAAATAAAAATTATAATCAAACAAAATGGCAACTTGCGCCAGGGAGCCAAGATAGAGAAAAATAAAAAAACTGCATCAAAATAATTATGAACAACACAAAAGCTCCTCGCAGAATAAAGAAATAATAAAAATAAAGAAAACTCTTATAAAGGGGGTGGAAAGGGGAAGATATTTAAATCAAGAGTAATAGTTTTAATAGTTTTCAATACATATGTGTATTTGTAGTTGTATTTTATGTTAATGTATGTCAAATACATGTAGTTTATTAATTAGTTAAACAAAATAAACAAGCAGGCGGGCAACTAAGTCGAAAAGTCCTCTAAATACAAGTCAAAATTACGTAGCTGTTTTTTTGTGTTTTCTTTTTTTTTTGTTTTTAAGTTGTAGAAAGGCAACGGTGGCTGGTTTAAGAAAAAACACTTGCTCGTGAGTTTTACATGATCGCATTATACATACTAATAATATATAGATATATTCCGAATAAGCCTATATACCTTTTGTATGTATGTATATAGCGTATATACATACATATGCTCTGTTTGGGGTTCTTTAACTTTATCGTGTAGTGTGTGTTGTCATTGAAAGTAATTGCAGATAGTATTCTCGATAGTTCTCGATAGTTGTAAAGTTGTCACACAAAAAAAAAAATACAATAATAATAATAATAATAATAACTGTGCATGGCTCCATAGAACTTTACTCCGAAATATCAATTGGAATGGATGTGGTAAACGTAGGCGTCTCCAGCTCCTCGTGCTTCTTCATTTTGAGACTCTGCGAAGAACGAGGAAAGAAGGCGGGGCAAACATGAGTATGGAAAGTATGGAAAATTACGGGGCAAACACACTCCCTTACCTGTTGCAGCTTATAGTGATTGATAATGTCCTGATCGGCCGGGCACGATTGTGTGAATGCGTCCAGTTGGTACATGTGATACATGTAACGCCACAGCGCCGTCAAGTGGGTCTATTCGGGGATCACAAAGGATATGATTAGAGGGAGTTGTGTGGGATATACTATATACATATAAGAGGGGAGGACAGGGGGAGTTGTACTTACCGGAATCTCAAAGTCGACAAAGTATTTTCCCGCAACGCGAATGTGCTGGAGACGCGGCATCAGCTCGCAGTCGAAGCAGCACATGGTGTCGCCGGTTAGGAAACGGGTATTACGATTGGCCAACTGATCATTGATCTTCTTCAGATGCGAGAGTAGCGCATTGTTTCTTGGCCTCATCCTTCTTCACCAGCATCAGCTTCAATTTCCCATACAGATTCTCAATGAGCGTCGCAACCTCCTTGTCCTGAACAAACAGATTGTAGCCACCGGGTATGTTCTTCATGATATGTCTCTCGATCTTCTCGTTCTCCAATATAGCCAAGCCACTGTCAATAAGAATGGGCGGATGCGTTGCCTCGAAATTGGTTCGGAAATCTGGAGGTGGCTTCTGCATATCGACTGTGGTCACCTTCAGGCTGATTGTCTTCAGTTCGGCCAACAAATACAGATCCATAAAGTACTCCTGACAGAACAGGCAGGCCCCCTTGCGGCGCCCATCAATGGTTGAGGCCTGTGGAATGTCGCAAGCGATTAGTTTGAAAAATAAACTTGTCTATACGCTATATATATTTATTGTTTATCATTATCATAGTCGAATGCGGGTCAAGTGACTGCCGGTGGTTTATATAAATAAAAAAATTGGACTTTATCGCCACTAAATGCCGGAAAATGGTAATGGGCGATCGCGTGCCAAGTGTTCTGCCAGAGGTACAGTGTGTGTCCGCTATGAGTGAACTCGATTTGAAAACTTAACGTACATTCTCTTGCGAGTTTTGACTGTAATATTAATCATGTGACATCATCATCACCGTCGTTATTTGTATTCGTATTTCTCGCGTCGCGTGATTATTTGTTGACGCATCACAAAAAGTATCGATAAATTTTAGCGCGGGCCAGGAAGTGCCAAGTTCCTGCGCCGTCGACGGCGGCGGCATCTTTGCCCTACACAAACACACACACACACAATCAGACATGGCAGCCACGCCTGCGTGGCATTTGACCAGTAAAAAGAAAAATAAATAATAACGTGATGTCATCATCTTGACGAAGCTCTTTGCCATTGTTCGTTCAAATTGACTTGTTGACTTAACGACAGCCGGCAATAAGTTCACATGTATATGTGTGTGCGTTTGTTTACCTTACACAACGCATCAACAACAACGACTCCATCTACAGCAGTGTCGCGTCGCTGCCTAAAATAGAAATCTTGTAACAATCGGTGGCTAATCGATGAGTAATCACACTTGCGTCGATTACAACTTCGATTACCTGTCCGCGCATAATCGCAGTACATCGGCAGCAGCTTTTCTATTTAGGCATTAATTATGCACATTGACAGCAATTGAGTTTAATTTTCTAATGCGAGCCAATTAGCATGCGTATCATTCCATCCCTGTGTATGTGTGTGAACAAAAGTTTAATAGTTTAATTAAAGCACACACGACACATAATCAACTATCGGCAAATGTATGTACATCAAATACAAACGTATAAAACACTCACACACACATACACAGCCATACATACATGGAACAAACCTCGCCCCCGCTTGAATGGGGAAGGGAGCGTCGCCGTCACGGGTGCGTCGTCATTTGAAGCATTTGACGCTTGAGCTTTAACGGTTTATTTTATATTGCGGCAAAAATATTGTACATGTGCCTTGTCGCATTAGCAGCCGGTAAAAAGCCCAGCAAAAGCTATTAACTGTGTTTGCTGATACTCGCACACACGTACATATGTATGTGTTTGTGAGTTGAGACATGAAATTCCCAAATGACCTGATTACTTTTTGCCAGCATTTTTTTTTTTCTTCAATTCAGTTTACACATACGCACACACACATACATACATACAAACATATCTCGGCTAAAAAACAATTACGTTTGCAATATGAATTACACTGTACAACATGGCCTGTGTGCTGCGTCAAAGGTCAAAGCGATTCCCCTCTCTCCCTCCTCCCTCTTGCCAATACGAATGCAACGCGAAAGTTGATTGCAACAAAAACAACAAAAATGCATTGCAATTGCTGCTTGAAAATAGAAATGACGAAACGTGTTGCCCCTTAAAAGCAAATGTCAAGTGGCATCCAACAAACCAGCGCAACAACAACAACAGCAACAAATCATACTTATTTGCAGGCCATGAAGAGCGCAAAAAAAACAACAACAACAACAACAATCGCCGATCACCGGCAATAGAAGCGTTAATTTCAAAACACAAAAAAAACCTCCATTCCGCTTCAAAATTATTTATCGATGCGCTATCGAAATGGCAAGAAGCGAGACAAATCTATCAATACTCTGTGTGTGTGTCTCTCGCTTCCTCCTACTCGCAGAATCATCTTAAAGGCGCAATGTTCGATTCTTGACTTGTTGCTTTTGTTGTTGTTGCAGTGCAATTAAACAGAAATAATAGTGCGATAAGATATAGAAAAAAAATTGTGTGTCGGCAGCAGAAGCAGCCGCAACAAACAAGTCAGAAATAAAAATGAAAAGTATTTACGCACACGTACACATGCACACGCATGCATAACTAGGGTTGCCAGATGAGTCTCCTGCCATTTAGTAATAATAACTAGATGCCTATATTCGGTGTGCATATTATAATCAGTGAAAACCGAATATAGGCATCTAGTTATTAGTTTCTATATACATATATTTACATACATATGTATGTATAGTTGATAGTATTCAAATTCATGTACGCGTAAAGCTTGCACTATTTTTAGAATGCGCATTATTTTTTTAAATTTTTCTTATTTCAGAAAAAATATTTATCTCTTCAATAAATCGGTATCAGAGTTCAAAATCAGTAAACATGGCAACCCTACATATGCATAACTATTTGTGATGAGAGTTGTGCCGTTTGAGTGTGCGTTATTTTTGGAACCGGTTCACGCTGACAGCTGCAGCGGGCAAGATTTTTTGGCAGCACACACATACATAGACATGCTGTTGTATGTTGAGGGCGTGCAGGGAGGATGACAACCTTGAGAACGCTTTCTTGATCGCACATTTCAACACACACACATACACGCGCAGATAGTGAGTATATACATATGCATACATATATCTGACATATCTTATCAGCGGAAACGTACGCGCGTTCGCAAGAAATGACTTTAAAATGATGAAGTAATAGTCGAAAAAGAATGAACAAAAATATAAAAATATAATCAAAGAAGGATGGAGAAGCAGCAACAAAACGTGAGGCTTGAAGAATGCTTGTCGTGCTCGTGCTCATATCATGGCCTAAATTGGTAAAAGTGGCTAATGGGGGCCTCACTCGTTCGCTCGCCCCTCGTTCGTTTCGTTTCTTCACCTTCGTCTCCTATTAGTATTTATGGCATGTTGAGACACGCTCGCGCCTGTCAATTCTCATTTGCAGAACTCTCTGTGACTTAATTGCTATTTCAGTAACCGCGCAGCGATAAAGTAAGCGTGGTATTAAGTAATTTTTATAATAAATCTTCTTCATGAGTGTGTGTGTGTGTCTGCTCTGTATACACAATGTATTTTTTGTTAAGGCGAGAAAGATAAACATAAACATTGTGCTGCTGCTGCTCTGCTGCATCTTGGCGTGTTCCTTTTGGATTTGTCAATGAAAGTGCACCCATGCAACACACACACGCCACCCACCACAACAATAACAATAACAGCAACAGCAACAATGATGGCATGACAAGTTTCTTGCGTGCTGGGCTCTGATGATGGGCGCGTGAGTGGATCGTGAGGAGCGTGACTCATTAATCGAGTTGTGCTGCATCTGTGGTATTGATATCACGTGTCCAATCAATTACCGATCACTTAGAGTAAGTGTAGGCGATGAATCGAACTCCTTAAATATGCATAGCATAATTATCGATACATTTTGTTTTTGTTTTGTAGTGGATACTGCATACAAAGCTTTTACAACAATGAACTCAATTTTTGCCGTTCTTTTGTTTTGAGCCGTTGCTTGCGTGCCTGTGTTTGTATGTGTATGTGTGGGTGATGACTGTGCTGTGGTTTGGGCCTTTGGCTTTGTCCAAGGAGGCGGAAAACTGCACACGAGAAAAAACCTGTTTAGCGTTCAATGATTGTGTTTTGTTCGTTTGTTGGACCACGAACAGAGCGAACACACATTTGTTTTGTTTGTTCGCCTGTTGCCTCTGCCGCTACCTCTGCCTCTCTCTGTGCACGCGTCGCGCCACAGCGCAGCCAGTTGGAAGAGTGAATGCTGCTGCTGCTGCTTTCTTCATCTATGCAACATAACAACAACAAGCGGGCGCAATGTTGTATTTGGGCGCAAACCGAATTGAACTTTCACTTTTTCTTTGTACATTT
This sequence comes from Zaprionus nigranus, assembly GCA_018903425.1. Lineage (NCBI taxonomy): Eukaryota > Metazoa > Arthropoda > Insecta > Diptera > Drosophilidae > Zaprionus > Zaprionus nigranus. The sequence continues at coordinate 1,541,788 of JAEIGD010000027.1, forward strand.
AACGTGTATTGTTGTTTTCCTTTTGATTACAAATGGCAAGTACAGGCAATTGTACGAATTGTCATGAGTGTGTGTGTATGTGCATTATGTCAAAGATGCTTCTTCTGTTGCCATTAGTAAGAGAGGTTCAACAGGTGCGCTTGCAGGGCAGCCATGTTTCACTTTCTCTCTCAGTAAAAGCTTATGAGAACGAGAGAGAGAATGACGGACGTAGGCAAAGGCAGGGTGGGTGAATGCAGTTAGAGGAGTTGCGCTGCATTAGTCATTCACTTCATTCTGTCTGACTGCCTGTCTCTCTGTCTGATGTGAAGGGTGCGGCGCACAAGGCGTGGGCGTTGAAGTTAGAGGAGTGGGACATCGTTGTTGGGGCGTGGTGCAAAAAGGGCAATAATAAAATTGTTGCTTTACTAATAGAATCAACAAGAGCGAGCTATGTGTGTGTGTGTGTGCAAAGACAATTACTTTGACAAACAAACTGCTTTTAAGTTGAAGTATTTTCGTTTCTTGGATTGCATGACGTAGGCGCCAAGAAATATCAAAATCACTCAAACACATGCACAGCAGAGGAGTAGAGCAACGACGTATGTGTGTGTGTGGCAGATAAGCGCAGTTATTAACTAACTGAAAAACAAATGGAATGCAAGACTTTGTGTTTAGCAGGGCCAATACAAATGCAAATACAACTAAACTCACACACACACACACTAATGCCTAATTCTGTCTGTGTGTGTGTGCTGCTTAAAAAACGAGACGAAACGAAAACCAGTTTTCGCGATGCTTAAGTTAGAAAAAAAAAAAAAAAAAACAACAAAAGCAACAGCAGCACCAGAGAGAAGAACAGCAAGAACAGACAGACTGAGCAAAGATCCCCAATACAAAAGGGGGCGATCCGCGTACAAAGATGATGAATAAATAAAAATACAACAACAAAAAAGAACATAATGAGAATACGTTTTAGATTTCAAGTGACACACAAGTAGAAGGTGAGAAAAGAAGAAGAAAGCGTTGTCGCTGCCCGCTGCTTCTGCTATTGTTGTTGTTGTTGCTGCTGCTTTTTCTGTTGTTGTATGTGCAGCAGCATTTTCACTTTATTGTGCAGCAAACAGAAAATTTGCAAAGCGCGCATAAAGGAATCTAACACACACATACACCGTAGGCATATTATATGCATGTGTGTGTGTATGTGTGCAGTGTATATTACCCACCTTTATGATCAATTCGATCTCGGGAACATCAAATTTACTGGTGCCGTTCGTCGTCTCCTGCTGCGACTGTGTCTCAACATCGGCGGCTGACATGTTGTTGTTGTTGTTTTTTTCTTTTGCTTTTAACGCTTTTGCAAAGCTTGCGGTTTGCTGGCCAGAAGTGTTTCTTGTTGCGTTCTTTGCGTTATCTTTGGCCGCGTGACGTGCGTACGTGTTTCTCTTAAGCTCTTGTTATTGTTGTTGTGCTAATTAATTTCGCTAATATTCACACACGAACACAGAACACAAAATTTTTTAAAAAATTCACGCACGACAGTGTATGTGTGTGTGTATGTTTGTAAAATGTATGTATTAAAAAATAACGTTTGCCTCCCGTTGCAAGCGATTGCGGTGTGTGCTGCCTGTTTGCTATAGTTACAGTATGGAATAATGGATTCACTAGTGCAAGGAAATATCGAACGAGCATCGATGTATCGATTTAACAATCTTTGCCGATGTGTACTCGATATATATCGCTTGAATTATATATTAAATAATTAACGATGTGTACTCGATACATATCACTTAAAATAAATATTAAATGCATATAATGAATCGATGATTAGAACAAAATAACTGCTAATTTTCTATAATTATAAAAACAATCATAAATAATTGATAATTGTTGTACATAATGACATATAACATGCCGTTGCATTTTTTGACTTAAGGGTCACACTTGTTGGCAAAAGAAACGCTACCTATCGATTAATCGACACAATTATCGAATTGTATTCGCTTTGAGCTTAGCAAAATATTTCCAAATTATTGTTTCCGAATTGTCGCTGTTATATATTTTGTGTGAGTTGTAGAATTGTTAACGTTATTTTTGGCATGGATCTGAACGAGCTGCTGCAGCAGGCGCAACGTCTCAGGAATGAGACCAAAATGGATACGGAGATGCCGCGCGTGGAGCGCACACTGTCGCAAGTGCTGCAGGCCACACAGGAATTGCATTCGCGCGTCACACAGGCCGGCACAAACGATCTGCAGGCGTAAGTTATAACTGAACTGGATAAATAACAATTACAACAATTATTAATGTGTTTGCAGTCATATATTGCTGGGATCCCGTGGCGTGGATCTGCCCAAGCTAACACAGAAACTGGAATCCCTGAGCGCGCGCAAATCGTTCGAGCCACTCAATCCTGTTGCCGACACCGATGTCGAGGGGTATCTAAAGAACGAGCGCGAGAATGCGATCATTGCTGTCATTGAGGAGATCAACAAGAATGTAAGCGAATACTGGATGAACATATATTATTATATATACATGGCATTTACCTTGTCACTCTTTCTCTGGTATACAAGGCAACGAACGAGCTAGCGAGGTCTGTGTCGTCTGTTGCCTTGGTGCTTGTGCCTGAACCTTTTTGTGGTGTAGGATAGTCCGCTGTCTCATATCTGGTGACAACTTGAGCTTATTGGATGACCAGCAGGCCATGGGGCTAAGCAATTCCTTAGCTAAGCAAAGAACAAGTTTCTTTCCTGTAGGGATCTTGATCTTCTTGTTGGCTATCTCAGTGGCTATCTCTCAGCGATGTAAAGATGTGTCTATCTTCGCATACAGACTGTGGACTCTGCAAAGAAATAAGGAACCTACCAAGCAGATTCTCTGCGACTGTCCTGGCCTTGGTACGGATGAGGGGGAAACAACTGAGCAGAACGTCAACTCCTTAATCTGCCCTGTTCCGTAAGGGCCTTTGTCAGGCTAGTGAAGGACTTTAAGGCACAAAATACTGTGGGAGACTCCCTTTAAATACTAATAATAATAATGAACTTTCCCATATCGCTTGCAGATCTTCAAATCAGTTGAATACAACAAGAAGCGCTGCGTGTACGCCGAGTGGGGCGATGAGAAGGAGCGTCTGCTGAATGCACTGGTTGGTCCCAATCAAGAGGACTTTCCCGAAGTGCATCGCCAGCTGGTGCCCACTGTGCTGCCACAGGATGCGTTGCCACGCTCGCGTCTCAATCGCATCGAATCACTTTATGCCCAGGAGATCACTCAGTACAATCAGGTGCATACGTTCCACATCAATCCGTCGAGCAATCGACCCAATCTGCTGAACAAGCTCACCCAGCTGGCCAAGGATAAGCTGAGCAATCTGGACAATCAGGTGCACGAGATGTGGAGTGTGCTCGCGTACATGGCAAATGTTTCCCCACTCTCACGCAACTCGGATCCCATCAAGGCACGCCAGACGGGGCCGCAGTTCGTCAAGCAGGCACTGGCCTACCTGGAGCAGTGCTACAAGCAGTACATGAACACAGTCATCCAGAAGAATCGTCGTGTGGGCTTGCGTGGCGGCGTGCCTAACGTCTACAATACGGTGTCCTCCTTTGTGAGCATCACCTTCCAATTGCCACAATCTCTGGTCGGTCTGCTTGACGTATCGCAGGGTCATCCACTCTGGCCGCATGTCTATTACAGTCTGCGTAGCGGTGACATTGGTGCCGCTGTGCAGTTCCTCAAGGAAGTTGGAGTTTGTCCGGATCTACTCAAGCTATTGCAGCACAAGCAGCTGCAGCAGCGACAGCAACAGCTTCACCATCAGCAGCATCATTCCATGGGCGATGAGGAGCGACCCAATGCCAAGCTGGAGGGGCAGCTAAAGCTGGAGTATAGCAACAAGCTGCGTGTCTGCACAGATCCCTACAAGAAGGCGGTAAGTGAGGGAGGGATACCCCTCTATACCGTCTACTACTGTCTTCTTTCTACTTTAATCTCTAATCCCTCTTTTGCCCTTGCTTAGGTATATGCCATTGTTTTAGCCTGCGATCCGCACGAGCCGCACCAGGAAGTGGTGCGCACCATCGATGACTTTCTCTGGATGCAGCTCTCCGTGCTCTGCACAGACGAACGTCCGGATTATCATATAGAACGGCTTAGCTACGGCGGACTGCAGTCTCTCATTCTGGATAAATATGGCGAGAATTACTTTAATGCACGCGAGAAGACGCCACTCTATTTCCAGGTGCTAGTGCTCACAGGACAATTTGAGTCGGCTCTAGAGTTCCTCGCACGCACCGATGCCAATCGTCCTCATGCTGTGCACATGGCCATTGCTCTCAATGAGCTCAATATGCTGGGCACACCAGAGAGCGTGCAGGCGCCACTGCTGAGCGTGGATGCCAAAGATACGAAGCCAATGCGTCGCCTGAATTTGGCACGTCTGATCATCATGTACACCAAATGCTTTGAGCAAACAGACACTGTCGAGGCATTGCAATATTATTATCTGTTGCGTCATCTCAAGGCCTCCGATGGACGCAATCTGATGCTCAGTTGCGTCTCCGATCTGCTCGTGGAGAACTGTGACGATAATATGCTGCTCTTGGTCTTTGGCACACCCGATCCCAATGATCCCTCGCGTTATACGGGGTAAGTGCAATTTAGGAGGGTTTCCCTTCTTCTTCTCTGTTGTCTCCTTGTTTGCCTTGTGTACTCCTCTGCATAGTCTCCTCCTCTTGTTAGTTTCCCTCTGCATATCTTGCCTCCCTCATTGCCTAGTCTACCTCCCCTTCCTAGTCTCCATAATGTCCCTGTCCATCTCTAGTTTCCCTGTCTATCTATAGTCTTTTTTCTCTCCCTGGTCTTCTCCTTCTCTACCTTATTTCCGTCTCTCACTAGTCTACCTCTCTCTGCCTAGTCTTGCTCTCACTCTAATCTCTGTGTACTTGCTTTTCCTTGCAGCGGCATCTTCTCACAATTCCCCCACATGGATCAGGATAAGTATGCGCTGGCTGGCATGGTGGGCGATGAGTTGTCGGTGCGCACCAAGTTCGAAGCTGCCATACAATTGTTCTTCATTGCCGGCCAGCTGGAGAAGGCACTGCGCCTGCTGTGCTCGCTGCTGACGCAGGTGGTGCATCAGCCGGGACGACAGGGCAGCATGCGGGAGCAGCTTAGTGCCACAGTGGAGCGCATGAATCTGGCACTGAGCCGGCGTAAACTGGATGTGGACGACAATGTGGTGGCCACATATCAATTGCTGGCGCAGCTCTTGAAATTCTTTGACTTCTATCACGCTGGCGAATCGCGTCTGGCTGCTGAGGTGCTGGTCAAGCATCGCATCATACCCAGCAATTGCAATGAGGTGGACGATTGTGTGGGCAGCCTGAAGCAGGTGGGCTCCGACATTGTTAAGGTGCTGCCCGATGTGCTGCTCGCTGCCATGGACCTCATCTATGCGGAGTATCAGGAGCTCAAGTCTGGCCTCGCTAGCAACAGCAGCAGCAGCAACTCGGGCAGGAACAGTGCCGTAGATGAGACCTCTGCCGGTGGTGCGGGCGAGAACAAAGATGAGCTGCTGCTGCAGCTGCGTCAGCGTGCCAAGGCGCTGACCAACATGGCTGCCACGCTGCCCTATCGCATGCCCTCGGACACGAGCAATCGCCTGGTGCAGCTGGAGATACTGATGCATTGAGGAGGATGGGCAGGAGGAGATACTTGATGTTATTTGTATTTATCTTTATATATGTGAAATGTTTTTCATTTTAATTGGTTATTGGAAAATGGAAATGGAAAATTGCAAAATATTTGTAGTTTTATGAATGTATTGTTGTGGCGCGACTTTCTTGTGCGTAGTTGTTGTTGTAGTTGATCGGGGTCAATGATGATCAGCCCATATACTGATAGGAGGCGCAAACCGGTTCCTGGTGGCGCGTGTGCGGCGACGATTGCAGTGCGAGACGCTGCAGATGGCAGCCGCGGCAGAGCAGGCGTCCGTCTAGCGGATAGCAGCGCTTGTCTGGCTCATCCGTTAGCTGCATGCCGCACTCCTCGCAAATGTAACAGTCCACATGAAAGTCCTTGTCCATGGAGACAACGCGCACCGTCTCATCAGTGCCCTCGACGGGCGTGATGCCTGCAGGGGAAAGTAGAAGGAGAAGGAATAAGCGAGGCTGATATTAAGAAGTATGAGGAGCAGGCTCACCTTTGCCGCAGCTGGCGCACTTGGGCGCGAACATGCGATGATAATCGTTGACGCAGTAGATCTTGTGATCGACGTCCACGGTGAAGGGCACCCCGTCGAGGCATTCGTTGCAGATGCAGCAGCGAAAGCAGCCTGGATGATATGACTTGCCCATGGCCTGCAGTATCTGTGGAAGGACAAGCACACTCATCAGTTAGACAGCGACAGCAGTATAGTGGGAAAAGGAGAGAGAGATATACCATTTCCATGATGAGATGACCACAAATCGCACACTTCTCCGCGGTCTGCTGAAAGCCCGAATACTGTCAGGGAGAGAGAGAGAAAGATTAGAACAGGCAGAGAAGACTCACTCCTGGCGCTCACTCACCATGTAGTCCTCCTCGCAGTAGACACGCCCGTGCACATTGTAGAACGCTTTGCCGCGCAGCGCACGTCCGCAGGAGCAGCAGATGAAGCAGTTGGTGTGGTAAAGATTACCCATGGCCTGGCAGGCCTGTCCGGCGCCCTTAACCTTCTCGCCGCAGGTGTGACAGATGCCTTAAAAGAAGGAGATTGTTGCAACTATTGTACCATGAGGATTAGATGCATATATGCATATGTACCAAAGTATTCGCCATGCTCCTCGCTCTGTTCGATCTCCTCCTCCAGTTGCCGCGTCAGCTCTTCAATCTTTCGCTGTGCCTCGGTGGGACCAGCGGGACGTGGCGGTGTCACGCTATAAGGCAGCAAGTTCTTGGTGAGACCTAAAGAGGGCAGAGGGAGAGAGAGAGAGAGAGAGAGAGAGATTAGAACTAGTACAGGGTATACAAAGGCACAGTGACAGTTAGTGATCGATACCTCGTTTGGGCCGCAAGGCGGCTGTGCAAGCATGGCAGGGAAATGAGAGAGATTAGTCAGAGATTGCACAGAGATGCGAGAGAGGGAGAGAGAGAGAGAGAGGGGGAGAGGGAGCATTACCTGTGCTGCTCTGCGAGGGCGTTGGCGATGTGGCCACCGCAAGTGGCGCTGTTGTGGCAATGGGCGTGGCACGCAGCTGCAGCGGCTGCGTCTGTGCCGCCGTCGTCATTTGTATGGAAAGCATTGAAGTTGCCTGCGCTGGCTGCGAGAATTGCTGCAGATGTTGCTGCTGCTGCTGTGGCAACAGCTGTGGACTTGCCGCACTGTGACGCACAGTGTTTGGACTGCGACTTGGCGGCACTTGGGAGCTGCTGCTGGAGCTGTTGCCCCGATGCAGATTGGCAGTCATGCAGACATAGTCGGAGCTGTTGATATCCTCGATGTAGTTGGGATTGACGGACACATTGATGCCCTGCTGCAGCTGCTGCACCTGCTGCTTGATGGGCGTGTGCTGATGCAGCTTGGCCAACGGTGTGGGCACTGGTGATGCCATTGGACTCAAATGACTTGGCAGTGATAGATTCCTATAGCGTTGCGTAGGTGAACCCAATCCTCCGCCTCCGCCAGCAGCAGCAGAACTATTGCTACTGTTGCTGCGCTGATGCAGCGGCGATGCCAGCAACATTGCACCCAGCTCCGATTGATTACCCCCTGCTGCCGTGGACGAGGATGAGGACGATGACACTGACACCGACACTGGCATGGGCGTTGGCGTGGGCGTGGCCATTTCCGTATGCTGATAAATGGTTGCCGTTGCCGGTGATGCCTGCGGCTGTGCACGTTGCCCCGAATGCGGTATAATGTTCTCATAGATAGGCGCCGCGCTTGCCAGCTCCTCCAAGCCATTGCTTGCCGTGTTGTGATTGTGATTCTGATGCTTGCCCGGCTCCGGCACTGGTGTGTGTGCAAAGCGACCGCCACCAATGGGCTGCATCAGCAGATAATCATTGAGCATCACATTCTGCCTACTTGCCGGACTCTGCGGCTGGGCACGCTTCTGATTCGTATCGAATTGTCCATAGAACTCGAGATTCTCATAGACAGGCGAATGCTTCTGCGGCACAATCCGTTGGCCAAGTATCTGTGCTGTGGGTGCATAGATAAGGGGAGAGGAGTTTGCCGAGTTGAGTCTCAGGTTGTGCTGCTGCTGCTGCTGTTGTTGCTGCTGCTGTTGATGGTGCTGCTGCTGCTGCTGGTGGTGTTGCTGCTGCTGCTGCTGCTGCTGTTGGTGGTGGTGAGTGATGCTGCCATTATTGCCCATCAACATGTGATCCATATTGGTTTTGGGCGCTGCTGTTGCGTATTTTGAGGCGGCTATGATGCTTCCACGTTCGTAGAGCTTGTAATCCTCTGTGTTTGTCAGACGCTGCTGTTGTTGCTGTTGATGTTGCTGTTGTTGGTGGTGGTGCTGCTGTTGCAGCTGGTAATGCTGCTGTGGCGTCGCCTCGTGCATAAAGTTCTCAATGGCGCCCGGTGTCGTGCGCTGCTGCTGTTGTTGTTGCTGCTGATAATTGCCAATGTGCAGTCGCTGCATGAGTGTCTCATAATCGGAGTCACCACCGCCGGCGGCGACTCCCCCAGCGCCCCCGCCTCCGCCCACAGCGCCGGTGGCATTTCGATGCGTTCGCTGGGTGGTCATTATACACACACAAATACACCTTTACTTGCACCTACACACACACACACACACACATGTGCGTCCGTGTACGAAATGAGTCGACTTCGAGTTCGACAACTTTTTTTCTTTCTATCCACCAAATCGAAAGAAAACGAGTTGTGTCGTTCGCCGCTTTGCGATTTATTTACTTTGTGTTTTTATCAACTCTGCAGCAGCGACATTTTTTTTGTTGATTTTGTTAGCGCTTAATTTGTGTGGAACAAAAAACAAAGACGAGTCGAAGAGAAGAATCTTTCATCCACAATAACACACGCACACACATATAAGGGTGTATACATGCACTAGTGTCCATACACACTTGCACAGTTGGATTGTTGATCAAATATCGATACTTCGATTGAGTAGAGTATTGAACTCTCCCTTGCACTTCAATCGATAAGCCTTAAGGCTGTCTCACGCACGAACATCGATAGCTAGTTAGATGGCAACGCTGTTTACACGGTTGCCAGTTGTCGCTAAGATTCAGATTTAAACAGCCTTGTGGGTGTCTCACGCATGAACATCGATAGTTCGTAACGCAAACAGTAGTCGCAGTTAAAACCTATCGAAATAAATGGCTGCTCACATGGTTGCCAGTTGGCGCTGTAATGCAAATGCCAGGTTATAAATAAATGAAAATGCTTATGACGCGTCGGTCACTCACAAGACAATTCAGTTCGCTTTTAGATTTCGCCAATTTCGGTGTTTGCATTATTCAGTATTTATTCATCTTATGTATTCTTGAACAAACATAAAACTATCGACTATGGATTTAGGCTACACAAAACCCGATATGGAATTTGTAAAACTGGTATAGGTATAATTAAAAGTATTGACTCCAGACTTCTCTATAACGGCTTTATATGGCAATTAAACAAAACGGTGAATCATTCTCTCAATCAAACTTCGATAGAATAAATTGCGTTTATCAGTTCCCCTTAGAGGGTCAAATGTTCAAATGCAAGAGAGATAACTTTTTGTGTACATGTATTTATCTATGTACATTGTAAATACATTTAAAGTTCTATTTGCAGTAAAATCCTAAGTGTGTAAATACTTTTCACCACCTCTGTACATATGAAAGCTGGGATAGATTAGATCAAAAACAAGAATGTATATACTTTATCAACAGTAACATAACATACATTTGCACAAAGTTAGTCTGGAAAAAATTGCATTTATACAGAATATACCATAGGCCTTGAATAGCTTCCGATCGGATTTCAGTAAGACAGACCGATATACATGGCTAAATCGACTCGTATATTCCTTGAAAATCAGCTTTGAGACCATCGTGAAATGTTTACAAATAAGATTTTGATCAGATTCCTGTATAAATTATGAACTTATTCATTTTTAAAAATAATATATATCATTTTAGATTGGAGGTGGTTCCTATGGTGATGTTTACGAAGCGATCATAGTAAGAGAAGATGGACAAAAAGACTAAGGTCGCAGCCAAAAAAATTCAAAAGCAGACAGATGAAAATGAAAAAGAAATTCAAAAGGAAATCAAGTTTTTAAAAAAGTTGTAAACATACAAATATTGTGTCCTTTTTTTGCACAACTGTGGAGAGTGGTAAACTCGTAATAATCATGGAATATGCAGAGTGTGGATCACTTTCCAATTTCTTGCATGGTAAAGATTGGGAGAAACGGAACGCCACCGATGTGGCTAGACTCAACTGGATGCTTCAACTTGCCAACGTAAGTTTTATAGCTCCTCCAATCAGATACTAATATTATTGTTTCAAAACTTGTATATTTATTGTAGGGTATGGCTTATTTGCATGAACAAAATATCGTTCATCGCGACTTAAAACCGGATAATTTGGTGCTTACCGACAAATATAAGACCTTGAAGATATGCGATTTTGGCCTGGTCAAACAATTGGCATCGAATAATACGGACTTCACGGGTACCGTGAAATATATGGCACCAGAAGTATGTAGACCTGAAACATTACTATGTTAATACCCTTTTTAACAAGGTATCCTGTGTTTTAGGTTTCTAATGGAACTGGTAAATACACAGAGAAGTGTGATGTATTCAGCTTTGGCATTGTTCTATGGGAGGTTATGTCCAATAAGAAGCCTTTTTATGAGTTAGAGCATATGGTTCTAATAGCCCAGCAAATGAAAATTAATGAAGGTCAGTTATTTCTAAGTTTTGATATGTATCTACGAGTATAAGTTTATTTTTATATATTTTATAATAGGCAAGCGCCCGAATCTGGCCGATGTCCAACCTTATGAGAATATCAATCATATAAAGTCACTAATAAAAAAGTGCTGGAAAAAAAATGAAATTGATCGACCCACAATTCAGCACGTGGCATTTATTCTTGGCATAGATCGTCACACTGTTGATCCCAACAAAATTAAAAGTATTAAACCATTGCCATTGGCTAGAGATGTTGATTTTCAGTGAGAATTAATAACAGCTCTTCAGCCACTTATTTACCAAAAAAAGCTGTTCTAAATTGCAGAAATAAATATTTTGAGCCCTCTTCGAACCATTCCTCATTAAATTAATTAAAGTTTGCTAAGTCCATTGTTAAGACATGTCTATGTTATGTACATCTGTGTTAAGTGTTTCTTGACTAAGTGTATGTCCGTCTTGTCTGTCTGTGTCAACGCAAATTAGTCTCTCAAGCTTAGAGCTAACTTGATTAATCTTCCCACACATACACGCTGTAAATAGGTCGTTTAGGCGTCATCCGACCTATTTTATTGGGTAGACCGAAAAGAAACCGGTGATTTTGCATACAATTTGTTGACCACATTTTTGAACGGCTTATGACTCTGTTATTGCATTCTACCTTTTGTTTGTTTTTGGCGGAAATTTTAATATGGAGGCCACAAAGGAGCATTTTCGTCATATTTTACTTTATTATTTCCGTAAAGGACAAATTGAGCTCAGGTTGTTAAAAAGTTACGTGATGTGTATGGTGAGAAAGCCTTAAAAGAAACACAGTGCTTAAGTTGGTTTGTCAAATTCCGTTTGGGAGATTTTTCACTCAAAGACAAGCCACGTTCAGGTCGGCCAAGTGGAGTTGATGATGACGTTGTCAAGGCCTTAATCGAATCGGATCGTCATGTATTTGAGTGTGAGGTTGAAGAGAAGTTAAATATACCACAATCAACCATACATGATCATATGATCATATGAATTATTTCGTAATATACGAATGAGAATGATACAAAAACTTTCAATTCATTTTGACTAAAATGTATTGTAAAGCCCAATGCAGGTCTGTGGAAAATATATTTTCCTGCTCCGCCTAAATATATGCTTTAATTTCAATTTAACCTTATCGCACATTTGCTTATAAAATAAGTACAAATACGTGCAGGCAAGTCAACAATTAGTTCAGTTTGCATTCTGATTTCATCAAAGGCGGAGTTTTTTCAATAATTATTCCTTTATATATATATTTTATTAAAAAAATAATACAAAACTGCCGACTATGGAGTACATTTTGGAGAACATTAAGGAAGTACTTATTTCTGAAAGAGCGGCTCAATACATACACAAGTGAATCATTCCTTACGGCTAAATAAGTAGTTGTTATCAGCACAGTGAAGTGAATACGGATACAGGCATAAGACCAGAGAGTCGTATATGTATTTTTGTGTGTGTGTTGGACTCTTAGTTAATTTTTGTGCTTAATTCATCAATAAGGTGGTCAGACCCCACACATCCATATTATTCAAAGCCTATAACATAATTTATGGTTTTTATTAATTTTGCGTATCGACCATTGTGAATGGCTGAAGTATATACATATGTACAGACAGTCAAGTAACTCTTTACTCAAATGCACATGTTAATGTTAATGTGTAAAGAATTACTTGACCAGTGAATCATTCCTTACGGCTAAATAAGTAGTTGTTATCAGCACAGTGAACTGTGCACCACAATTGACAATTGACAATACGGATACAGGCATAAGACCAGAGAGTCGTATATGTATTTTGTGTGTGTGTTGGACTCTTAGTTAATTTTTGTGCTTAATGATGATAGGTAATTCATCAATAAGGTGGTCAGACCCCACACATCCATATTATTCAAAGGCTATAATATAATTTACGGTTTTTATTAATTTTTGCGTATCGACCATTGTGAATGGCTGAAGTACATATGTACAGACAGTCAAGTAACTCTTTACTCAAATGGACATGTTAATGTTAATGTGTAAAGAATTACTTGGCAGACTGTATGTTCATAATCAGGATCCCCAGCCGACTCAATTACGGTGAACCAATTGTTCAGTCAGTCTGTCTGTCCGTCAGAAGGACGTGCTGATCTCAGCTATTTTAAAAGGTAGAGATATCATATTTACCTATTACAAAGGTATTTCTAGTTTATTTCAAACAAATTTTACTAAACGATCGAAAATGAAATTGGAGATAGGTTTTTTTTTGCGTATGGTATACAGGCAGCTTTATGGAATTTGATGCCTCAACCTTTTGGTGAGTTAGGCGCATTCAAACGGAGAGACAGAGACTATCTAAATCGACTCGGATATTTATTACAAATCAGCATTGATCTAAGTCCTATACAAACATTTTATTTATTCATTTCTTAAAATACAATATAAAATTTAGTTAGGAATTGGTTCCTATGGCATAGTTCCCGCAGCATTCTTGGAAACAGAAAAAGGTCGGACTAAGGTTGCGGTGAAAACATTCCATAAAAAGGCAGAAGACATAGATAAAGAAATTCATAGTGAAATCGAGATTTTGAAACGTTGTAAACATACAAATATTGGCACAACTGTGGAGAGAGGTAAACTCAAATTTATCATGGAATATGCAGAGTGTGGATCACTTTCCAATTTCTTGCATGGTAAAGATTGGGAGAAACGGAACGCCACCGATGTGGCTAGACTCAACTGGATGCTTCAACTTGCCAACGTAAGTTTTATAGCTCCTCCAATCAGTTATTATTGTCATTATTTCAAAATTTGTATATTTATTGTAGGGTATGGCTTATTTGCATGACCAAAATATCGTTCATCGCGACTTAAAACCGGACAATTTAGTGCTTACCGACAAATATAACACCTTGAAGATATGCGATTTTAGCCTGGTCAAACAATTGGCATCGAATAATACTGACTTCAGGGGTACCGTGAAATATATGGCGCCAGAAGTATGTAGACCTGAAACATTACTATGTTAGTACCCTTTTTAACATGGTATCCTGTTTTTTAGGTATCTAATGGAAGTAAATACACAACGAAGTGTGATGTCTTCAGCTTTGGCATTGTTCTATGGGAGGTTATGTCCAATAAGAAGCCTTTTCATGAGTTAAAGAAAATGGTGCTAAAGGCCCAGCAAAATCAAATTATTGGTGGTCAGTTAATTCTAAAGCAATCTGTATATGTTTTTACAACATTATTTGATATTTTATTATTTATTTATTAGGCAAACGTCCAAATCTGGAAGAAGTCAAACCTTATAAGAATATCGATCATATAAAGGAAATAATGAAACAGTGCTGGGATGAAAATGAAAATAAACGACCCGCAATGAAGGGCGTGGCATTTATTCTTGGCATTGATCGAGGCACTGTTGATCCTACAAAAATTAAGGATATAAAACCATTGCCTTCGACGAAAGATAATGATTTTTCCGAATTGTAAAGTATTGCAACCTCTGATCACATTTTGCTCTCGTCGCCGAATCCGTTGTACCACCATGCTTACCAAAATATAGATTATACTTCTTTTTCACTTTTTATAAGGGGCACCTAAGAAGACTTCCCGACCCTATAAAATAGATACATAACATATATATTCAGAATCAGCATATACAGCCCTATGTGTTCGCCTGTCTGTTCATCTGTGTGTATGTCCATATGTCCAACAGTCTATAAGAGCTAGAGCCACTAAACTTTGTAGCAACACTCCAGTATGGTGTCTGTAAGTTTGTTTTTTTAAATTAAATAAATAAATTGCATGTCATGTGTAATTTTATTTTCTGAATTTGGTTGCGATCGGACTAACAGAAATTAATAAATAAATAAATAAATAAAATAATAAATTAACTAGTATTTCTATTTATTTATCTGAAGTAGCTGTCAATGTTTCTAAAGCTCAGCTTTCGTACTTATTTTACTCTCTAAGTTGAACATAAATACATAGGTACACAAATTCTAAAATCCATGGCCTTATGCAGTCTACCCTTTAAACATTGATAAAAGGGTATACTTATTTTAACCCCTCAAAGAACGTATAACATACTACGTTTATACATATGTATATAATTGATCAGGACACTTTGACCTTAACTATAACTAGAGAGACCAAACCTTGTATATCCGACACAGATTGTAAACTTCGTTATATGTATTGTTTTTATTGAATGAATTATAGGACATGCATAAATGATTTACAAAAACTAAACTAAATGTTACAAAATATGTAAATAAATGAATAAAAAATATAGCGAAAGAGTAATTAATAGCAAAAAAAAAGAAGAAGGGAACCGTATTAAGGAAAACAATTAATGGCAAAGTTGAAATGATATTCAGGCATTGCGCACTCCACGCAGCTCCTTGTCGGCCTTCTTGAGGGTCACAAAGTTGTTCAGCGCCTTAACACGCAGCTTGGACCAGATCATGAAGTTGCTCAGGCCCAATATGGTTGCTGCATGCAGGGCCGCTGCCTCCGGATAGAGGACTGTGGCACAGCCAAGACCCGATGGCAGATTCAGACTGGACCACACATCCACCTGCATGTTGTCCGACTTGACGGGCGGGCAATTGATCACGGGATAGTTGGTGCTACCCGAAACGACAGGCCCGAGGCCATTGGAACGCCCAGCGACGCCCACAAAGATCAGATTGCTCATGACCGATTCATATTCGCGGACAATGCGCAACGTCTCCTCGGGACCCTTGTGTGCCGAGCTCACTCGCAGCTCCACATTGAGGCCCAACGAACGGCAGCTGGTGGCGATCTTTTCGCTGTGCGACGTATCCGAAGCACTACCCATGAGCACCACAACCAAGTGATCCTTGCGGGGCACAATCTCGGCCAACTGTTCTGAGACCCAGATGAAATTACGCTTCACCGCATCCAGATCGCTCGATGTGACTGATGTGAGATTGCGATAGACCTGCTTGTCCACCATTAGACGCTTATCGCCCGCTGGCCACAGGCGCCACGAGTCCGAGTCGATAATATCAGCGAGCACAATGTTGCCATCACCATCGATGCCGTACTCCACCTTCATGTCGATCAGAGCGCAGTTCTTTGTCTGCCAAGCGCGCTCCAGAATCTCGAAGACCAACAATGTGGTGCGACGCATGATGTCCACCTCATCCTGGCCTGCAAGTTGAGTTATATATAATATCTTATATAATATATCTGTGAGTTAACAATCAACTTGTTTCTTGTCTATTTCACTCACCAACTTGCAAGCCGTTCAGCTCGAATTTAGCTGAAACGATCTGTTCTTCGCTCCACTGAGGATCGTGATTGGCGTCATCCTTGAAGAAAGTCTCCTGTTTGGGCGGTGAGAATCTGCAAAGGGAGACAGAGAGAACGTGCAAGAGAATGAATATTGAGAATAAAACAAGTGATAAATTAAAGTAAGGCATAAACGATCGTGTTATAAGGAATTAATTGTTAAAAAGCAATTCAATTTAGTTGTGAATAGAGGAAATGCAATCGACAGTAGCAAATTGAAAATTATTAACCAATAAAAGATCAAATTAATCGAGTTTCAAATAATTATATTTCAACTGTTTAATGTTGAAAAACAGATGAAAATTAAAACCATAATCGGGTGTTTTAACATTGCAGCTTTGTTCTTCAGTGTCCTCCTATTGTTCCAATGCTAGTTGTCCAAAATTGTAAATAATCTTACCTATAACATCATTAATGTATTCTATAACAGCTAATTACAGCTTATAGCATATACAAATATTTTATCAATATCTTTTCTGACAGATCGTTCCTATGAAACCTGTCGAATATTGATAAACTGCAAAGACTATAACATATAATATATCAGGGCCGTATTGACGGTGTCGAGGGGCCCTTGTGCAAAACTTTCTCGGGGCCTCTTTTTGTAATTGCTTTGCTTAAAAACATTACACGAAATAAAGAAACCTTATAAAACTTGCTTTTTATCTTGATTCTGTATTGGCAAAATCATAAATAGTTTTTAAGAAATCTAAAATTGGGTACCTCTTATTCTTGATAGATAATACTGCGAATATATTAAATCATTATTGCACCACTGTGCCTGTTATATGTTGACTTATTTTAAATAAGATTACTGATCGTAAAGCAAAATATATAGATCTTTAAATATAGATCCTGGACTGTCAGGTTTTAGAAACAGACTGACCTAGGTGTTATCCAACAACCCCTAAAACGGTTTGTTCATTTATCTAGAACTGATCGAGAACACTCTATGTTTGCATATTTGTATCTTCCTACAGGGTATTATGCGAATATGTTATGTCAAATTAATTATTTCAATTCTGATTTTTCACTTGGGTGCATCGCTTATCGGGGCAGAACAGCGATTGTTTTGGACTGTCGACTGTTAAATTTGTTTACAACACACCGCATGTCAGATGGAAAATAGAAGAGGGGATAAGGGGCAGGAGGGAGGAGGGAGGAGGGAGAAGGGGGCAGTAGCCTTGCTGACGTTAGCTGCACTGATAAGCGGTCGCCGTCAGTGGCGCATGCACTTTAAGGGAGATAACCTAACGGTATGCTACTGACCTGTAGCCCTCGGGCACGCCCACATTGCGCTTGAGAAAGGAGCCAGTTGCCAGGCGACGGGTTACCCATTCAATGGGTATCATCTCGCATTTGCGGGCAATGAAAGCCTTAGCACCGCATTGTTTCACATAAGCAGTGCGAATACCTGAGAGAGAGAGAGAGAGAAATTGATAACGTTCAGTTGATTACACACAAAGAAAATCAGACGAGGGCTGCAGACAGTAAGATACCCTATGCCCGATTTTGAAAGACCTTTATAATTTATAAACTGCATTGAATTTTGGGCCATATGTAGATTTAGTATTGATCAATATGGTGACTTAAATATGCTCTTTAATAATCGTTAATTACTGGGCGGTGGGCGTGGCACCCAAAATCTGAAATAAACTTTAGCTGCGTGTGGTATACAGTTAGCTGCATACCAAATTTGGTGCCTCTGGTTTATATGATAACTGAGGTTGACGCGTTCATTCTGACGGACAGAATGACAGACG
Source organism: Zaprionus nigranus (assembly GCA_018903425.1). Lineage (NCBI taxonomy): Eukaryota > Metazoa > Arthropoda > Insecta > Diptera > Drosophilidae > Zaprionus > Zaprionus nigranus. The sequence continues at coordinate 1,559,770 of JAEIGD010000027.1, forward strand.
GAAAGGCAATTAGACGGGCAAGCAGACGGACAGTCAGACAGATGGACAGGCAGACAGGCGGACAAATAGACGGACAGACAGACAGATTCACAGACGGATATGGCTCAATCGACTCGGCTAATGATCCTGAGCATGTATGTACATTTTCACAAAGTAGTATACCCTCTTGTGACCATTTTCAATGGTCGTAGGGTACAAAGAGAACTTACCCGCCTCATTGAGCAGACGAAACACCTGTCCATTGGTCGTATTGGAGATCTCCGCTTTGCCGGCCAAATCGTGGGCCTTGACACCATCGCCGGCAGTGATGCGATCCTTGCTAAGCAGCAGACAGAGTCCAGGATGTTCGGGGAGATCGTAGACCTGCTTCGTTTTGCCCTCGATGATCACCTTGCCAAGCTTGTAGCCCTCAACTGTGTGGAGACAGGTGAGTGGGGGAAGCAGCATTGTATGGTGGGGGAGGGAGAGGTGGAGGGGCAGGAGTCTGTCTACTTACTCGATGTGGTTGTGGTCGGCATTGTGTGGGTTGAGTTGTTGTTCTTGTTCTGTTTACTTCAATTGCGGCGTCGCGTCCACGCAGTTTTCAATTTCAATTCTCACGTGTTGCGTCGTTCCTCTTTGTGCTCGCAATTCGTTTGGTTGCTTGTCTTGTTTTTGGTTCTCGCTCCACTCTCGTCCGTCGTCGTGCGCCTCGAAGTCAAGCTCAAAGCCAACTGTGCTCGGTCCGACATGCTGCCAGCCACTTTATTTGCTTTATTCCCTCTCTGTTCGTCGTGCTTATCGCAACACACACACATAAGCACGTGTATACGATCGTCTAAAGACTGTTGCTGAGAGACGACAAGAGAGCGAGAGAGAGTGAGACCGGCTGAGAGGAGTAGCAGCGCCATCGCACGACAACGAAGGTCGCACGACTTTCGTATGCGTTTTGTGACACTGTCAAGCTGAGTTTACAGTTTACAGTGGTGTGAAGCTATATAATTTAAAAGTTACAAGTAATTTATGTAACTAACAACAATTTGGCAATATATTAATAATAAATATTAAATAATTCATAATATTATTAATATTAATAAAGTAACAAAAACTATGAAAACATTTTTTTTCTCATTTAGAATTATTAAATAATTCTAAATAATTCAAAATTAATAAACGTATTTGTGGGGACGTTTTGCAAAGAATTACTTGACACACTGTAATTATAAGTTTATTTAATTTGATTATCGACTGGTCCAAGTTGACAGTAAATGAATTTATTTATAAATAAATAAACAAACAAATAAACAATAAATAAATAAATAAAAAACAAATAGGTTTAGAATATGCGTACCACAACTCCTAAATTTATGGCTTTAAAAATATTGAATAATAACTGCATAATACATAATGTCTATATATACGAATTATGAAAGATTCACGGACATTCAAATATCGTAGCTGTAAAAGTCGCTATTACTTTTACAACGCGTCGTGACAATTGATTCTCAGCTCGAAAGAGTATACAGTCCTCGTTATGCATTTATGTTCTTGCTCCAGATAAATTTCAATTGGCAGTGTGACCATATCACAGGCAAAACAATTTGCTGCAATTTATTGATGTTTTGTGTTTGGGTTTCTCTTCCCGCGACGATGATTTCCTTCTTTTTGTAAACTTATTTAATATAGTATAACAGAATTGAAATCAATTTATTTATCTATGACTATATACAACAAATATTGCTTTCTATATGTATTATTATTATTATTACTTTCCTTCTACCCTTTGACTTGTTTTGGCTGGACTAAATGACCTTGTTATGTATTAACGGGGGCTTCTGGAATAGTTTAGGTTTCTATTTACGATCAGACGTCCGGCATTTGCATTATGCTCTCAGTACCAAAAACAAAGATTAATCGAGATTATTGGAGCGTCATCATTTTCATTTCGCCTTCTATTCCATTTCGATTTCACACACACTCACTCACACATACACATGCACGCACGTCTGCATGTAAACAAAAATATTTTTGTTTATTTGCCCGACGACAAAGCTACACGTCTTCCTTGTGCCAAGTAGGGATGTCGTACGCGGAGTGTAGGGATAAGGAAAGGGGCGGGGGAGCACACAATCAGATTTCTTACCAGTTGCCAAGTGCAAATAACAGAAAAAAAGTGCTTAATTATTGCTGCTGTTTTACTGCCAACCACGAACATAACTAACAATGTTCTTAATTTAAACCTTATTTTATCACACTTGAATTTTTAATTACTATTTTAGTACTATTATCATTTAATAATTCGCAATTTTGCGCCAAAAAGAAAAGCATTTAGCATGGACAGCAACCTCAGGGCAACTTCGCAATCTTATCGATATATTCGTTGAGTCAATACACTATTTTGCAATTACATTTCGTTGGGTGAGTAAATGTAAACTTGCAGTTTCGTTAAGTGCGTAACACTGCTTTTTGAGTTTAACATTTACATTTGCTGATTTTAACGCGCACTGTTAAACACAAATCTAGTTACAATTTGTTGTTGTTTTTTTCGCTGTCGCAGAGCAAGCACGTCGGTAACAGAAATTCTTGTCAACGTTTTTCGCGCTCCACGTATTTACGGCGTCCAGTCGTCGTCGTCGCCGTTGCTGCCCCAACATCGACGTCAATAGCAGCGGCGTCGTCGCAGCTAGCAAAAGCGTAATCCCTTTTATTCTAAAATAGGCAACAAAACCTAGAAAACAGAGAAAAGAAGGAAGAAAAAAGCAAAAGAAAAATACTGCAGGCTCTTATGTTGTTGTTGTTGTGTTTTTTTTTTGAGTTGAACTTAATTTAGTGCGTTAGTGCCGCCGTCGCGACGCTCTTGACTCGCGCGCTTTGTTATTGTTCCTTTTGTTGTTGTTTATTGTCTGTGTTTCTGTGCCTGTGTCTGTGTGAAGTCTGTCAATTGTATTATATTAATATTACTTTAGTTAATTCACTGTTTCTGTGAGTGACGCCGACAGAGGAAGCTGCAGAGAAACAACAGCAACCACAACAACAAGACGGATAACAGCAGCATCTGTCGAGTCAAAACAAAATGGGAAACAAATAAGAAACCAAAGCAGAAGAAGCAATTAAATTGGCAATTCTTTTTTTTTATTTTTTTCTCGTGTTCTGCATATTTTTTGTATCATATGTTGTGGTTGTCATATCCTTAGCGTGTGTGGCTTTCTCTTTCCCTCTTGCTCTCTTGCCATGCTGTGCGTGTCATTGCCTTTTGCTTTTGCTGCAACCCTTGTGTTGTTGCTGTGTCGTGCAGAATACACGGCTTACAGTTATCTCAGTATGTACGTGCACACACACTCACACACACATGTTAACAGCGTGAGTAGCATAAACAGATATTAATTGCAAGTTATATGCATTTTAAGGTTTGTTGCTGCGTTTTGGAGCAGGGGGAAGGGGGAGGGAGGTAGGCGCAGTGCGTTGGTTCTGTTGTGGGGCTTGTCGCTTGTTCTGCCTGCGGCGTTGGCGAAACAAATTCGCACAATACTCATTAATTTTACAACTGCAGCTGCTTCGGCCGCCGCATGCCACAATTTAAAACTTGCCAATGCCGTTTCTTTCCTGGCTGCTCCCTTTTGGTACTATTATTCGTGTAAAAATACCCCGGCGTGCCAGTTATCAGTCTCCTCTGTGAGTTCGCTAAGGATTGCACTGCATACTTTTTGGGGCCCGCAGAAAAATCTTTGCTTCGGCTAAAGTTAGTGTAAACAAAGGCAGGTAAAATTTAAACAGGTTTCCTTTCTTAAGATATTCGTATTATTACTTACATAGCTTAAATATTCTTATACGTTCATATGTTTATAAATACGAGTATGCAGTGCCTGTATTTTATATTATAATATTTTGTAATTATTTATTAATTGAAAAGTAAAAGTTCAATATAATAAAGACTTTATATAATATACAATAGTTTGTACTGATTCTGATATTCGAAATCTAATTTTCGAGTGATTGTTCCTAAGTAAGATTTATTCGTTGACAACGAACAAGTAAAGAGTTTCGATATGGGGTTTTCAATAAAAGAAATTAAAGCTGTAATACAAAAACCGTGATTTCCTTCACTTCACTGCAGTGTTTAACGCCATAAAAAATAAAACAAAACCTTTAGTTTTTAGCGAAGATCTGTGTGTTCACAGAGACATCCGGAAAGACGGACTTTTCTCAACTTTTTTCTCTTTTGAGCTAGAGATCCTGAGCAAGAATACATGTTTGCCACGCCTACTACTGCCAGTTAAGTTAGTATACCCACTTTTGACTATTTTCAATGTTCAGAAGGTATAAATAGAAAGGCAGAAATATAATTATAAATGATAGTAATAACAAGTTTGGACTCTAGGCAATTGCCCTCGCTCTTTTTCTCTTTAAATGCAGTCACACAAACATTATACATATACATATTTTATTTGTATTTTCTCACATTATTTATCATGTGCAGCTTTATGATTGCTCAGTTTCAGTTTCATCTTTTATGATCATTCGAAATAGAAACATGACTTAGTTAGACTTATCGATAATTTTGCCATCAAATTGATTAAATTTTGATGTGCACGATATCATATATACCATATCAGTATGGGGTGATAAACATAACCATTTGAGTTTACGATCAGCTGTGTTAAACAAAGTCCCCTAGCACGGACAAGTACATAAATTGTCACAGTATATGACACACATGTACACACATGCACATGTACATATTACGTGGGGTATTCCAATTAATGTAATTCTCAATCATTTCGCCCTGATACAAAGTACAAATATTTGTCTTGACATTTTCAGCTTTGTTTTGTTTTGCTTGTTTATTTAAATTGATTTTTTTTCTCACTCTGACGTTGCATTCGTGTGTAAACGTGGTTTCTGCAGCAGTGCATGCAATGCGCCGCTGTCCCTTTCACTCAACCCTCTTCAGTACACCCTCCTCTCTCACACACTGTCCATGCATTCTGCATGCCAGCTCGTTGGCTCTCTTTCTTTCTCTCTCCAGCGAAGGAAGTGGGAGAGTGGGGAGAGCGCTGCACAGTGCTGTCCACTTAAATGGGACAACAATCAGCAGTAGCACAACTGCACCTTGTGTTATTAAATGCATTTCTTTTGCTTTCTTTTGCTTCGTTACAGAGAGAGACAGCTAAACAAAAGAAGGGACAGCGACAGTAACAGAAACTTAAGCAAGAAAGCGACAACAAAAAGGAAGCCGAAGCAACACAAAGCAGCTTCTGTTCTGAAGCTGCAAGAATAGAGTCGAAGAGATTCAAGTGGTAAACAGGCGAAACTCGGCCACAAAATGAGTTCATATATCGCACTACTGGGGCTGTTCGTGCTGCTGATGCTGCCCATTTTGTACGAGACGAGCCACATTTTCCGCTATTATTTTAAGTTCCTCATCTACTATGGCATCGTGTCGTTCAACGCGATCGTTTTGATACCGGCCTTCCTCTTGCGGCCCTGCGATGTTCGCAACTTACTGTGAGTATAAAACAATGTGTATGTACATATGTATTTATGGTATATGTTTTTATGGTTAATGGTACTGTACATATATGTCTGTATATGTATATAGGTATGTATGAACCTATCCCAATTGTGTCTATGACTGAGAGCGAGAAAATAAAACCAATTGAATTAAGTTGAATAATCTCTATAGTAGTTGACGACTTTATGTCGTCTTATCTAATATTTGCACGTACCTATTCGCGGGGCTAGCGTAGTTTGCATTGAGAAATCGATAGGCTCTCGTTATGGTTCTCTACCTTCTACTACTACCACAACTACAACTACTGTTGTTTTTGTTGGTCAGCACACAAATCCGTGCACGGTTAGGTGTAACCCAATACCGCAACAAGGTAACCCCTATAGAGGGTGGCAGGGTAATCGGTAAGGGGTGACCATCATTTGACTAGCTTTGATTGCTTATCAATGTCAACATTCGCAACTTGCAAGTTCATAAAGTAATTGTTGTGATTATATTAATTCTTGTCGGTCCCATCGACCTGTTGGGTACCCTAACCAGAATTGAGCAACTTCTTTTATCATTTCAGTAATTATGGTAGCGTATTTTTCAGCAAGCTATTTTATTTAATTGTTATTTAATTTAATTTCTTTACTTAATAGTTAGTTAATACTTTGATTCTATTGAATACACAACCTCACAACAAATATTGTAGAAATGTTGTCATGATCTGAAAATGCGACCTATACAGTTATATGTACTTTGCCCAGCTAAATCCGAGTCCGATTTCGTTCGTATTTTGGCCATTTTGTTTGGTATGTCGACCTAACCTCAAAAAACTACAAAATAAACCTTTGAATCACACAAAAGATATATCCTTATCTGGGCAAGCGATTCGTCTGTTTATTTGTATTTTAACATTCCAAACTCGTTTTTTCATTCACAATTGACGTCTGAGTTCCGACTTAACCTCAAAAAAGTGATAAAATCTTTATAGTCCCATAAAATAATGCTGCTGGTCATTATCGGGCTATGCAATATGTGTTTCTATATGTTTTTTTGAGCTTATTAATCCGAATCCGAAGTCAAAACGTTTCTAAAACATATGAGAGTTGACCTAACCTTAAAAACTTTTTAAAAATGTCATAAATAGTGTAGTGTATTTGTATATGTCATACATATATGCGGAGCATGACAACTTAAAGAAACATAAAGAACATATCTGTAAACATTTATCAAATTTCCGATATTAACTTGTCTAGAACTAGAAACAAGTTTGTCATTTTGGATTTCAATTTATACAAAATAATAACAGATGGTTGATTGTCATCCAAATAAATATTGAATTAGACCTCCTGAGACCGCCATAATAACGCTGACCTGCTATCGAGTTAATTAAACATCAATATCAATGAGTTGCCATCAAAACAAGCCCAATAAAACATTTGGACACCTGCAAATAGCGACACCTTTCAAGGACACCGAAGGAACGTAGCCATTGCAGGGTCTGTGGGTGTGGGGTCGAAAATTGTGAAATTAGGGTGAACAGTGGGTGGTAGAAGGTGTGCTGCAATCACCACTGGCCACGTGTTCTCAACCTAGCCTGGGTCTCTAGTCTGTTTTGGGGAACCCCTTGCCTGTGAATTGATTTCGTTTCGGTCGATTAAGGCTGCCTGGGTCCGGAAGGCACACGCTAATACCATAATGATTTCGTCCTTTGTCGAGTACTATATTTATATTTAATGAGACTTCCTACAGTATTCAGATTGTCTACAGTATTCAGTTAGTAATTGCATTGGGATCGTTGGGGCCTGTCAATGCACTTAATCCCGACTGCTGGCATATGTCGATATAGCCTTTAACTATCTGTTGGGAATCGAATATATTGCGAGCCGCACGCACGACTTGCTTATGTGGCTAAGTCTGTGTAATTATTCCCTTTATGTTTTTTGTATATTAAAATAGGTTCTGTACTGGCTACCTAAATCGTCATATCTATCATGGGAGCAATCAACGTTGATATTTGCTGGCTCTACAAATATCCAAAGGCAACTTATCAGTTCGTTGTGCTTTGTACCTTGTACAAATTGCAATTGTAAATACCTCAATATCATCAAAGATCAAAGAGATTTTAAAGCGATATCGCGTTTTGTTGCCTAAGATAAAGTTAATGAATCGAGGCAAGAAATGAACACTCGAAATATAGCTGGTTACATCATCATCCGTTGCTCGATTGTCTGTATGTCTGCATTAGCTTGGTCCGTTCAATTGAGAGCGGAAACCATTTGATAGTCTTAACCAAAAGCAATTGCTGATTTTAGCTGCAATCTAAGTCGACCCCGGGCACCTTTAGGCACCTCATGCACCCCACTTGACACCTACTCATTAAAAGATCACAGCGTAGATCATTTACAAAAATAATATATTCGCATTACTTTTCTTGATTTTGATTGCACCTGCCCCGGTTTAGGTTCAGGTGTGCGATGCGATAAAACTTTCATAATTTTATACGGGCCGCTGCGCCAATTGAAGCCATTACGCGTTCGTTGTCGTTGCTGCAGTTGATCTTGTTGGGAACAAAAGATAAACAGAAGAGTAGTAGTCGAGTTCGGGATACCCTGCACTCTGCACCAAAGTTATTTGACTCGATTAGCAATATAATTTATAATTATGCCTAGAGATATTTCCCATTGCTATTTAATGCCCTCAACTCTGTTCATTGTATTTTTTATTTATCTCCCTCGAGTTGCAACTTCCGTAGATTCGCTCGTCCGAAGGCTTTTGCCCTTCTACGTTTCCTGGCAGTCTTCAACTTAACGGGAGGAATGATACGCAAGGGACGTGTCAGTTTGGGCACTGCAAATGCACTAAGATGCAGATTGGGTATCACAGCGTCCGCTGCCCTGCCACGCAGATGACGTTGTGTGAATAGTGCCCTCCGATCGATGACATGCGATCGCTTCTTTAGCCACCATTCGTAGTCGTTGGGAATTTGTCGCGTCTTTCTATACTCGTCATTTTTGATATACGCCTGTCTTTCACTCTCATATAGACGGCCAAATTGCCAGGCAAGCAATTGATCCATGCATGGATTCAGCTTGTCCTTTGTGCTCTCGAACGAGGCGACAAACGGCGGACGTCTGGGTGTGCCATCGTTGGGAAAGATTGTGATTTGTACCTTATTCGAACGCAGAATAGGCAGCAGCGGCTCCACTTTTTTTTGGGCATCCTTCAAAAGGAAATGTGATTAAGGTTACGTTACGCATCATTGGGACAAGTCATTCAGGTTATCAATGCTTGCGATGTTTTATCTTCTCTTTACTTACTTAACCTTGCCACGCCTCCTAATACGGCTTCATTTTCTGATCAAGCTTTGGTATTTACTCCAAAGCCGCCTTTGGCAGCACACTCTACAATTACTTATACTTGTTGTACATAAAGAAAGATCTGCGACTCATCAGTTTACTTTGTAGCTGGGCAAGCACTTGGTGCCATAGGGTCACAGCACTAATTGGCCTGCGTTGGGAACTGCGTGGCAAGGAGCATCTGGAGAAGGATCAGGCCTGCATTATAGTGGCCAATCATCAGAGCTCTTTGGATGTGCTTGGTAAGTTTCAGCTACAGCTACAGCTACAGTTATTGTACTGATATTTCTTCTTGTTTGCAGGCATGTTTAACATTTGGCACGTGATGAACAAGTGCACCGTGGTGGCCAAACGAGAACTCTTCTATGTCTGGCCCTTTGGTCTGGCCGCCTGGCTGGCTGGCTTGATATTCATTGATCGTATGCGTGGGGAGAAGGCAAGGGAAACACTCAACGAGGTGAATCGTCGCATCAAGCAGCAACGCATCAAGTTGTGGGTATTCCCGGAGGGTACACGACGCAACACCGGCGAATTGCATCCGTTCAAGAAGGGCGCCTTTCACATGGCCATCGACCAGCAGATACCCATATTGCCGGTGGTCTTCAGTTCGTATTGTACATTCCTCAACGACAAGAAGAAGATATTAAATGCTGGACGTATTGTGATTACCACATTGCCGCCAGTGAGCACTGAGGGACTCACCAAGGATGACATCGATCTGCTCATGGAGCGTGTGCGCGCTCAGATGAGTGAAACGCTTAAGCTTACCTCGGCGGAGATGCTGCAACGCTACAAGTCGCATAAGACGATGCCAAAACCGCCGGCGGTTGTTAATGGCGCCGAAGCTGTTGCTGCCGCTGTGGTCAATAGCACCGGCTATGCCAGGCTGCATGTCGGAGCCGCTGCTGGCTCCTATGAAACATACAAGAGCAGCGCCGCCGGCAAGGCAACCATGCTGAAGACCCTGTAGACATCCTTCGCTGCTTAATCCTCAACACAATTGTTATTATAATACCCAAACTTAAAACAACCTACACCTAAACATATACTGAAACGATAGAAACCTAAATCTAAACCTAAATCTAAACCTCAACCTAAACTTATACCTTTACCTATACCTATACCTATACCTTAATCTAAACCTAAACCTTAATGGATGATGCACATAACCAAAGCACGACTATCGAGTGTCGGGAGAGCAACAAACGTACCAAAAAAAACAAAAAACAAAAAATAGCAAATCAAAACTCTTAAAAGACACTATGCAACAGGTTTTGAAGTGTTGATCTCTTCAGTCATCAAACGGATATATTACTTATGTAATTCCATTTTATCACCTTCTTTACATTTCACAAAACTGATTTGTGAACAATTTCCTAAGTTATTATCGAATTTTCGAATTCCAATTATTTTATGAATTGTTGCATAGTGTGTTGGGTATATGAATAATAAATACGTATATATGTATCTTTATATACATGCTCTAACTACAGTTAGATATAAGCAATTAATGTAGTAGCAAAAACAACATTTCTAACGAATTTCTTCAACACAAAACGTATTTTTTTTACTTAAAACAAGATAACCAAAAAAACAAAAAAGAAAACGAAAAACCAAACCACAAAAGAAATTGTAACCAAAAAGTGGGAAAAACGAAAGCATTGTGAAGAAACCCTTATTAGGGTTTACGGGGGTCCAACATACCCAGTTTTGGTTATCACAAAAACCAGAAATATCGTTTGTATGTATATAGTCGATAAAATATGGCATACTGTGGTCGAAACTTGGTGGAGACTTGATCTGCCAAAGTTGAACTTTTTATTTAGCATTACACACACACACACTTGTATTACTACAAAGTATAAATATTATTTTGCAACGTTTCATAGGATCTAAAATGTATTTAAAGGATCTAAACTACACCTACTTATTGTGCATTGTAATTCAGCGTATTGTGTATTGTATACCTAGGACTAAAACTAAAACTAGTAACATGTAAATACGATGCGGCACAGAGAGAGAGAGAGAGATATGTATCTTAGCTAAAGGAAGGGGAAAAACAGGCGCAGAAACGAAAGAGATGCGGCGAACGGGCATGGAGACAGAGAGAGAGAGAGAAAAACACTTATGCGGCTTAGTTTAAAGACAAATCAAAATATTTAAACACTAATACTTATTAAAGTTTTATTTTGCTTATACATTATGTGTATCATTTGTTTTCGGAACTGGGGAGCCAAGAGAATGCAACGAATGAATGAACTGTGAAGAAAAAAATACAATTCAAATGAACACATTTTGTGAAGTTAAATGCAATTCTTTTCACACATACATATATAGTAATTAAATGAATTTACCTAAACTAAGTTCATGTTTGACACAAAATTGCACACCCCTTTTTCGCAATTTGACAAACTATGCAAATAAAGGAACAATCACGCACACACAGTGTTGTCAATTCAGCTCTTTCCCCGTCAAATCTAGCTTTTAGTTCATTTTATTTTATATATCTAATTGCATCTCCGGTCTTAATTTGCGATAGAGGTGACCAATAACCGGAATGCACCTTTAAAACAATTGATTTTAAGTTGCCAGATGAGTCTCGTGGGAAATCCGTACCCTATTCTTAAGATCTGGGATACTTTCTACCATATTTTGGAAACATTTCTTTGGAATACTTCTCCCATCCCTGTGGCTTCGCATCCACATGGTAACGTTTTGTATAAAACCATATTCAAAATCGAATTTCAATCGCATTAAAAAATTCACAGCTACAAAGATAAGGTTATAGTTAGGGTTATTGCTAGAGACTGCAATGTATGTCAATTATTTACTCAGCATATTATCATCTAAAATCGGTCGTAGTCTCTCAGTTTTAGAGGTATCTTAATAAAACTTGGCACACATTCTTAAGATTTGCTGCACGCTGTAAATAAGTCAGAACGAATCGGATCAGTTATTATTAGTATAAGAATAATGGGTGAGTATTTAAGGCAAAACCTACAAGGTTACAAAACCTTCATAATTTGTTGCTTTGGAGTATTTTGGAAAGACCATTTTACATAGCCTCCTAAAAGTATGCAATACTTTAGTTCATATTGCAGCGGCACGATCCCATGCTGATTTAGCCAATCCACAAACCACGTTGTGGCAGACGAAGAAATTAAACCAAGCTAAACTTGTTGGGAAAAAATTGAGTTGGCAACATACGGATAAATTGTTTTTATTTTTCGTCTTCTTCTTCCAGTGTGTGTTTTTTTGGACACAGGAGTTCAAAGAATTCTAACATTTACAGACTTAAAATGAATTCATTTTAGAGAACAGTTTTGGGAGCAGGAATATGTAAAACTGAATAATATTATTTGAATCTCTTGTAGGTTAATCTAAGGAATCGATTTGAAAATGAACAATAAACGAGTCTTCCAGATACAGTCTTGAAAGTTAAACAATAAACAAAAGAAATTTAGTTTGAACTGATTCAAAATAAAATATCGATTCCATGTTAGTCAATAGTCTTAATTGTTATTATTGAAATTAAGAAACATTTATTAAGTATAAAACGCAACTCTTTCTGTTAATAAAGACAGACCGAGAATGAGAGTTTGAGAAAGAGAGGTAGAGAATGTAAGATATTGGGGTATCTGGCATTGCTGCCCAGCTCCTGGGTGTTCGATAATAATAATACATAATGATAATGCGCCGATGTCATTAATAATAAAAATTATGGGGCGTTTACAAGAGGTTGTCATGACAGTCGGCTGACATTTATGCAATTTTATGTGCGACGGGGACGAGAGGAGGACGCGGACAAGGACGGGGACGAGATGAGGAGTGTCGAGAACTGTCGTCTAACCCACCCCCACGGTGACAAGTCTATCAATTTTTCACACACTTATGACACGACAGCGAAAGGCTGCAAAAGGAGCAAAAGGAGACAGAGAGAAGGTCCTGGACGGGGACGATGAGGAGCGATTAAACTGCAACGTGCTCGCTACCTTTCCCAAAAGGGTGTTAGCCCAATGTATGTGTGCGTGCGAGAGAGAGGGGAACAGAGACAGTCCTGCAGCGCAGTCGAACCCAAACTGAAATCAAGGATTGAGCCATGCAAAATGTTTCCAGCTTCATTGCACAATATTCGCGCATATCGAATCGGGTAATTTCGATAATTTACGAAACTTAAACGTCCTCATGAATTGCAATCTCCTTAAATTACGAATTTTGTGAGCCGTATGCAATTTCGCCTCCTTTTGTTTTGCGGGGCCCGACTGACGGATTGAGACAGGCCGGGGAGACAGCGAGACAGGGAGAGATGCCGCGATAAAGGCACTCTTCAAGTTGGTCACTTTTTTTTTTCTTTCAATTTTCGCCTATCGGGAGTGAGATCTGAGAGGAAGAGGAAACTGAAATTGAAACTAAAAGTTCAAGTAACGCAAGTTGCGGTACTCCAAGATTAGCTGAACTTTATTTTAAGAAAATAGAAAGGCAAAGAGTTCTAGATTTTCGCAAGGAATAAGCCATTTTGAAGAGATCAATGTGAAGTTTGCACCCAAATTGACGAAAGACTTTGAATTTGCCCATATGTTGCTTATAGCATATTGTAATGATAAACCCAGCACTACTTACCCAAATCAAACTTTTGTATCATGAGGATATTCAATAAAGAGATTCAACAACTATTGCATATGTTGTTATATAAGAAATTGCAATTATATTTTTAAAAAGTACTTACCCAAACCAAACCTTATATCATGAAAATATACCTATGTACGTATGTAGGTAAGTGAAGTTTAGGCCTAGTTCGCAGGCCTCTTAAGGATGCGTAACTAGTTAGGATCTCACTACAGATCGGACATGTTTCGTTTGACAGTTACAAGATAATGTCGGTGTCATTCCGTTCCCAAAACTGTCGCGTCATGCACGGCCAGGCACGGGACAGGCAGACAGACAGACAGAACGAGAACAAGATCAGTTGCAGGAAGAGAACGGAAGAACGGCAGAACGGGACAACATGTTGATTGTAATTGTGATTTACATGACAGTCGACAAAAAAATGATATAGAAAATGTAGTGAAATCATTTCGATTTCCAAGTGGCAAATCTGGGAATATATAACGCACTTGGACACATGTCAATCATATGAAATTAACACGTCATCATTTGCTGTTCGGCTACGAGAGAAGTATAGCTGGGAAAAACTGTGATTAGCTTGGGGCGTTGCCAGGCTGTCTGTGTGTTTTTTCGTCTCTCTCTCGCTCTCTCTCTTGTACCCACGATATACAGGGTGGTGGTGGATAAGGCTTTAACGCATTAGTCGCTAATGTTTTCTTTTTTTTGTTTTTCAAAATTTAATTTCGCTCTCTTGCGCTTTCTCTCTTGCGCTGGTTCGCGATTATTGCGGTTGATTGCATTTTTGCAGCGCGTGATTTTTGCATGACATGGATGGGGGGGAGGTTCAGCTAATGGGATTACCTAATATCATTAATCAGCCAAGTGAAATTGCAACGAGGAACAACAACGAGACACACACACACACACAGACACACACAGATGCACAGACACGCGCAGTGTCGCATCTGACAGGCATGTCGCGATGTTCGTACGATATCCGATATGCGATGGCACCCACGATGACGATCCTCGCCGCGACACGAGCTGCATGTGTCGCTATCTGTAATTACGTAATTAACCAGACCTGCAACTGCACTGCAACAGCAACTGCAACAGTATCTGTAGCTTGTGGCATATCTCGTGCAGCATGTGCAGCTAGCGATCCCCGTGGCATATCGCACTAATTGCATTAAATTGTTCTACACGGCAAAGGATCGAGCAGGCTTTGCGTCCAGCTGACGCTTGCTATCATCCCTCTGCCCCTCTCCTCATTCTCATGCTCACTCTCCCCTGCAATCGGTTAGTGCGACAGTTTAAGTTATTTAGTTGCGTCTACTTTGTCGATTGGTAAACAATTTAATTGAGCACCCTCTACCCTCTACGCCTGCACCCCTGCCCAGCTCTGTTATGTTCCCCCCTGTTTAATTTCTTTATTTCCCTATGCAGCAGGTCACGTGGCTCGATCGATTGTTTAATAGACGCTTCACATAATGTTCTAACAATCATATCGCTACCTTTTAATTAAGTGCACTGTTCCCTGTTTCTCCTCCCTCCATTCTGCAGCTAGTGTTGTATTTTTGGTGTGTATTATGTGTAGAAGTACAAGATGCTAAAGAATAGCTACGGAGAACTTCTCTACTCCTCACAATATCATAACTATACTTGCAAATAGAAAGAAGAATAATATCATCACATGATTTTTAATGTATCGCATGTTGTACTCTCGAATTAGCATCGAATTATGCTTTTTACTGCTTGAAGAACTTTTTTGTGAGTAATGCAAGTTACTAATTCATAATCCCTTTAGATGGTGATATTGTTCATATCAAAAATAAACCTTCTTGTTTCTAAAAACCGCTTTTATGTTATCATATTTAAGGTCAAATTCTTAAACAATCTTTATCTGCGTGCAATAGTAAGAAATATTGTCAGCAAATTTGGTTGTCCTAGCTCCTATAGTCTCTGAGATCTAGGTGTTCATACAGACAATCTAGACAATATAA
Source organism: Zaprionus nigranus (assembly GCA_018903425.1). Classification (NCBI taxonomy): domain Eukaryota; kingdom Metazoa; phylum Arthropoda; class Insecta; order Diptera; family Drosophilidae; genus Zaprionus; species Zaprionus nigranus. The sequence continues at coordinate 1,575,210 of JAEIGD010000027.1, forward strand.
GCTAGATGATTGACGCTGAACAAGAATGTATATTGTACTTTGTGGGCTTGGAGATGACGCTATCTGAGACTTATATATCCTTTAAGTTGTCACTAGTCAATAAAAGTATAGTGAGCATAACACAAGTAAATGTCTTACAGGTTTCAATTACTACAAAAGATACCTATATTAATGTTTCTTATAAGTTT